>CP144697.1:26315370-26915370 GCA_036885675.1 Vigna mungo | reverse complement strand
GTTCGAGGCGATACGCCCCATTTTTCAGGTCGTCCTTGATACGAAAAGGTCCTTCCCATTTATCAGCAAGCTTTCCGTGCGTTCTGTCCTTCCGAGCCTCACCGCGTTTGCGCCAGATCAGGTCTCCTTCGGTGAAACCGCGCGGTTTGACCTTAGTGTTGTAACGCCGGGTGAGAAGTCTTTTTTGGGCTGCATTCTTGACGAGGGCCGCTTCACGGCGTTCAGGCAAGGTGTCAAGATTATTCTTCAACTGTTGGTCATTGAGGCTCATATCTTGCATATTCCGCCGTAGGGAAGGTTCTCCAACCTCGACCGGTAGCATAGCGTCCGTCCCATACGTGAGATTGAAAGGAGTCTCACCCGTGGAACCGTGCGGTGTGCAGCGGTAGGCCCATAGTATTTCCGGGAGTTCCTCCACCCAAGAGCCTTTGGACTTCCCCAAGCGTTTCTTCAATTCAGAAATGATGGCCTTGTTGGCTGCTTCCGCCTGACCATTAGTTTGCGGATGTTCAACCGAGCTCGTAACATGCTTGATACCTAGGCCGCGAAGGAATTCTTCCAGCGCTCGATCGACGAATTGCCGGCCGTTATCTGTGATTATTTTCTGCGGAATGCCAAATCTGCATATTAACTGCCAAATGAAGCTTTGTACCTTCCGGGCGGTTATGGTAGCAAGGGCTTCTGCTTCAATCCATTTGGTGAAGTAGTCGACCGCTACAAGGAGATATTTTCTCTGACCACTGCCGACCGGTAACGGACCGGCTATATCCATTCCCCACTGGGCGAACGGCCACGGAGAGATGATTCCCATGAGCTCCGATGGGGGAATCCGGGTGTCCTGTCCGTGAGATTGACAGGATATGCATCGTCTAACGAAGTCCTCACAATCCTTTTCAATGGTAGGCCAATAGAAACCTGCTCGTAATATTTTTGCCCGAAGCATTCGTTTTCCTGAGTGTGTGCCACAGATCCCCTGATGCAACTCTTGCATAACGTAGTGTCCTTCATCTGCCGACAAACATTTCAGCAAAGGGGTAGTGTACCCTCGTCGGTAAAGATCATCACCAATGAACATATAACGGGCAATTCGTCTGGAATCAGAGGCGTTCACGAACCCTCCTTGTTCCTGTTGGATCATTAATTGTGTGATTTCATGCCGCCAGTCGGTCTTTACGGGCGGACGGTCAACGGAACATGTTTCCAACAAAGGTTTATCCAGCGTGGCTTTGATTACCGAAGTTAGTTGCGACTTATTCCGGCTGTGCGTCAATTTAGACAACATATCCGCCCGGGAATTCTGTGCCCTGGGTACGTGTGCGATACTGAAGCTAGAGAATGTCTTGATCAAATCTCTAACTTTGTGGTAATACCGCAGTAGATGGTTATCTTTGACTTGAAAAGTACCATTGATATGTCCGACGACCAACTGAGAATCCATCCGGCACTCCAAACGGTCGACCTCCAACTCTCCGGCCAAAAGCAGTCCGCTGATAAGGGCCTCATACTCCGCCTGGTTGTTGCTGAGTTGGAAGTTGAAGGATATAGCCTGCTCGAGCACCAAACCGTCCGGTCCTTCAAGTACGATACCTGCACCGCCGCCTTTTTTGTCTGAAGATCCATCCACGCTCAAATTCCACGTGAAGGGAGTGGATTCCGGGGAGAATTCTGCCGTGAAGTCGGCCAGATGTTGACCTTTGACAGAGCCCTGAGGTTCAAAGCGGAGGCCGAACTCTGACAATTCAATGGACCAAGCCACCATCCGTCCGGCTAGATCTGGCTTCCGGAGAATCTTGGCGATCGGATGGTTTGTCCGGACTACTACCTGATGGCTCTGAAAGTACGGTCGGAGTCTTCTGGCCGCCATAATTAGAGCTAGAGCCACCCTTTCCACCTGGGAGTATCGTTCTTCAGCTCCATGCAAGGTCCTGCTGACAAAATAAATCAATTTAAAAGTAGGAGCCTCCTGAACGAGAGCTGCACTTACTGAGTGATTAGAAATCGACAAGTATATTTGCAAATCAAAACCGTCCGCCGGACGGGCCATAACCGGAGGGGATGCCAAGATGTTCTTTATGATGGAGAAGGCGGCCTCACATTGATCATCCCAGTGCCGAGGTACATTTTGCTTCATATTTTTTAGTATGGGCTTGATGTGGGCCGAGAGTTTCGGAATGAATCGAGATAGGGCGGTGAGGCGGCCGACCAAACACTGTACCTCCTTCAGCTTTGTCGGGCTTCGCATTTCCAGAATCGCCCGGCATTTATCTGGATTGGCCTCTATTCCCCGGTTAGTCAACATGAAGCCTAGGAACTTTCCTGCCGGTACACCGAAAGTACACTTCAAAGGGTTCAACCGTAAGCCATACCGGTTGAGTTGTTGGAAGACCTCAGCTAAGTCCTGCAAGTGTTGCTGATGAGAGGAGCTTTTGACTACCATGTCATCGACATACACCTCCATGCACCGTCCGATTTGGTCCCGGAATACCTTATCCATGAGTCGCTGGTAAGTTGCGCCGGCATTTTTGAGGCCGAACGGCATCACCTCGTAACAGTAGTTGGCCCGCTCGGTTATGAATGCTGTTTTCTCCTGGTCAGGCACATGCATTGGGATCTGGTTATATCCCGAGTAAGCATCCAAAAAACTCAAAACCGTGTGCCCCGATGCTCCATCCACCAACCGGTCGATGCTAGGAAGAGGATAATTATCTTTAGGACACGCTTTGTTGAGGTCGGTAAAATCAACGCACATCCGCCATTGTCCATTCGCCTTCTTTACCATTACCACATTCGCGAGCCAAGTAGTGTACCGGATTTCCCGCACGAATCCGGCCTTTACCAGCTTGTTCACCTCGTCCCGGACGGCTTCTCGCTTGTCATTGCCGAGTCGCCGTTTCTTCTGAGTTACCGGACGTGCCTCCCTAAATACAGAAAGTTTATGAGTGATCACACTGGGGTGAATCCCCGGTAGGTCAGAGGCGGTCCATGCAAAAAGTTTACTGTTTGATCTCAGAAACGTGGTTAGGCCCTTTTCCTGCTCCGTGGTCAAATCAGCGCCAATGGAAGTGGTCCGGTCGGCACTCTCGCCCAGGGTGAATTGTTTAGTTTCCCCCTGGGGCAGAATGCGTTCATCCGTGTTGGTTCGAGGATCCAAGTCGACCAGTATCGTTTCGGAACGATTCTCCCTCGAGTGTGGTTTGGCTTTCAAAGCGGCCGCATAACACTGCCGGGCGGTTTTCTGATCGGCCCGAACAGTGCATATGGTTCCATCGTCAGAAGGGAACTTCATCGCCAGGTGTGGAGTGGAAACAATAACGCCGAAGGCATTCAAGCAGGGCCTCCCTATAAGGGCGTTGTAAGAGGTGTGAGCTTCTACCAGCAAAAAACGTGTGCGCATCTCTTTGGCCTTATCTCCTGTTCCTAAACGGGTTCGGAGATCAAGGTAGCCCCGAGTATCAACCCGCTCTCCCGCGAATCCCACAATTTGTTCGCTGAAGGGTGTTATCATGTCCTCAGACAATCCCATCTTCTGAAAGGTAGTCCAGTACAGGATATTGACGGAGCTTCCTTGATCTACAAGAACTTTACTTACATCAAAATGTGCTATGCGGGCGGTTATGACCATGGGGTCATCCTGGTCGGGATCCGGAGCATGGAAATCTCTATCTGTGAAGGTGATGTCCGGCATCGACAAAGGATTGCGGGTTACATTATGTACACTCCGCAAACTACGCAAATGTCTCTTGCGGGCGGATGAAGAGGCTCCTCCTCCTGCGAAGCCACCAGAGATGGTGTCAATTCTTCCCTTTGGAGTTGAATCACGCTTCCGAGATCTACTACGGGAGCGGTCACGAGAGCGACCCCTAGACCGGTCGGCTCTTCTTCCCGAACGTTCGGGACTCCTTCGTGTTTTTCTGGGCGACCGTTCTCGTTGATGTGTTTCCGCCCGAACGAACTCCTGTAAGTGCCCATCACGAATTAGCTTCTCAATCTTATCTTTGAGGGCGCGGCAACTTTCAGTACTGTGCCCTTGGCGGCCATGATATCTGCAAATCACCGCCCCGTCCGCTACATTCGGTGCTGCCTGCCTGACGGCAGATATAAGGTTGGCCTGTTGTGCCCTTTCAAATATCCTCTCCCTCGGAGCCGTGAGAGGAGCATACCGGTCGAATTGCGAGGTATGGGAGGCGTTGGTGTCCCTGTGCGATGATTTATAATTGCGACCTTTGTCTCGCGGTCGTTTGCCTTCCTGCTTGGTCTCTGTCGTGACAGCGTCCGCCTTGCGGCGAAAGTGCCTCTGATCCTCCATTTTAATAAATTTGTTCATTTTTTCTTGCAATTCTTCCATCGTCGTCGGTAACTCGGCATACAGGGATTCTGACACGTATCCCGGCCGTAAGCAATTGGGCAGATTGCCAATAATGAATTCCTGACTCACCCCCTTGACTCTTCTTGCTATCTCAGTGTACCTGCGTATGAATGCTCTTAAGGACTCATCCTTTTCCTGTTTGAGATTGACCAGTTCAGCTGCTGTGGCCGTTTCTTTGCGGTTGGCCGCATATTGCTTCTTGAACAAAGTGACAACGGTGCGAAAGTTGCCTATAGAGTTAGGGGGGAGGGTATAATACCACTCGAGGGCCTCACCCTTCAAAGATTGTGAAAACGCCCGGCATTTAACCGGATCTTCATTAGAGTAGAAGGCCATAGAGTCAATGAAGCTTCGGAGATGGTGCTCCGGGTCCGCGGTTCCGTCAAACTTTTCTATCTGCGGGGGAGGCCGGTCGGGCATAGGGGCCTGCATGACGGCTTCCGTAAAAGGCAGCATGTCCGGCGAGTGAGGCGGACCGCCGTTTCGATCCGTACGGTTATTGTTGTCGTTGTTACCGTCCTCGTGCAGGCTGTTGTCATCTGTTGCCTCCCGTTGTTTCTCCCGGAGTTGCCTGAATTCCTCCATGAGCTTCAGGTGAGTTTCTTGTTGCTCACGAATGAGTTGATTCTGCTGCTCCAGTTGAAGGTTCTGTTGTTCCAATTGAGCCTGAAGACGTCTCAGCTGTTCTGTAGGATCCACGCCGTCCATACTTCTGGTGGTCACCATAGGGAGTCTTCGCTTTCGGCCCCACGGTGGGCGCCAAAATGTTTCGGTATGAATTGGGGGACCGAAAGGTCAAACCTGGATTACGTCACTTTCTGCTCTTCCGTCTGCTTCTTCTCCTTCAGGACCGTCCGGCCGGTATCTGCTGCGACCGTCCGGCGTTGCTCGAGCTCTGACCGAGAGGGGGAGTACCTGAAAAGGCGCTCCGACGCTCAAGTTAGGCGTGAGTAAAGAGGATTGAGAGAGTTCAATAGCAAAGAATGTGCTAAGGAACTATGAGTGGAGTGTATTGGGAGTGTGTAGAATCCGTACCTTGTTTGGAGTCCTCAGGCCTTTATTTATAGGCTTTGGATTGATATAAGATGAACAAAATATAAACAGAATAAAATATAATAATATAATTTTACTTGGCATATTTCTGAATAAAATATCTTTGTTTGGATTTTATTTATGTTTCCAGTATATCTGGTTGATATATTTCTGTTTAGAATATATATGATTGATATTGCAATATATTTTGGTTGATATATTTCTGTTTAGAATATATGATTGATATACCTGGGGATCTTTTATTCTGGTGCTGGGCTTTCGAGCCCAATAACTCGTTTGACTACCGTACAATTCCTAAGTTTAAAAATTTTTAATTTCCAATTCATGTTTATAAATTGAAGAAAGCTTTAGATTTTAAAGTCTTATCCATCAGAAATCGAGTTGTTGATTTTTCTCACAGTCTATTCTTTCTTAGTCATTTACTTAACAGTCACTCAGTCAATGTTAATTAGGTCAATCCATCGCATTTAAAGTTTTTTTTATCTTATGTGGTGTAATAATCTAAGATGTATGACATGTAGGACAGAATAATAAATATACAACGCATACAAATACCTAACTTATAATGACTTTCTTTTTTATTCTTTTATGCAGATTTTGTTTTCATTATCAATTGTTTTAAAAAGTTATTTGTGTACATTTCTGGCTTACTATGATTTTTATTTTTCAAAGCTTCTGTCTATTTTTCGCATATGTTACATTTCACACGTAAAAAAAAATAATAATAACGACTTTCAGATAGAGGGAATTTTTTTCAAAAAAATTATCTGTCCCTCATCCTTACCACATAATCTTCCCTTTTAAAACTCTAATTGTTCAAACTTTTTTTACTAAAATATTTCATACAATTTTGTATATGAAAGGAGAAGACCTTTTTTTTTATTTGTTGAGTAAAGGGATAAAATAAATTCTGATCATACATTTAAAATATATGATTGAAATTATATTTAATCAAATTAGTTTTTGCAGTTAATTCTTTAAATACCTTTCTACTTCCCACTTTTTCAGCTTTCTAATACCAAATCTTGTGTTAAGTAAATAACAGAAGTTCTTCATTATTAACTCAATTCAAGCTTCTCTCTCTCTCTCTCTCTCTCTCTCTCTCTCTCTCTCTCTCTCTCTCTCTCTCTCTCTCTCTCTCTCTCTCTCTCTCTCTCTCTCTCTCTCTCTCTCTCTCTCTCTCTCTCTCTCTCTCTCTCTCTCTCTCTCTCTCTCTCTCTCTCTCTCTCTCTCTCTCTCTCTCTCTCTCTCTCTCTCTCTCTCTCTCTCTCTCTCTCTATATATATATATATATATATATATATATATAACAATTATCAAATGTCAAAGTCAGTAAAATATTTTGTATTTTATTTTAAATCTATCAATTTAATAGACAAGAAGAGACGTAATTAGATGAGAGACGACCAAAATATGTATGAAATGCTTGTTTAAATTCATGGATGTATTATTCCTCTTCCATTTGATAAGTAAGAAAATTAAGGAGACTAATAACATAAAAAGAAAAAAAATAGAACTGGTCCAACCCACTTTGTCGGTTATTAAATTATGACATAGTGACAATAAATGCAGAAAATGAAATCAAAAAGACTTTTAAAGTCTTATCCACTATATGGATTACAAAATTAGAACACCACACATAAATCATATAAACAAAACTATTTTAGAGATCGAATTATTGATTTTCCTCATGTAATAACCTATTGTACGAAAATGTATGAAAGAAATAAACGATAATAATCTATTTAAACAATTTGTTTACTTTATTTATCAAAATAATTTTTAGAATTTACTGACTCCTCAAATCACTTTTAATTATTTTATTTAACTTCCTTTTTTACTAATTGACAACCAAGAATTACTTTTTAAAATTAATAATATAATCTATTTTAAATACTCTTTATAAATAGTAAAGTTCACACTAAATGTATTATCTCTGCCTTGATTTAAAAAACCCAACTCATTGTTTGACACAGTCTTAGTCATTCACTTAACATTCACTTACTCTAATAATATCATTCTTATAGATAAGATTTAGGAAAGAATAATAAATATACAACTAATACAAATACCTAACTTATGCATATTTTTTTTATTATTCTTTTATGAAAATGTTATTTTCATTATCAATTGTTTTAAAATTTTGTTTGTGTAAAATGAATATGTAAATTTTATATTGTCGTGTTCAAATATTTCAATCTTAAGGTGTTACAACTAATAAAATAAAACATTATAAAATTGATAAACAAAACAAATTGTCGAAACATATAAATGCATGGTATTAATACAATTATCTATAAAACAATAACTATAATAATAAAATATATTTAAAACAATTAAGGAATATATTTAAAACAATTAAGGAAAACTACTAGACGATAAGGAAGAATACTCTACATCATCAATGCTTTCCACTAGAGATGTTTCAACACTACACCTCATTTGTTTATATGAATAAGGTGATTATCATAAAAAAAATAAACAAACACATAAAAACACAAAAAAAAAAAACAATAGGATAAACTAATATGCAAAAGAATTTTTATAAATAATTAAATCTTCTAGATACACACAAGGTAAGCTAGCTAAAAATATAAATAATACCAAAACATCTAATAATAAGTCAAAGTTCATCACACAACATTCACACATTCATACATGAAATTAGACTTTTCTAAACTCAATTTCTTGACTCAATTTTCTAGACTCAATTTGTTTATACAATTTTATTACAATAACTTTTGTAATATGTTTTTATAAATATGAAGTGTAGCTAATAAAAAATTTATATATTGTTAAAAGTGCTCAAAACATGGGTAAACTTTCTTTCTTTCTTTGTACTTTAGAGTTCATAAATTTGTGACTTACTTTGTCTGAAGTTTTTTCATGGAAATTTTGTTGATATTGAATACTTTTTCAATCCATTTTTGTTCTACATTTCTACATCCTTAAGTGTCGTTTCTAACTCGGCTACCAGCAAAGGCTTAGTGGTTCCGGCAGAGTAGTTTAAACAAACACTTGCTCGAGCAATAAGCTCATAAGTCATATTCAGGGATTCGATAGCAGTCATCCCTTTAAAAGGTTTCCTTTCTTCTAGGTTGAGATTAAATTGCAGACGGTCGGCCACGTGAATGCTAGGATCGAGAGGACCGAAGAGCAGGGGGTGGTCAGTTTTCTTTTTTTTGGAGGGGAGGGAGTACCTTCCTTCGTTAATTTTCTTTTGGACTTATTCTTGACACCTTTGAGGTCAGAGGGCTTGATATCGGTAGAAGGGACTTTAGCAGTAGAGACCTTTAAAGCTGAATTAACTGACCGAGAGGGGGCAGCATTTGCAGCTTCAGTTTTCTAGACCAGAGATGTACATTCGCTAGTTTGGCGTAAACTTTTCTTTCGAGCCATGATACGCTGGAACGCTTGATGTTTCTCCATACCGCCAAAGATATACGTAACAAAAAGCCAAATTTAGAAATGTTAATAACGACCGGTCAACGGATATAGGTCAAAGGAAAACTTACCAAACACTCTAGCACGTAGAGTGTCGGTCCCGAGGAGATCGATGAGCTTGCGAGACGAAGTCTGACGGGTAGCTGATCGACCTGACTAACCACGTCCAATTCATCTTCAGTCATCTTCGACTTGGCCCATGAATTTATTTTCCTTGGATGTTCCGTCCAATAGAAAGGAAACTTGGGACGACCATCCTTAAAGTAAAAGTTCGGTCGGCCAAAATCCTTAATGTCGACTTTGAAAAAGTTAGATTTAAAATCTTTGTAGGAAAAGTTAAATGAAGTAAACAATTGTTTGTCCTTCACGGGAATCAACGAAATCCAAGATTTGTTGGGATGAGGAAGCAATCGAAAAAAGTAAAAGGAATGAAGTAGGGGTGGGAGTCAAAATAAGACCGGTATAAAGAACAACAAAGGCTTGCATGAACGACCAACCGTTCAGGTGTAGTTGGGCAGGACAAATATTCAGCTACCTTAACACACCCATTTGAAAGTCGGAAAAAGGAAATCGTACACCAAGGTCACGAAACAAAGTGACATATGCGTAGAAGAAATCTGACTCGTACCCTTCCCGGTCGTGACAGGCACGCTCGTTTGAACGACATATGATTATGGAGATGTCCCTTGCTTCTCGAATGTCCGCTAACAAATCTACTTGTTCGACCAGTTGTCATACGGAGTCTGTAGAGATAAAATAAGGAAGATGCCCACGGACTTCGTGTGGGGCCCAATCGTAGCCTACAACAGGGGGAGGGGAATAATTTCGATCCACGCGCGTGTATTATCTACCCTAATTCATAATCCTTATACACAATTCCCTCCCGCACAGGTGTCCCAGAGAAACCTGACGGAGATGTAGATGATGATGTTGATGACATGATCTCACCGCTAGCATACACCCGGACCTCATCGCTTGACCCATCGATTGACCAAGAGGGATGTTATTTAGACTTAGCTTCTTTTGTCTGTTGACCGGTCGGTCCGGTCGGTCTGGTTGTTTGCTTTGTGTGGTTTACCGGGTGCACGTTTTGGGCTTGTTTTGTTTGCGCGTTTTGGGCTTGTTTTGGGCCTGTTTTGTTTGCCGATTTTGGCCTGTTGCGCGTTTACGTTGGTTATAAATAGTAACCAACCCCGCTCCTCAATGACAACTTTTCATTCAATAATATTCAGTATTCATTCTCTCGCTCCGCTCTCTCTCTTTTATTATTCTCTGGTTCTAGGGTTTTCTCGAAACGCCCCAAGAACCCAACAATTGGCGCCCACCGTGGGGCAAGGATTCAAGAATTCCCAAGGAGCAATGGCAACCAAGTTCGACGTGGAGAAATTCAACGGCGCTAATGACTTCGGGCTGTGGAAGATCAAGATGGAGGCAATCTTGATACAGCAGGGATGTGATGAAGCGTTGAAGGGTG
This sequence comes from Vigna mungo, assembly GCA_036885675.1. Taxonomy (NCBI): domain Eukaryota; kingdom Viridiplantae; phylum Streptophyta; class Magnoliopsida; order Fabales; family Fabaceae; genus Vigna; species Vigna mungo. The sequence continues at coordinate 26,905,033 of CP144697.1, read as the reverse complement.
AGTCGAAGATGAGTGATGCCATGACTCAAGAAGAGAAGAAGAAGATGGGAGATAAGGCAAGGAGTGCAATCATCTTGTGCCTTGGTGATAAGGTACTGCGGGAGGTTGCGAAGGAGAAGACTGCCGCTGAAATCTGGGCAAAACTGGAGTCTCTGTACATGACGAGATCGTTGGCTCACAGGTTGTGCCTGAAGCAGCAACTCTTTTCGTTCAAGATGTCAGAATCAAGAACGATAGAGGAGCAGATTGCAGAATTCAGCAAGATAGTTGATGATCTGGAGAATATTGAAGTGAAGTTGGAGGATGAAGATAAAGCTGTCATCCTGTTGAATGCGCTTCCAAGAACCTTCGAGCATTTCAGGGATGCGCTACTCTACGGGAAAGATCAAGTGATCACGTTAGAGGAGGTTCTGACGTCAATTCGAACCAAGGAGCGTCCGGATTGATCTCGGTGAAAGGGAAAGGGAAGAAGCAGTCTGGAAAAGAGAAGAAGCTGAATCCGGACGGTACGAAGCAGGTGCGTTGCTTCAAGTGCCAGAAGATGGGTCATATCAAGAAGTTCTGCCCGAAGAAAGGAAAGGCCGGTCGACCACAAGAAACCGCTGATGTGGCAGAGGCGTCTGAGGGATATGAATCGGCTAGAGTGCTGGTGGCTTCGTCTGAAGATCCTCAAAGGAGCTGGGTCATGGATTCCGGCTGCTCCTATCACATGTGCCCGGTGAAGGAGTATTTTGAGAATCTTGATCAGAAAGAGCATGGTAATGTACTGCTCGGAAATAACAAAGCTTGTCGAGTGCAAGGTGTGGGGTCGGTGAGGCTGAAGATGTTTGACAATCGTGAGATGGTGTTGCAGGCTGTTAGGTATGTGCCCGAACTAAAGAGAAATTTGATTTCTATTAGTGCATTTGATCTTGGAGGTTACACCACTAAAGTTGAAGATGGAGTAATGAGGGTCTGTTTTGGAGATTCTGTGGTTGCCAAAGGCAGAAGGAGGAACGGCTTGTACATTCTGGAGGGATCAACTGTCATTGGTCATGTCTCAGTAGCAAGTGGGACCGAGAATACCGCCCGGTTATGGCACTTGAGGATGGGACACATCAGTGAGAAGGGTCTTGAAGAATTGGAAAAGCAAGGCTTGCTTCTGGGAGACAAACTGCAGAAGCTGGATTTCTGTGACCATTTTGTCTTAGGGAAATCACACAGGATACCGTTCGGAAAAGGGAAACATTCAACCGAACGCCCCTTTGAATATGTCCATGCTGACTTATGGGGACCGGCAAGAACCTTAACTCATGGTGGAGGAGCGTATTTCTTAAGTATAATTGATGATTTCTCAAGGAGAGTGTGGATTTACGTTCTAAAAAATAAGTCTGAAACGTTTCAGAAGTTCAAAGAGTGGCACACACAGATTGAGAACCAATTGGGGTGTAGGCTGAAATGCCTAAGAACCGATAATGGGCTGGAGTTCGTTTCAGAGGAGTTTAATGGTTTTTGCAAAGAGAAAGGGATTAGGAGGCACAGAACGGTCGTTGGAACTCCGCAACAGAATGGCTTGGCCGAACGAATGAATAGAACCATTCTGGAGAGGGTCCGGTGCATGTTGTTGGGATCAGGGTTGTCAAAGGCTTTCTGGGGAGAGGCTGCCAATACGGCCGTCTATCTGATTAACAGGAGTCCGTCTTCAGCTCTCAATTTTAAAACGCCAATGGAAGTGTGGAGTGGACGACCGACTGATTACTCACACTTGAGAGTGTTTGGTTCTTTGGCGTTTGCTCATGTCAGGGGTGATAAGTTGGATTCCCGGGCGGCGAAATGTATCTTTCTTGGATACGCCGAAGGAGTTAAGGGATACAGGTTATGGAGGTTAGATTCACCTTCAAAACTAATCATTGGTAGGGATGTCATTTTTGATGAAACAAGGATGGCGATGCACCCTGAAAACTCTGGAAGTGAGAAGAAGATTCTCGTGGAGGTGGAGCATACTACTAATGGAGCTGGCACGCCCAGTGGGACTGAGGAAAACCAAACGGGTGAAGGGCAAGTTGAAAACGGTCGGACGATAGAGGAGAACCGATCGGATGAATTTCGAACAGACCTTGGTGATGATACAGATGGTATGTCTGGCGAGGGAAGTCATGGAAAAGCTGCTGGTGTTGATTTGAGAAACTATCAGCTTGTTCGTGACAGAGAAAGAAGGATCTCCAAGCCAACCAAACGGTTTGGAGAGGCGGATCTAATCTGCTACGCCCTGAATGCTGCTGAAGATCTTAACCGATCGGATGAACCGAGAAGTTATAAGGAGGCCCTTGACAGCAGCGACCGGCATCTTTGGCAGGGTGCTATGGAAGAAGAGTTGGAGGCTTTGAAAAAGAATAGCACCTGGAGATTGGTGGATCTACCGAAGGGTAAGAAGGTCATAGGTTCGAAATGGATTTTCAAGAAAAAGGAAGCTACACCGGGCGGTGAGAAAGCGAGGTACAAAGCTAGGCTTGTTGCCAAAGGCTTTACTCAGATTGAAGGCGTAGACTATCATGAGATCTTTGCTCCAGTGGTTAAGCATTGTTCGGTCAGAGTTCTGATGGCAATAGTTGCGCATTGCAATTTGCATCTTGAACAGTTGGACGTTCGGACAGCTTTTCTGCACGGCGATTTGGAGGAAACCATCTATATGAAGCAACCGGACGGTTTCGCTGTGGATGATAGGGTGTGTCTGTTGCAGAAGTCACTTTATGGCTTGAAGCAAAGCCCAAGGCAGTGGTACAGGAAATTTGATGACTTTCTGATAAAGCTGAACTTCAAGCGGTGCAATTATGATGACTGTGTTTACACTCTGAATCATGACGGTGAGATGTTATATCTCCTGCTTTATGTGGATGATATCCTAATTGCTAGCAGTGACAGGGGCATGATCGGTGAGACGAAAGCAAGGTATCGGATGGCTGAATCTAAAATGGCCAGCATACCGGTCGGTCACTAATTGTTTGACCGGCCGTGTCCGTGTTTTGTTTTTTTTTTGTGTTTGAAGCAAGTCTAGGTGGAGAATTGTTATTTAGACTTAGCTTCTTTTGTCTGTTGACCGGTCGGTCCGGTCAGTCTGGTTGTTTGCTTTGTGTGGTTTACCGGGTGCGCGTTTTGGGCTTGTTTTGGGCTTGTTTTGTTTGCGCGTTTTGGGCTTGTTTTGGGCCTGTTTTGTTTGCCGGTTTTGGCCTGTTGCGCGTTTACGTTGGTTATAAATAGTAACCAACCCCGCTCCTCAATGACAACTTTTCATTCAATAATATTCAGTATTCATTCTCTCGCTCCGCTCTCTCTCTTTTATTATTCTCTGGTTCTAGGGTTTTCTCGAAACGCCCCAAGAACCCAACAAGGGAGAAGACATAACCTTAATGTAGATTCGATCGGGCAACTCTAAGGGGACGAAGATCGGTAGGAGAAATCTTGGGATGAAAATGACGCAAATACAAAGGGTCCCATCTGCCTAATAGTGGCGGCAAAGTGTCTCTTCGGATTCCGTGTTGAGGGACGTATAACTCAATCTGAACCTTCCGAAAGAAATCAATTGCACGTTCGAAAAGTCTTATCCTTTCAACTGCCAACATAACAAAGGCATAGGTTCGTGGATAAGCGGGTAAGACGACCCGACCTTTGGGCCCATGAAACCCCATCACTTGCTATGCCGCTTGGGGCTTGGGGCTTGGGGGGCTTATGTAATATAAGGAGGGATGGCCGGCCGAGCAGAAATCAGAGGGATAGCGGTGGAGCCGATTGGTCGGGTCCGGGTCGAAAAGACTTACATTCTCTTATGCTGCGTGGGGGGATCGCAGACCGATCGGTTAGGTACTGAAGAGGTGTGGACGATGTCGAAGAGTGATTAATGACATCAATGAGCGAATATTACGGAAAAGGAAACTAACACTATGCGACGGTTACGGGTAATGAGCCAGTCTTGCGGAGCAAAGTGCAATGGTTACAGAAAGTTAACACCCATTATTGGGCCTAATGTCTATAAATACAAACACGTTATCTAGGTTTGGCATCAGAATCTAATGACAAATATTTTTACTCTTGTTGTGACCCTGTTGACTTGCAGGTCAAGACCGTTCGATACCAAAGAAGAAATTTGTGGTAAGTGGCGGAAGACTGTGGGACGGAAGAGGAGCCTAGTGTTTTCATTCTGGAGTCCTTTTCCGAAACATAACTAATATTTTATTACAATAACTTTGTAATATGTTCTTATAAATATGAAGTGTAGCTAATAAAAATTTATATATTGTTAAAAGAGCTTAAAACATGGGTAAACTTCCTTTCTTTCTTTGTACTTTAGAGTTCAGAAATTTGTGACTTACTATGTATGAAGTTTATTCACTGAAATTTTGTTGATATTGAATACTTTTTCAATCCATTTTTTTTTCTATATTTCTATATATTGACATTTTTTCACAAAAGTGAACTAGGACTTAGAAGAAAATAGAGATTAAAGTTTTATAAAACCTAAATCAGTCGTATTTTTTGGATACTGAATAGAGCTCTAATTTAGGAGTTAATCTAAAAGTTGATTACTCCAGTAATTCATCTTATTCATTGAACGTGTATTCTCATCGTCTTAGTCCAAAATAACTTAATAATTTCTCACTTTCTTCTTTTACATGTATGATTTTATCCCAAAATTTCTAATAGGAGAACATAATTTTATCTCACATACTCTTCTATGTTAGCTCAAGATGTTACAAATGTTTAAAAATGGTTACCTTGACAAGTCTTTGACAAAGACAAAAGTGTATCAAATGGAGAATTTAAACACATTAGAAATCCACTGATAATTTAAACACATTTGAAAATAAATCAAAATAAAAAAAGTAACATCAAAATTTGATCAATTATATTTCACAAAGTAATTTAAATTAACTCCCATGTTTTGTAATTTTATTTTTCACCATATTAGATATTGTATTATCATTAGAAAAAATATTAAAATTTGAACCGCACATTATGAAGAAAATGAAAATAAGCATAACATCACGATTTACAAATAACAAAAGGACCAACCATCCTCCAAAATCTCACCACAAGGCCAAATGTCACATTCTACTTGAGAAATCAATGGATATTATTCATACTTGGAGGAATGTGATCAATTAATAAATTGATTGTGAGACAAGTTCAAAAATATCAAACCATTTAAATGTGATCAATAGACAAATTATTTTTATTTTTATTTTTATTTTTTTAATTTCTCTTACTAATTTGTTATTTGACAAATCAAGACTTCTTATCAATCTGAGAATATTTTTGTACTCGTTTCCTGTCAGGGCCATTAAATTCTGGATTTAGTGGAAGCCGGGTGTTAGCGACAGGGAATATGAAATTTAGAAAGCGGAAGATAGGTGTGTGCAGCTGAGTGGCCGATCGGTTTTTTACGGTGGTATTTAAGCTGGGATTTTAAGATCTGGTGCCACTTCTGCATGCACCATTCTTCTCCAAAATTTCAAAACTTCATTTTCTCCTCTTTCTCTCTAAACTTCTCCGATTTTCTCTCTACAAATTCTCACTTTTTACTCTTCCGATCACCGTTCATGCAACGTCTGAGCTTTCCTGGCATCAAGGACTTTCATTTAAACCGATCAAGTTGCAGTTTTGAAGTGGTAAGTCCAATCTCGTTGTCCTTTATGGTCTAGACATTTTTATCACATGCAAAGTATTGTTTAATCTTGCATGTGTTCATTTAATCCTTTTCTGAATCCATTTTCTGCCTTTGATTCTCTAGTCTCTGGTTGGTACTTTCTTCACCGATTAGAACATTTTAGGTTGTCTTAGAAGCTACTTGTGGCTTAAGCAAACGGTGGAAGTGTAGAAATTATCTGGGTTTCGAGGTAAGGGAAGCTTGTAACTTAATTATAATTCTCTGTTATGAATGGTTGCATGATTGTGTGAGGCTATGTTTGATGTTTTGGTTGATATTGGAATATTGATGTTATTGCATGTTCATTTGTATGTGTTGATGATTGAGAAATGTCATGAACTAGGTAGGAATAGGGTTTGATCTTAATTCTGTAGTCTTCTGCAGAATTCTATAATTGTAATCGAGATTCATTAGTGACCATCCGGTTTTCCTTGCTGCGTTTGGTCTTGACTGGATCCTCCTTATGCAGAGAATTTCAGTTAATGATCGATCGGTCTTCTACTGGTATGAGTGAAAATAAGCATTCGGTTTAAGTTTAATTTTCTATTTCTACTTAGTAGTCAGCCTAGTCAAGTATTCAAATAAGTTAAGTGATCAGTATTATAATCGTTTTCAGTATGTGAATAGATATTGGGTTATTTTAGTGGTCGGCCTTAAATATATATTTCTATCAACTCAGTAGTGTTCGGTCTCCTTAGTGCTCAGTCTTAGACCAACGCTCGGTCTCAATAACGCGCGATCTTAGACTAGCACTCAGTCTATCCATAATATCCAGTCTGATAATAGTATTCGGTTTAACAGTGATTGTTCTCATGAAATGAGTGTTTGGCCTAAAGCGTTTGGTTTAAACTCTTAGGTTTCGGTTAAAGCTCTAGTATTCGGTTATGTCTGATGGTAGGCGTGCAATAGTGTTTGGTCAGGTTAGTCTCTATTTAGAATTCCTCTGTTCGGTCCTATTCTTAAGTCAAGTGATCTCTTCTTGTAGGCTTTGTTCAAGAGTGGAATGTGATTTACTGATGTGGTCTAACTCTATTGATGAGAAGTATGATGCAATTTGTGTTTCGTGGATATGAAAGAGTGTTCCAAGGAGGAATATCTCATGGATGGTTATTGAATTGTAAAGTATGAATGTGGAACTTATAGCTTAGCTGACGTTTATCCTTATATTCCGTGATTCCTCATTCTCACGTAGAGTGGAGTAACTCATGTGTGGGAATGGCTAGAGGTCCTAGTCCATAAGGTTAACTTGGACGAGGTATAACAGACTAATCTCGGGTGGCAGCTGTTGAGGGCATCCTAGCTACTACACCACTCGGGCGCACAAACGTAGTAGCTACATAATTCATACAATCCAGATTAGTCAAGTCAATGGTCGGTCATTGTATGTTTACTTCTTCTTGGTTATGTTTTGAAATGTATGTATGATTTTTGTATGATATAAATGAATCTGCATGTCCTTCTGATTAATTAAATTACATAAGCTTACCCTACTCTTCTGTCTTGTCCTTGTTTGTCCATTCGGTCTTATTTCCTGTTGCAATGATAATCCTGTGGATGTGAGCAGAAGGGGACGAGTGCTCGCTGGAGGAAGCGTTGGAGAGCGAAAATCCTGAACTTAGTGTAAGACCGTTCGGTCAGTAGTTGAGCATTATTATGTGTTCAACCGTTTGATATATGAATATCTTTTGTAACATCGTTCGGTTTGGTCATTTAATTTGTATCAGACTTATAATCCTTATATAGTTTTAAATGTTCGACATTTTAGGATTTATTCAGAACTCTGTTTATAAGCTTATTAACTACCTCACTAGTGTAGAAACGCTGTTTAACGTCGGTTAATTTCGGCTTTTAACGTCACCTAAACAACCGACGTCTAAAACGGTGACGTCCATGGGACGTCGGAAATCCTATTAACCGACGTCAATATAAACGTCGGTTAACGATTCCACCGACGTCCATATAGACGTCTACTTATACCCACGCCAACGTCTAATTTCTCTATATAGACGTTCACCTATGCATAAAACCGACGTTTACATGAATATATAGAGGTTGAAAATGACACTAACCAACGTCTATGTTCCTTATAGACGTCGGATCTTGCACTAACCGACGTCTAACAAAGGCGTTGTGTTTTAGTGCAGTTTTGATCTAGACTTTCGGTAGCATTGTGCAACACTCTCCTCTCGCTAGTTTCCCCACAAAAAAAGCTTGCATCTTTTGAATCTTCTATGACATTTCAACCCAAAACCGAACCTGGGTCCGTGACTACCCATTATTCAACCGCAAAAGAAAAAAATTACGGTGACAAGAGAACTAGACAAGGACCCAAGTTCCATTTTGGGTCGAGAAGCCATAGAAAACTCAAAAGATCGTCACCCTTCTTGTGAGGAAACTAACAAAGGGAGAATGTTGTACTATGTTACCCAAAGAGATTATCAAAACTGCACTAAAACACAACACAAAGAAAGCAAATTTTAATCAGTTCAACCATAAGATAATAGATGAAAGACTAAATAAAGTTTAAACTGTAAGCATAAAAAAAAAATCACGCACCTGGGATGCCAGAGAGAAAAAGAAGAGGAGGAAGACGAGAAACAACAATAGAATGTCGAAAAGAGAGAAAAAGAAGAGGTGTGGCAAGAGAAAAAGGAGAAGAGGAAGATGATTGATATTAGAAACTGAATTGCGCGAAGAGTTCCGGAGTATTTAAAATGGAATTGGGCGTCAGTTATTCTCCAGAAACCGACGTCTATAGACGTTAGTTATCATACTAATGTGACGTCCAAGTGAACATTTAAAACTAACTTTGAATACCGATTAGACGTCGGTTTCTATCAGGGGCACCGACGTCTAGACGTCTAGAGAGCTGAACCGATTAACGTTTGATATATATCCTGTCAAGGATGTTCACGACTGTTGGTATGGGGCTCCGACATCTATAATAACATACACGTCTGGGCCCTAAATATCCGACTTCTCAAGCCCTCGAGTTTTGTAAACATAATTATTATAGGTATAATAGACGTCGCGTAGCCCGAAACCCCGAGGTCAACATTGAAGTTTTTTTGTCTTTCCCACCTTCCAGACATGCCTTAGACGTCGAATTTGGACTACGTGACGTCTAAGCGCCTGAGAATTAGGTGAAAAGTATTAAATGCAGCCCAGTAGACGACGGGGTGTTGTAGTGCTGACGTCTTGAAATTAATAGACGTCTCTTTTTGGATAAAACCGACGTCTAGTTTACCAGGCTATTTACGATAATGTCACCGTTCGCTCCTATACGTCGGATTACACGCAAACCGACGTCTTATGAGTGACATTAAACAACATTTTTGCACTAGTACCTATCTTATTTTTACTTATTACATGTTAACTCCTTTATATATATATATATATATATATATATATATATATATATATATATATATATATATATATATATATATATATATATATATATATTATGCTATATTTATTGGGATGTTACATCTCCTCTTCCTTTAAACCAAAGAAGAATACTCAGTATAATATGATCCTGATATAAAAATATCCAGATGATGCTTCAACTTCAAAAGTGTGTCTCACTCACTTTCAATGCACATTGTCTAAGCCTTAATTTATTTTTCTTTTTCTATTAAAATTTAAGGACTTAGTCAAATTTATAAAAGCCCAGTTAATTGTTTGACGTTGTCTAAGCCACTCACTCTCACGTATTTATGTTATGTTAGACAAAGGCATCACATGTAAATATTGTTTCCAAAATTTATTAACTTATATGGTGAGATATCCTATGCAGCTATGGATATGATATGATACTCTCCACATAAATTTTCGTTAGATTTTTCAACATTTAGACCGATGTTTGGTTATTACAATATTTCAAACCACTTTGAATGCACTTTTAACTTTGTTATTTCAATATTTTAAAACCATTTTAGATGCACTTTCAATTACTTATTTTAATATTTTAAATTGGTTATTTTAATATTTTAAAACCACTTTAAATACATTTTTAATTTGGTTACTTCAATATTTTAAAATCTTCTAATTTGGTTGCTTCAATATTTTAAAATCACGCACTTGTAATTTGGTTATTTATAATATTCTCATCTAAATATCTAAATTATAAAGACTATTTTTTCTTTTATACATTATACAACTCATCAAAATATCTAAATTTTGTTTATTTTAAGTTGAATGTTACAGTTTTTTTCACATGAAATTAATTATTAGGGAGACCTAATAAAAATGTTTAAAATACTTGTATAAATTTTACATCTATGGATTAGTGTGATTTTTATTTTTGAAAAGTTTGGACATTTCTTTCACATATGGTACACATCACACAAAAAGTAAAATATAATAACGATCGAAAAAGTGTTGAGTATTTTCAAAAATATATTATCTGTGAAATAGAATAATATTATTTTTACATCTAACAAATATTTACACAAACCTCACATCTATTATTTTACCCTTCAATCTCTTTTCTTTTTTACAAATACAAAAATTAATTCATAAAAATTTTTAATTCATAAAATTTGAAAACCAATTTTCAAAAATCTGAGATAAATTCCCTGCTTATCCATTTTAATTAATTAAAGTTAAAATTTACAAATTTTTCACATAAAAATTAATAGAGAGAGACCTAAAATGAAGTGGAAATTGAGACGTTATAAAATATCCACGTTCCTCGTGTAATCTATTATATGAAAATGTATGAAAGAAATAAACGAAAATCATATATTTAAACAAGTTAATTTTATTCAATCAAAATAATTTTAAAATTAACTAACTTCTTAAATCAATTTTGATGATATTATTTTATTTAACTTGATTTATTGTAATTGATTAACAACGAAGAATTAGTTTTAAAATTAATATTAAAATATATTTTAAAGACTCTTTATAAAGAATCAAATTCATACTAAATGTATTAGCCATTTCTAAAGGTATCTCTTGACTATAAATATCCAATTTATTGTTTAACTCAGTGTTAGCCATTTACTTAACACTCATTCACTCCAATATCACTGCTAGGCCAAGTGATTGCATTTGAAGTTTTTTTCTTATGGTGGTAGGATATTCTAAGCTGTAGCAAAGAAGAATAAATATACAAGTCATACAAAACCTTAACTTGGAATTTTTTTTTTTCTTTTATACAACTTTTGTTTTCATTATCAATTAGTTTGGGTTTTTCTTTTTAAACTTGTGTTAAGAAAATTAACACAACTATTATTATATTTAAATATATAATGTGTTTAAATAAATATATTTAAGTGTTATAAACATGTATAATTATAAGTATAATATACAAATAAAGAGTTTGATAATAGAAAAATAAATAATTAATCGTAAGTATTTTTCTTTTACCTTTTATAAAAAGCTAATTAAAAATAAATAGTATGATTTCAATATAGATTTCTTTATATAAAGTAACATATTATATCACTACAAAAATTGATAATTTTTCCGGGTTTTTTTTTTTTTATTTCCGGCAGTTTTAATCTTCGAAAAGTATGTTATCTACGGTTAGGAAAATCGCGGGAAAATATCCGTGTATATACACTAGTACAACGCAAGGAAATGACTCCGGTTGTTTTTCCCTATATGTCGCGATTTAGGAACCGCGACATATACAGGCACGGTAAAATGTCTATGACTATAGGTCGCGATTGCAACCGCGGCCAAAAGTTCTGATAATAACGGTTGCATAGGTAACCGCAGCCAAAACTCCTTTTTTTTTAAAAAAAATATTGGTCCACTATAGGTCGCGGTTCGAACCGTGGTAAAGACGAGGAATAGACCGCAGTTCATGCCATAACCGCGATCCAAAGAAATTTAAAAGAAGCCGCTATTTCTGGGAGGCAGCTAGCAAATGGAGAATGTGTTACTACGTTACCCAAAGAAAGGAACAAAACTGCACTAAAACACAACACAAAGAAAGCAAATTTTAATCAGTTGAACCAGAAGATAATAGATGAAAGACTAAACAATGTTTAAACGGTAAGCATAAAAAAAACCACGCACCTGCGATGCCGCAAGAGAGAAAAAGGAGAAGAGGCAGAGGATAAAGAAATCAGAAACAACAACGGATTGCCGCAAGCGAGAAAAGGAAGAGGATGCAAGAGAAAATGGAGAAGAGGAAGACGATATCAGAAACTGAATGCCACGAAGAGTTTGCGGTTATATTTAAAATGAAATTGGGCGTCGATTGCTCCAGATACTGACGTCTAAAGTCAACTAGACGTCGGTTATATCTCTAATGTGACGTCCAAGTTAACATTTAAACTGACTTTTTGAATACCCATTCGACGTCAGTTTCGAGGGGAGCCGACGTCTAGTAAGCTGAACCGATTGACGTTTGATTTCCTGTCAGGGATGTTCAAGACAGTTGTGATGGGGCGCCGACGTCTATAATGATGAACATAATTACTTACAGGCACATAGATGTCGATGCCCCTTTTATCCGACGTCTAAGCCCCTCGAGTTTGGTGAACCTAATTAATTACAGGCACATAAACGTCGCTTCCACTGATCCCCGACGTCTAAATTGAAGATTTTTTGTCTTCCCGCCTTCCGTTCAGGCCGTAGACATCGCCTTTGTACTACGTGACGTCTACGCGCCTGGGAATTAGGTGAAGAGCATTAATTGCAGCCCTATAGACGTCGGCCCCCCGTGAACATCGACGTTTAAGGACTGTCTTCTCACCTACCGCTAAGAGTTAGATGTCGGTTGGCGTTAGTGTGGACGTCTACAGTGTAATAGATGTTGCCGGAACCTAAAACCGACGTCTAGGTTACCGAGCTATTTACAACAATGTCACCGTCGACTCATATACGTCAGGTTACCAACAAACCGACGTCTATTGGGTGACGTTAAACAACGTTTTTGCACTAGTGAACAGATCAAACAGATGTTGAGATGTATTTTAACATCACATAAAGTACAAAGTCTAATAAAATACAATGTTTAAATAATAATAACTATGACTTATTATATAATCTAACTAAATATTTTGCAGCAGCTTTCCTCATGAATGAAAGTGGCTTGTCATGAACTGGTGTAGTAGTGTTGTATTTTTGCACAAAACAATTAATATTAATAAGTGTATATGAATTCCAAATTTTGGAGAAAATCAAAATTTGTTAGATTTAAATATTACAGTTTACCAACCTCTTGTGATATGAGAACGAATAATATGGGTCATCCAATACATTACATAGTATCTGCACTCATATGACCCATTCTGTCTGTTACACTACAATATATCATCGTAGTTGTAAATAGTTAGTGAAAAACATTAAAACAAAACAACTATAAGAAAGTATGGCTTTAGCATATGTCAAACCTTGAGAGAAATCCATGCAATCTTTCCTCTGTTAACTATTGATCTCCCAACCATCATCAGACTTGCTCGAATAGAACTATATATAAAAAAAAGAGTTTTAGCATTCATTTATATAAAAAAGAAAGTCCAAACAATATGAATTTCTTACCAATCAACTAATTGTCTGAGATTTGTGGGAGGAGGCTTGCGCAATGAGCAGAACCATAAAGCATAGCTCTCGTGCATAGAAATAACAAGAAGTTGCCAATGGCGCCTGAAATTTATAATAACTTAACTATTATATTTTAAAATCACATATAGAACTTTATTATGTTAACAAAGTTCACTTACCAGGATATATAAGGCAAAAAATATATTTTCTTGCCGCTTACAAAACTTCTTATGAGATTTGTGTTGATGTGATCAAAATCATTTGATTAATGAATGGATTGGGGATCAATGAATCCATAATCATCAGAGCGTCCCAAGTTGTCACTGATCCCAGACATATACCTGAAATCAAAAATTAACTTTGATATAAGGATACTTGATATATAAATCAATTTTATATATAAATAATTGCTCATAGACTTACATCATCCATAGCTGAATAATTGAAATAATCAACTCTTGTGTTCCCAACGCAAGCTCTCTGACATCTTGGCTCTGAAGGTATAATGGGACCTCAGAGGGTCTCCCAAATACATTAGCATCATATTCAACCTCCAAAGGCTTATCTTCAAGGATGTAAGCAAGTAGATGCAATGAACCAAGACGATCATCCTCAGATATAGGAATCTTCTCCTGTGCTTGCGTCTATTGTTACATGGAAAAATAAGATAAGTTTTGACATCAATAACATGTAAACTTTTTGAATATTAGCGTGGAACAAACCAAGAGGGGGGGGGGTGAATTGGTTATATACTTTTATCGTGCCTTTTATTATTTTTCTCTTAATTTTCTTACTGAGCAGATAATTAAATATAAATAAAAGAGTAAGGGAAAGAGAAAAATTGCACAGGTGATTTTATCCTGGTTCAGATCACACGGATCCTACGTCCAGTCGCTTATCTCAAATAAGATAAGCCTTTTTCACTATCATAAAACAATTACAAATATTAATCACAAAGAAAAAAAATTTGTAAGAGTTTAGAAATACCACCTCTCTTGAAACCACAAGAGATGAACTTACACCTCCTTTGAATCTTCACAAAGGATGACCACCTCCTTCGAATGCTTCACGAAGGATGATTCTCTTCCAGGCACTTCCTCTGACACACCAAGGATGAACAAGCTATTCCTCTGTCACCGCAGTAGCACTTCAGGGCATTGCAGACAAGAGTATCCTTAGCTTCAACAATCTCACAGTGTTCTCAAAGAGTTCAGAGGTTTTTAGCTCAAGGGAAGAGTTGTTTTTGAAATAACCAGTGAGCCAATTTATAGACTCAGCCCAATACTCTTCCATTCTTCGAAAACAGGCCATCTAACGCATTTAATCGATTAACATAAGTATTAATCGATTAAAATGAGTACAACGGCTAGTTTTTCGAATCTGAAACCCCCAACGGCTAGTGTTAATCGATTATTCTCAGGAATAATCGATTACCTAATCGATTACCTAATCAATTAATATTAGCTTTAATCGATTATTACAGGGGCAATTGGGTTTTCAGTGCCAACCTCATTTTAATCGATTAAAACTGGGTTTAATCGATTAAAACAGCTTGTGTTTGATTCTCAAAAATAAATTAACCAAATGTGAGTTACATGAGTCAACCCTAAAACATATTTGAGCACTATTACATCAACTTTGATTATTATAAAAGCTTTATAAAGTACAGAGATCTTCAATTTGTCTTCATGGATCTTGACTTGTGCAAATCTGTTCATCATCAAAACTTCATCTTTTATTTTTTTTGCTAACAAAACTGAACCAACCAAATGTTTAGGCCAAACGATAAAAGACTGGAATGCGTGTTCCACAATGAAAATCTCATCTGTGGGCAGAGGAACTGAGGCATTTGGTATGATCATTTCGTCTACTGAGACCTTCACCTCATCCTCTGATAGCTCCATACCATGAACAACAGTCGTTGCCTTAAACACTGTTCCACGAGCTATCAGCACTGTCTCGTTATCGTCTAAAATGTATAGCAGACATGGACTAGCATCGTCCATGTCATCCCTTGGAACAGCTGGGGCTGAACAACTTCCTTTCCCGCTTCTCCCTGTCAGAGTAAATGTTAGATTATACAAAAGATAGAAAAAATTGCACATAAATGTTTATTAAGTTTACCAGTGGGAGGCATAACATGTTCATGTTCCTGTACAGGAGATGGCCGAGGGCGCATGCCATAGCTCCCAAACTGCTGCTAGAACATGGAGTTAAACTCACTAAACAATTCAGCCCTGAGCTCTGATGTAAGCTCTGTCCTGACCTATGTCCTAATCTGCTCTGTAAGATCCGCTCGAAGCTTTTTCGTGATCTCTTTTGTCATCCTTTGTTGTTGTGCTTCGTTGTATGCATATGAAGTCTGACGAGACAAACTCCCAAAATAATGTCGAATTCCTACTCCAGTTCCAGTAGCACGTACATGTCCTGGGTGCTCAAGTCGTCCAATTGCAACGGTAAGAATATCCCGGCGACCATCTGGAGTGAATTGACCTTGGGAGCTCTGATCAACCAAGGAGTCCTATAACATTACAAAACACCATTATTCTTTAAAAAGTTCAATTTAGTATGTACAATGAAATTATTATTAATTTAGGAACAGTGATAACTTACAATTCTTTTAGAAATTTCCCTTGTTGTGTCAGAAGTGTAGGTGCCCGATGGTCTCATACGAGCCAACTTCCATTTTTCATGTCGAGAAGGAGGAGAAGGAGGCTGAGGGGGACTACCACCCTGAGATGGTGGTCTAGCATATGCCTTTTTCTTGAGGATTTTCTCCTCAAGCTTTATATACCCACCACGAGATAATAGGTGGGGATTTTTGTTTTGAGCACTTGTTTGTTATGTTTTCCTTCTTTTTGCCTGTCACATATATTTAATTAATTAGTTCATATGATATATATTTGTTAATGAGGAATTGAATAATATCAACTATATTAACCTACCATTCCTCTGAATTCCGACTCTCTACAAAGAGTCGCCAAGTCTCCTCATCAATGGCCTTATATGTAGTACATGGAGACTTATGTTTATGGCTTCCAAAAATATATCTTGAGGTCAACTTACTTTTAAAATTTTGGAAATTTTTAGCAACAGTTGATAAACCTTGTTTCTAAGTGTTGCGACATTTGGAATGTCAAATGTCAGCTGAAATAAACATAGTAAAGTTGTATCAGTACAAACCAATATATAAACAAACTATAATTCAAATGATATTAACTAACTTAATAATATATCGTTCCATATAATATTCCGATCAACCTCAGACACATGCTCAAAAGATGGAGTAAGAATACTAATCCTGTCACGTGCCATGATAACGGTAACTCTTACCATTATCTATGGTACAATTTTCTTACCAAATCAACTCTCTTGAAGCTTGAAACATGCTTAATCCTCTCTCTAATCTAACTCTGTGAATAAACTCAGCATAGGTTACACACATTAGTTTTCATCACTAATTCCTCAAATTTTGTAGGAACTTTGTGTGCTTTGGAAGGACATTCAAGCTATTAAGAGTGGAGAACCAAGGAAGAGCTTAGAAGATGAAGTTTTGACGATGTTTCCCTGCATAAGTGGCGCCTGGGCGCCCCTAAAGGGCGTCCACCGCCCTTCAACTCGTAGTTTTGCCAATTTGTCCATGCCCAGGCACCCCTAATGGGCGCCCAACGCCCATCAGTTCGGTGTTTTCCCCAATTGTTGGCGCCTAGACGCCCCTAGAGGGCGCTGGGTGCCCTTTGATTCGCTGTTGGTGCTTAATTGATGGCACTTGGGCACCCCAGAAAAGGGCGTTGGGCGCAACTCTTTGTTGACTTGCCACCCTAGACCTATAAAAGGCACACATTTTTCGAGGGTTGGATCTTCTTGGGGGCTGAGACTTAGAAACTTCATTTTGGACCTCTTGGAGCTGGTTTTGGACTCTGGGAGCTCTCCCTTCTTCCTCCTTGGGTCTTCATCTTCACCATTTTCTTCCATTGTAAGCTCAAGCTCTCCATGACTATGGAGAGCTAAGTACTTTTTGTTGGCGAGTGATGTAAACTATACAACCCACTTGTAAATGCACTTGTTTTAAATGAAAATATGTTTCTTTCATTACTTGCTAGTGTTTATTTCTTTGCTTAAAACTTTTTATGACTTGATCAACCATGGCATGATGTTAGGGTTTGCTTAATATTGGGAAATGTTTTGTGAACCTTGAAATGAACTAAACACCTAAGGGAAATAGTGTCTAGGGATAGAGCTAGGACCTTTGCTTATCTTAAACTTCTTTTCTTAAAGCGGGTGAACTTGTTAGGTTGCCAAGGGATTGAGATTTTAACAAGTGAACCTAGGTTTTCTCACCAAGGGATTGGGTTTAAGTAACTTAGCAAGTTGACAAGAGAAAGTTAGTGAAGAAGAGTGGTCTAGTGCATTTGCATAGAATTGTATTAGTTGAAATCATTCTCCAACATATCCATCCCATATCATTTTAAATCATTTCATTTTCTAGTGTTTTAACCTTAAGAAGGTCACTTTACCATTTATGCAATATGTTTAATTTCATTGCACAAATTCACACTAAAAGGGAACCATTCTTTAGCTTAAATTAGTTAGTTATTATACGATAGTAAAGTAGTAACTGAGTCTCTTGGGAAACGATATCCGGTCTTACCGGTTTTACTACTTGCACGACTTGGTACATTTGCCAAAGTCATAACATGCCACTACTCCAAGGTATGATCGGAAGACATCTGCATTGGGGCCAGTTGCCACACCCGTGATCACGTTAACATTCATCGGTGATCTTTCACCACTATTCTTTCTGATCAAAAGTTGTTTCATCCTGATGGGTCCTCTAACTGATATGGAAGGGGGAGTCTCATCCCCTGAAGAATGTGGATGATCAGCCATATATCTGTCAAAATAAATAACAACATGAAATATTAATATGATATAATTTAACAAAACATGTAATAGTAATCATAGAAAATACATAAAAGGAAAACTTAGGTGATATTAATAAAATACTTATACAAAAATTGGAAATTCATACATAAAGATATGGATTCATCATATGTATATTCCCTCATCATGATCTGACCGAATTGCATGTACATCGTCGTCAACTAGAGATTGGTCATCCAAATTTGTTGTAGCTTGAAATGAATGGTTGTCAGCAATATGAATATTAATCAGATTATCTTCGTTAACTTTAATTTGTTTTTTGCCTTGAAGAGCGACATATCAATGGTCAGACGCGGGATCTTTGACATAAAAAACCTGAGATGCTTGATGTACCATGATAAACGGTTTGTCTCGGTAACCCACCTTTCAAAAATCAACCAGTGTCATACCTGATTCATCTATTTTCACACCGCTCTTATTGTCAAACCACTTACATTTGAACAATGGAACAAAAAACTTTATGTAATCAACCTCCCATATCTCTTCTATTATACCATAATATCTCATTGATCCAATTACAGGAGATTGATCTTTTGATGTGGAAAATTAAAGCGACTCAGCTTCTAAACTGACTCCACTATTTTGTATTGTGCTTTTATCGTCCAAGGTCTTCATATAGAATGTGCAATTATTGACTTCATATCCTGTACAACACACGACATCAAACTTTAAACCATTTGCAAGCCACAATAAAGTTTGAGAAGAATGTGGCTCTTTGTCAATTTCAGATTTGAACCAAGACATAAATGTTTTGTTATGCTCCATCAACTGCCATTTCTCTGATTGTCTTGGATTTTTATTCTTAACAATGGCTTTGTGTGCTTCCAAAAAAGGTATCACCTCATATGTGTTGAGCAACCCATCTTGCCTGCAACTGAGCAGGAATTGGATCAAATGGCTGACAATAGGAATGGTGACGGTGATGGGCAAGCTAGACGCACTTTGGAGGATTTCAATGCGTTTTCAGGGACGTTTCACTTTAATAACATTGCTCAGCCACGGATCAATGCCTCAAACGTGGAGATGAAACCTGTTCTCGTCCATCTGATGTAGAGCAATCAATTTCATGGCTTGATACATGAGGATCCATTTGATCACATAACCACTTTTCTTGAGATATGCAATACGGTGAAGCTCCAGGATGTTCCTGATGAATTCATAAGGCTCAGCCTATTTCCATTCTCTCTTGGAGGCAACGCCAAAGCATGGCTCAAATCATTCCCTGAAAACAGCCTGACTAGCTGGGATAAGATAGTAGCTAAGTTCTGCAACAAATACTTCCCTCAGTCGAAAGTTAACAAAGGGAAGCAGGAGATCTCATCCTTCCAACAGGATGTGAGTGAGACATTGAGTAAATGTTGGGATAGATTTAAGGGGCTACTAAGGAAGAGACCCACTCATGGGTTTGATGAGCCGACTGTCCTAAACATGTTCCTGGGAGGATTAAGATCCCAAACTAAGTTGATGTTGGATGCCTCAGTTGGAGGAAACATCCGTTGGAAGACCCCAAAGGAAGCCCATGAGCTCATTGAGAACATGGATGCCAATGACAATGAATTGCAAAATGAGAGGGGGCAACAAAAAGGTGTCTTATAACTACAGTCTCAGGATGTCATCTTGGCCTAAAATAAAATCATGACCCAACAGCTTGAAATCCTCATGAATAAAGTCTCTCAGTTGCAAGAGCACCAAAATGTGTCACACGCCCAACATCAAGGGTGTGAGCTGTGTGGTGGAGAACATGCAAGTGGTCGCTGTATTAAACAGGCCAATACCCAAGAGGATGTGAATTATACGGGTAATGAAATCCGATAAAACAATTACCACCAAGGTTGGACACCCCACCCTAGCATGGGCCAAGGACAAGATGGGCCATCAAACAAACCATCCCATCAACAATATCAACCTCACTCTACTTCTACTGAAAGAACCTCTAAGTTGGAAGAAACTCTTTAACAGTTTATGCAAGTCTTCATATCCAATCACAAAAGCACTAAAGCTTCCATCAGGAACTTGGAGATCCAAATGGGCCAAATGGCCAAGAAGTTGGAAGAGAAATCTAACAAGGGTTTTGGAGCCAATACAGAGGCCAACCCAAAGGAAAAGTGCAAGGTTATTACCACTAGAAGTGGTAAGGTGTTAGTTGAGAGGGAGAGAGAGGAAAAAGACAAGAGAGCTAAATAGATGAAAAAAAAGAGTGGAAAGAAGAATAATGTGAAAAAGAGTGAGGAGAGAAAAGTAGAGGAAGAGGAAGGAACAATTGAAGTTCAAGGGAATTGAAGTGCTATTATGCAGAGGACTCTACCCCCAAAATTCAAAGATCCGGGGAGTTTCACCATCCCTTGCACCATTGGGAATTATGAGATAGGGAAAGCACTGGTTGACTTAAGGGCTAGCATCAATATGATGCCCCTATCTATGCTTTAAAAGATTGGTGGTCTGGAAGTCAAGTCTACAAGAATGATTTTGCAAATGGCAGATAGATCCATCAGACATCCCTATGGTGTGGTAGAAGATGTGGTGGTTAAAATTGATAAACTCCATTTCCCGGTGGACTTTGTAGTTATGGAAATGGGGGAAGCTACATAAATACCTCTCATTCTTGGAAAACCTTTTATGAAGACGACCAAGGTTGTCATTCATGTTGATAAGGGAACTGTGTAATTGAGAAACCAAGATGATGAGGTCACTTTCAATGTCTTCAACGTTGGGCAGCAAAATCAAGAAGAAAAGACTAATCCTAAAGCTAAGGATGAAGTTCTATATGTGATTAATCTAATAGGGCAAGCTGCCAACGTGGTCAACAAGACGGTTAACTGTTTCTCTCTAAAAGTGAAGCATGAGGATGGAGACAAAGAAGAGAAACTTGTTCATCAACACTCCATTGTGGAAAGTGATGAACCCAAACCTGGCACACCAGTGAAGCTCAAGAACAGGTTATGGGTTATTAAGGCGGTAAAGGAAAATGGGGTACTTGAAATTGAGGTTCCCTATTCAAGGAGAGTCAAGTTGGTGACAAGAAAAATTTTGAAGCTTTGTTGGTGTCATGAAAGGAGGAAGCACACCAACATCAAAAATCAAATTTGAGCATAATGGTGTTAAGCTAATGACGTTAAACTAGCGCTTGCTGGAAGGCAACCCAGTTTTCTACCCCTACTCTTTTATTATTTTGATATTTTGTTGTGGTTTCATTGTTTGAAGTTGGTTTGATTGCTCTTAGTTCAAAGTAGTTGTTTAGGAATTGTGATTTGATTTGAAGTTTTTGTGATGTGATTAGTTACATTGGTGAAATGTGAGTGTTGTGGTGTTTTGTTGTGAATAGATTCAATTCAAGTTGTTTAATTGTATTCTGGTGTGATGGTGCTTGCCTATGCTTAGTTTGTTGAGTTAGGCATGCTTTTAGTTCTTTTTGTGTCCATAAGTCAAATCTTGAGTTGGAGAGTTGGAAAGCTTGGAAGTGGCCTTTTTATGTGCCATTCTTACACTTAATTTCACTCCCTATGGATTTGATCATGTTTCTTTAGTGGAAACACATTGATCTGGGTTGAATTGAGTGTTCAGAAGTGTCCAAAATCAAAAGTCAAAGTTGAGTTGGACCATTTTTCAAATCTGCAAAATTCTGCAGAAAATCTGTACAATTCGTGCCCGGGCGCCCAATGCCATCTTTCACTAAAAGCTTATATGGTCTGCTGCAAATGGTCGCGCTCCAACGCCTAAAAAGGGCGCTCAACGCCCCTGTTCTGCTCCTTCTCAATTATTTCTTGGGCCCCGGCGCCTCCTAAAGGGCGCCCGGGCGTGGATTTTGCAGAAAAATAATTTCTGAGATGGGCTGCTCTGCAATGCGTGGCCTAAGTTTTTTTTTGTCCTCATACACTTTGCCTTCCCACTTTCTTCCCTGCGCCCCTTTCTCTCACTCACTTTCACTCCGCACAATAAACCACTACCCCACACTTTGCTACCACACGCACCCCCCATTCTCCCATTCACCTTCATTCACAGTACTCACACACTCCCTTCCATTCACCCTGCCACTCTCACCTCTTCCCTCTCTCACACCCAAAACCCCACTTTGCCCTCTCCAAACCCTAACCCACATTCCGGCCACCCCACTTGCACCACCATCTCACTCCCTACACATATTTTCTTCCGGCCAGCAATCAAACGATCACCCCTACTAAGCCCTATTTTCCCAACTCCACCACGCCCCTCTGCACTCATGACACCAACCATTCTGACCACCACTACCCATCACTCCTTCTCCATCTCATAACCCTACTCCCTCTCACGACCATCCTCCACCGGCTAACCCTGACATCAAAAGTTGTTTCATCCTGGTGGGTCCTCTACTGGATCTGGAAGGGGGAGTTTCATCCCCTGAAGAATGTGGATGATCAGCCATATATCTTTCAAAATAAATAACAACATGAAATATTAATATGATATAATTTAACAAAACATGTAATAGTAATAATAGAAAATACATAAAAGGAAAACTTATGTGATATTAATGAAATACATATACAAAAATTGGAAATTGATACATAAAGATATGGATTCATCATATGTATATTCCCTCATCATGATCTGACCGAATTGCATGTACATTGTCGTCAACTAGAGATTGGTCGTCCAAATTTTTTGTAGTTTGAAATGAATGGTTGTCAACAATATGAATATTAATCAGATTGTCTTCGTTAACTTCAATTTGTTTTTTGCCTTGAAGAGCGACATACCAATGGTCAGACGCGGGATTTTTGACATAAAAAACCTGAGATGCTTGATGTACCATGATAAACGATTCGTCTCGGTAACCCACCTTTCGAAAATCAACTAGTGTCATACCTGATTCATCTATTTTCACACCCCTCTTATTGTCAAACCACTTACATTTGAACAATGGAACAAAAAACATCGTGTAATCAACCTCCCATATCTCTTCTATTATACCATAATATCTCATTGATCCAAGTACAGGAGATTGATCTTTTGATGTGGAAAATTGAAGCGACTCAGCTTCTAAACTGACTCCACTATTTTGTATTGTGTTTTTATAGTCCAAGGTCTTCATATAGAATGTGCAATTATTGATTTCATATCCTGTACAGCACACGACGTCAAACTTTAAACCATTTGCAAGCCACAATAAAGTTTGAGAAGAATGTGGCTCTTTGTCAATTTCAGATTTGAACCAAGACATTAATGTTTTGTTATACTCCATCAACTGCCATTTCTCTGATTGTCTTGTGTCAACACCCAATTTCGTCCGGGTGACTAAATAATAGGACTTGTTTTTGTTTTGTCTTATTTTGTTTTTATTTTCTTTTTATTTTTATTCTTATTTTATTTTGGCTTTGTTATTG
This sequence comes from Vigna mungo, assembly GCA_036885675.1. Taxonomy (NCBI): domain Eukaryota; kingdom Viridiplantae; phylum Streptophyta; class Magnoliopsida; order Fabales; family Fabaceae; genus Vigna; species Vigna mungo. Next base: position 26,881,543 of record CP144697.1, on the reverse strand, counting down.
TTAATTTTTAGTTTATTTTGATTTAGTTTTCTTTTATTATTTGATTTGGTTTTATTTTCTATATTCTTTTAAAAAAGAAGAGAAAACAAAAATAAAAAAAAAGAAAGAAAAAAAAGAAAAAGAAAAGAAAAGAAAAGGAAAAAACAACATGATTAATCCTCTTTTTTTTTTTAAAAAAAAAAAGAGGTTTTCTCCATCAGCAGAAGAACAACCATGATTATACAGGCACACGACTCACATGCCACGTTGATCCAACAAATTCACCTCACACATTTCCTTTCTCTCTATTACGCACACATACCACCATTCTGTTATGCAAAAACCTAATGACCCCAACCAATGATTTTCCCATCCTAACTACCTGATACACTCCTTCTCGATGCATCACACACCACACCTCATTGCTAGAACCACCCACAACACGCCTCATCACTCCAACCATCGGCCCCCTCACAAATTCTACCAGCACCTTTCCACCACCCCTGATCCCCAAATCATCATCTCTCAGCACGCATTAGCCAGAACATATTTTCATAGACCCATCGCAGCAATTCCAACCTGAACTCCAACATTCATTGCCCATTCTTACCGGATTTCAATCACCAAACCAAATGCTCACAATCTAAATCACGAAACTACTCATCACCAAAACAGAAAATCAATGCAAAACAGAGAAGGACCCATTTCTTTCACTTCCTAATCTCCATCTACACAGCGTTTCCTATTATCATCATACTAACCTACACCCAACCACGAGCTTTGTCACAAACACCACTACACACAACCACAATCATCATCACCATTCATAGTTCTTCACCGTTCCCTTACCTTTATTCCTATTAGAATTCTCAATCCATTCATTACTCCATTTACTCAATAGAAGGACCCTCCGAAACCAATTCCTCCATCAGAGAAGCAAGGTGCGCGAGAGAGGATGAGGATGGTGGTCTACGACAGCGCTCTTGGCCGGTGAAGGGAAGCGACGACATTGGCTGGGTCGGCAGAGACTTGCGCAAGGACGACATTCCCTTTTGGCTCGCGACCACTCTCTCCTCTTACCGGAGCACCTAGTGCACCATCCATGCTGGAACATCAAGCTTCAACACCAATCAGAGCAGAAGAAGAAGAAGAAGGAAACAACACCACCGGCCCTAGGAGGCGTCATCGGCTCTTGGCGGTCTTGGCGGCAAGCTCGACGCAGAGCGACGGCCTTGGCTTGGTGTCAGCGGTACCCTTACGTAACCCTGGTGGTGACCGGCGTTGTCGCCGGTGTTTCGGGTATCGAACGATAGCGCGACCTAGGGTGAGAGAGATGGCTCTCGCGTGAAGAGAAGAAGAAGAAGAGTGGCCGGCAGAGGTCGCAGCGGTGATCGGCGCCATTAGGCGATGCCATGGACGGTGACGGTGGCTGATTGGGTGGAGGTCGGCCGTGGTCGTGAGCTGCAGGGTGAGTGTCTCTGGTTGTCTCGTTCAAGAGAGGAGAAGGCTTGGGTTTCTCTCGATAGTGTTTGGAAAAAATGAGAGGAAATTAGGAAACCCCTAATGAGCTTCTGTTAGGGTTAGGAGGCCTTGGGCTTGGCTGGTGGGCTGGCTCCTCTTTCTGGCAACATGCACTTCCTATTTGCACCCTCAAGCCATTTCTGCAAACAAAAAAAAGAGGCTTGGACCTGACGGGCAGCTACTATCTGCCACCTCTAACTTTGCTGTTGCACCGCTTGGGCCTGAACCAAGAAGTTTCTGGCTGCACCTTCACTTTCAGCCTTGCACCCCTGACAAACAACAAGTTTGGAGAAAAAGGGTTTGGGCTCAAACCAGAAGGGCCTCAATTTTGTGTTGCACCCCTGGTTTACCTCTACACCCTATTCTTATTGGGCTGATTTGGTCTGTAATGTTTTTGATTTTATTTTTTAGCTTTAGAATTTGTTTTATTATTGTTTGTTTGTTAAAATAAAAGATATAAAAATCATAAAAAAAAATAAAACTAATAATAAAAAAATAATAAAAATAATAAAAATAATAACAAAAATATTTTATAGGTTTAAGCGTGTGTGCGATCATTCGCATCAGCCTCGTGCTAAGACTTTTTTTCCTTTTACAAAATAACAAAAATATTTTAAAGGTTTATGCGTGTGTGCGATCATTCGCATCAGCCTCGTGCTAAGACCTTTTTCCTCTTTTATAAAATAACAAAAATATTTTAAAAGTTTAAGCGTGTGTGCGATCATTCGCATCAGCCTCGCGCTAAAACCTTTTTCCTCTTTTATAAAATAACAAAAATATTTTAAAGGTTTAAGCGTGTGTGCGATCATTCGCATCAGCCTCGCGCTAAGACCTTTTTTTTCCTTTTTATAAAATAACAAAAAGATTTTAAAGGTTTAAGCGCGTGTGTGATCGCTCGCATTGTCCTCGTGCTAAAACCTTTTCTCTTTCTAAAATAAAAATATCAAAATATAAAACATCATTTTCCAAACAACAAACAATTTTTCAGAAAGAACTACGTAACCCTGATTTCTCATTTTGAATGAGAATACGTAGGAGCAAGGTCAATCCTTGTCAGGCCCAAAAAACTAAAAAATATTTTTGTTTCTTTATATTGTTGTTCTTGGGATAGTTAAACATTTTGCAAACCACATCTTTATTCGCGTATTTAATTAAAGGTGCTGCCTTCGGGCAGGCGTTGTAGGGTGCTAACACCTTTCCTGCACGTAACCAACTCTCGAACCCAATCTTTGGTTTTCGCGGACCATGTCTTTTCTTTATGGTTTTTTCCGTAGTTTGCCAGAATAAACTATAGTGGCGACTCCAAATCTCTTTTTCAAATCTCCGTTTCTTTTTGGATCGTCGTCCCGTCGCGATTCCGGTTGCGACATCTTGGATTTTTATTCTTAACAATGGCTTTGTGTGCTTCCAAAAAAGGGATCACCTCATCTGTGTTGTTCAATATATAAAGATGCGCTTGCAACAATTCTTCGTGATCTTTTGTCACCACATTCATACCTCAGATGCTTTTACTTGTAGAAAATTTATTCAACCATGATGTGCGAGGAACTCCGATTGGATTCGTTGATGTCATGTAATCTGAACAAAACTCGATACTTTCTTCAACAATATACCTTTCAATCATTGAACCTTCAAGGCGATATGGATTTTTAACGTACCCTTTCAAAATCTTCATATAACGCTCAATAGGATACATCAATCTTAAGTATACCGGTCCACACAACTTGATTTCTCTAACCAAATGAACAAGTAGATGTTTCATGATGTCAAAAAAAGATGGAGGGAATAACATCTCTAGTTGACATAAGATGATAACAATCTCGCCTTGAAGTTCATCTAACTTTGTAGGATCGATGACTTTACTACATACTGACGAGAAAAATGAACACAACCTGTTTATGGTCTGCCTAATATTTTTGAACAAAATTCCACGAATAGCCACTGGTAACAATTGTTGCATTAAGACGTAGCAATCGTGAAACTTCATGCCAACAAGCTTTAAGTCCTGCATCGACACTAAACTCTTCATATTTGAAAAGTATCCTTGTGGTACTTTGATACTCTTTAAACAAAGGCAAAAATTTATCTTCTTTTGTCTAGACATTGTGTAACATGCAGGGGACAAATTACCAATCTCCTTGAGTGCTAACTTTTCTCGGATATTCACTCCATATATATATATATATATATATATATATATATATATATATATATATATATATATATCAAAATTCCTTTTTTAGAAAGAAATTAAATTCTAACTTTAGATTATATAAAAAACGAATATAAGAAACGAAATTCTGATCTTAAAAAAAATATTGTGCTACTTGTTATAATGTAAATATAACACATAATATGTTATGGGTGTAATCTTAAATGCGGTTTTGTTATTTCTTAGAGCTGTCAAATTGGCCCATTTGATAGGCCCTGGCCCTAATCCATGTGGGTTGGGGCAAAAAAGGCCACAGGGCAAAAAAAAATTCCTTATTAAAAAAGCCCATAGGGCCAAATATCCACAAAGCCCTATGGGCTAGGGCCAGCCCATGGCCTTCCTTTTTAGAGAGTAAAGTATAATAATAAATCATAAATCTAGAAATAAAATATTTATAATCTTAGCAACACTGCTTCGTAATGTTTCTGCTTGTTCTGACCCTTATGATCTTTGTTCTCTTCACCAAGTCTCTCAATTTCCAACACATCATTTGCAGCCACAAATTGAACATCCTCTAGTTCTACACAGAATTTAGAATCCTCGTCCTTTTCTTGCTCACAAGTTGTGGTCTCTTCTTGTAATACATCTCAGCTCGTTGGACAAAGGAACCTGCATCTTCTTCAATTAGTTCTGGCATTGCCTTTGTCTTCTCATTTAGCTCTGCCATAAAAAGCACAGTAAAATCACGTTACATTATTAAACTACATATGAACAAAAAGGCCAGGACATCATACGCATGGCCTAATAATCTAACTAAGCTTCCACTCCTAGAAAAATAAATATAATCCAACTAAGCACTAATTGCTAGAGCTAACAAATGCATAGGGACAAAAGTTAAAAGGAAGTACCTTTTCTTTGTTTTTAAAATTCAATAAGAAAAGAAATCTATAAGTTTAATTTCTGCATAGGCAAAGGGAATGAAAACTTCACTGTTGCATATCCATGAGAAACTTATAAGCTTTATATAAAAGTAACTGTATTGCCTTATGACTAAATCATGGTTTAAAACTATACCAAAATAGTAAGAACAACAAATAAAAAGTAAATATCACCAAATAACAAGTAATAGGTATATAAAAGCATTTTATTTAGTAACAACTACTCCACACCAGCAGTTCTAAACACATCATTAACATTTCTAAATATGCCAAATTTTGTATGATGTGTTGCTATCCTATTTCTCTAATAGGTCTTTCCAAAGTCGGTTTCTTCTAATGTACCTTAGAAAAAACATGAAAAGTAACAAAAAAAAAATCCTCGACTACTCTTAATCCTCTTCTCTATGTCAATTTCAGGGTTAATGTCACTTACACAAAAAAGCACAGATAAGTAATAGAAAATGGAAAATATATAAACAAAAACTAAAGATACTGCTTATTTGGATAAACCTTTCAACATCATAAAAACTTGTTTTTGGTATTCAAAAGAACTTCTGGTTGTACTGAAAGATTCACATTAAGAAAATAAAAGAAAAACAACTTTAATTTTTCTCATTAGAACAAAAAACTTAACAAGCTCATCCAAACAAGCTAATAAATAATTGAAGAATAAATAAAAAAACTTTATAGACCTTCAGGACTTATCAATTGCAGAATATCTAGCTTTTAAAAGACACCCAAATAACATAATATGGAATTATCAACTGTGAGATCAGAAATATGTTCTAACCGAAGTACCTCAATAGCTAAAACAGAAGTCTTGCATTTTGCAATTTCAAAGAGGTCAGTATCCCTTTTCAGTTTAAAATTTGTCCTACAACCAGCCGAGGAAACCATTAAAGAGCACAAGTAACTGCACAAATTCCAACATCAAAACTTGTGTAATTGAGAATTCCCAAAACCAGTATTCACTAAATAGTAGAATAATAAATACTAATACAATCACAAAATGACAATGTATGATAACACAAAATGCTTGAAATATTGGCACTTCCGTGGGATTGCAGACTACAATACCGATTCATTTTGTATAGGCTAGGCTTGTAAGCAACTTATTGGTGGACAAATTAAAAACCCTTAGATCATTGGCTATGTTGTCAACAATGGTGTCAACAGGAGGATATAAACCATTAGCCAGAAGTTAAGAAAAAAATGCCACCTATGAACAGAATAGCAAATGTTATTGCCCAACAGGATTTCAGTGAAACATCCTATGGTGGAAATTTCGAAACTAATAAGATTGATCTTATTGAATATGCAGTAGCCTTTTCTAAGGATGCCTAAATCTATTAATAGTTTATGAGATAATCCTAATCATATTATTGGCTGCTGGTGTTTAGAATAATTCATTGAGAAAACGTTAAAATGCAGCTTTAGAATTCACAGGTTTTAATATGATGTTATTCATTTATAAAAATGGACAGAGGCAGAATTACAATAAGAAAAAAGTAAGCACATACTCATTCCATTTCTGTCAAAAGTTTGTTGAGGGTCTGCTCTCTTTCATCATTCCCTCAACCAATTCCAGTTCCTCTTTGTCTTCCAACAACATCAATTTCATCAATAAAGAGAATGCAAGGGGCATTCTCTTTGGTCTTCTTGAACAAATCACGAACTCGAGAAGCACCAAAACCAACAAACATCTCAACAAACACAGAATTAGATATTGAAAAATATGGAACACCAGCTTCACCAGCAATAACCTTGGCCAACAGGGTCTTCCCAATTCTTAAAGGACCAACAAGAAGAACTCCCTTAGGTATGCGAGCCCCAAACACAGTGAACCTCTCAAGCTTCTTCAGAAACTCCACCACCTCCATAAAGTCTTCTTTGTCTTCATCCACCCCAATAACATCATCAAATGTCACTCCAGTGTTTCGTTCCATTACTTTTAAATAAAACAGATACCACTCCAAATGCGTCATTGTCGTCGTCGGGGAAATTGAGGTTGTTGGTGGGGGTGTGGGGTTGGTGGCAGTGGTGGTGTCGGTGTGGGGTTCGTTGGGGCCTTTTTCCATGGAATCCATCGATTTGAAGTGAACCCAGGAGGAGGGTGAAGGAGTGGTGGAGTTGTTGATGAGGCGAGGGAGAAGGAGGGAGCGGAGGCGTTGGATTTCGGTGCGGTAGTGTTGCAGAGTTTTTCCATTTTGTGGCGGCACTAGACGACGGTTTTGGCAGTGGCGGAAGCGTTGGGGCACTGGACAATGACGGCATCGGCGACCTCTTGCCAGTGGGTGGCTTTAAGGTTTGTACGATTGAGGAAGTACCACTTGTCACGGTAGGCGTCGATGAGGGCGGAGGTTTCCTCCGGAGTTCATCTTGACGGGGGGCGGGGGGGGGAGACGGTGGGAGGAGGGTGGAGGGAAGGGTGGCGGGAAGAGACGGCGGGAGGAGGTGGAAGGAAGGGTGGTGAGAGGGAGGGAGAGGCCGTGCTTAGTGAACTTTGATAAGAAGAAATTGGGACTAACCCGGCCCTCCTTCATTCACATCCCATCTAACGGGGCTTTTTGGGGCCAGGGGCTTTAAAAAAGCCCCCAAGGTGTGGGTCAATAAAAACGGGAATTGGGCTAGGATTAGCCCAGGGCTGTAACCAAAACTGACAGCTCTATTATAATACACTGCAGTTCAATGGAGTCTCTCTGAATACTGAAAGGGACTTTAAAGAGAAGTGTGGTTATGTTATTTAATTATGTTAATTTAGCATTGGTCCTAGTTATGCATTGATATTAATTATTGTATTAATATATTATATTTATGCAATGCATGGATGCTCTTCATCAACTTATGACTATGTTATTTAGTTTATATCCAGTGTCAAAATCTTACTTATTTATTTTATTTAGTTTATCTTTATTTACGCCCATAACTTATTTATTTTATTTTATTTATTTATTTTCAAATCTTGCATTCATTTTATAATATTTATTTATTTTCAGGTGGTCATGGTTTATTTTATTATTTATTTTTCAATTAAAAAATATCCCACTTATTTATTTATTTTAATTTAATTTGTTCATTTATTTATAGTTATGCTATTTAATATATGAATAATGATATTTAGACAATATTTTTTTGACAATATTTGAACATCATCTAGATGTCATTTTGTGATTGGTCCATGGTGATGTTTATGATTATTATTATTGATTGTGGATTAATTTTAGACCAATCACAAAATGACACATATATTATATTATGAATTGATCTCATTATTAATTAATGATTATGTTATTTAATTTATATCCACATTAGTGTTTTATATTAATTTATATATATTTGTTATTATATTTGTTTATAACAATCTAATCCATATCTATTATTTATTTAAAAGTTATTTATTTAATTTTTTATTTGTTTTCTTTTTATTTCATTTTGTATTTTATATATTACTATTTATAATTTGAAGAAATATATAAAAGAATGAAAATAATGTAAAAAGAGTGAATTTGTTAGTTATTCCACAACAATATTTTTGTTAAATTGAGACTTAGGTTAATGCAAGAGCTGAAAATCATAGTAAAAGTAAAGCAAAAAATTAAGAGTTAATACACTAATTAACACTAACTATTTTTTGATACAATTATTTTTATTTTTGCATCCTGTTATAATTGGACGGTTTTAATTTTTTTATTATAATTTTATTTTGTTTTAAAAACGGTTTAGTAATACATTTACATTGTTGTGTCCTTTATTAGGACGTCTTTGGTGACGATTATATCAATCTGCTTTTGTGACTTTAAGATGGAAGCAAACGTAAGAGTTTTGATTTTATAAGCTTAAGCTAAAAACTAAGCGCAAACATAATAAATATTTTTGAATACAATGCATTCTTCTAGAATTTGATACTCTAAATTTTTTAATATAAATTTATTTTGCTTTAGAAACATTTCAATAATGTATTTATATTGATATTGACTGTACTTGGACTTTTAAAATGATGCTTATGTTAATATGTTTTTGTGAGTTTAAAACCAAAGAATATGAAAGAATTTAGGAACTATGTAAACTCAAGCAAAAGTAAAAACTAACATACAATAGGTACACAACTTAGGCCTCTATTACAATATATATATATACAATATGGGTATTATCTATCACTACAAAAAAACTGTTATTCTACCGGGGGTCATTTTGTGAGAGTTATAAAAACCCTCCACAAATTAACATTATTTAAGATAATTAAAAAGAATTACCAGACTGCTGATGATAGTGGGGGTTTGGGTTTAAATGTCTGAACTATGCTCTATTTTAGTTCAAATAAAAGAGAAAGGTGACAAGGAGAAATGGGTTTAAATGTCCGAACGTGGTTGGGTTGTGTTTCTGGAGTAGGTTGAAGTGTTGGGATAAACTTCAATTTTAGAGATTTATTATTTTATTAGTTTTGGGTATAATAATATTTGATTTGATAGAAATAAAATAGGGATGGGTAGTTATGATTTTCTGTTTATCTAGGTAAAATATTATTTTATGATAGGTTAAGGAGATTTTATTTTTAAGTCAATTGATATTTTATTTTAAGATTTTATTTTTATTTCCATAATATTGTAAGTATCATGGCTATTTAAAGCCCTTCCGTTATCATTGAATAATAAGACTCATTTTTAGAAAAATATCTGAGTGTGTATCTTGAGATTTTCCCAACATGAAGTAGTTATAGAAAAAAAAATGATGAACCACTAAACTGAATGTGTCTATTTCGGTGTTCTTGCTATTCAGATTTGTCTTGCGAGTAGGATTGGTTTTATTATTAAGTGGTTAAAAATGTGATTTTGGAAAAATAGGAGTACTATGTGTTTTGGTTATTTTAGTTGGGTTTTATAATTGAGATGATAATAAGCTGGAAAATTATAAGTAATGTATGCTTTGGTTACAACCCTTTGTGCTTTTATTTGGTGCAGCGTTTTATTTTTATCTTTGTTGCCTCTTGAACAAATGTGTGACCACGGATCAGAAAACCTGAATGCCTTCTTTGCAATTTGTCTTTTTAGTTTTGTTTGGGTAACTATGTACTTTCTTTGGTATGATTGATTTTGTGATGGGAGGTCTGTAACCGAATCCAAACTTGCATGGTTCACACACATAGTTGCTATAATTCTCAGAACAAAGCAGATTTCTGGTTCTAGGTAATTGCTTTAACCAGTGAAGGAAAATAAAAGCTTCTGCACAGTAAACTTTTAAGTTTTCTTTTATTTCTGTGCAGCAGTGGAGAATCACATGAGATACTTGATGGGGGAGATTTCTGCTTGTGTTGTGCAATTGATTAATATTTCTGGTAGTGGGTTTCACAGCAAGGTATGTCCTTTTGTATCAATTTGAGGGTAACATTGTTATATCTTTTTCTAAAGTGTGTGCATGGTATGCTATTGATAAGGTTTTTTTATTTTTTTGCTTCAGTGTTTTTGATTATTTATGAACTTTGACATCATCTTTGCATATATTGGCTGGTTATGGTTTGTCATTAAAATTTTGCCTGTTCTGCTTACAATATGATATTTCAAGGATACTTTGGTGGGATTATTCAATATAAAATTATTTTCTCTTTACACTAATCATTTCTCACATCAAACCACAAATGTCAATTATTTTACTTTTGGCCATGATGGTCAAATCTTAATAAACTTATAGAGACAGAAACACCCCGTTTTTGAAACATTTGATTCAACTCATCCTTCTACAAATATGCATTTAGACGACAACGGAGACTCACCTCAAAGATGAATCTAGCTCATTTTTTAAGTGGATGATTTTGTGTTTAGAAACATGGTTTTAGCATAATTGTGTTTCTGTTCTCTCTTTTAACGAGTGCTATTACAATCCTTTTACGATGATACTTTTTAAATTTCAGGTTACAGACAATTCAAAACTATTAATTTCAGGTTACCTTTTCTTAAGGTGTACAAATTTACTGTAATTCACTTTTTATCTGTGATTTAATTTCTTATGAAATAGGAAGTCGTGAATACGATGAGGGTGTAATGACATGCTTGATTATCTTCCTCTTTACTACACTTTATTAAAATACAATGACACCGAAGATTTGATTTGATTAAAGAAGTTCTTCAAAACTTGCTTTCACAAAAAAACATGAACCTTTAATATAAAGTTTATCCCCTTTTCTGGTCCCTCAAACCAGATATATTTTAGTCAGCTTACTTTGAATGTACTTTCTCATTCTACTCTTTTCTTCATATATCGTTTATTTATATCTTAAGATATTAATAACTGTTATCATTCCAAATAGTAAAAAATATAATGTTTAGTTACTGTAACATTTTCCCAGACACGAGTAGTGGAAACTGTTGGGTTGTCCTTTATGATCTTGTGTAACGTAAGTTATTTTGCATTTTGTTAGAGTAATTGATGATGTTTATTGTGGGATTAAGCAGAGAAAGTGATGAAAGGAATTATATATTTTGATAGAATCTTTGTGGTAACAAGTTGTAATAGTTCTGTTAATATTTTTTGTATTATTTTCAAAATGTGAGCACATGTAATTGAGTTTATTTTATTATAATGAAGGAAGGAAAGATTACTAATGAATTGGTTACCTTCTTTGATCCTCAACCACAAGTAAGATACTAAATAAGTATAAGTAATATGCTTGATATACTGTAATTACTATGAACACATGTAATTGAGTTTAGGAAATGAGTTTAACAGATGTGATAAGTTCAATGAAATCCTTTTGCTGTTGAATACAAATGTTAGAGAAAGTTTCTTAATACTGGATGGTTTTGTTTGCTTTTTTTGAGGGGAAGTGAGGGGACCGTGGAGACTTCTTGGGGAACTGATAATTAGGATATTAATCTCATGCAATGACTGTTGCGTGGTATTGAATCATTTTCCACACAATTTGTTATTGATATTATTGAATTGTACAATTATAGTTTAGTGCCTATTTGTTATATATCGTGTTTGTATTCATTAGTATGCAGTGCCTATTTGTTTTATGGTATGCTTGGACCAATGTGTGTTTGGTTACATGATTCAGATGAAATGTAGTTATCTATTCTTTTACTTTCAAAAGGATTAGTTGGATTAGTTGTTCTTCCTATATTTGTGTTCTCTACTTATGATGATTTCACCCTCTCCACATGAACAAAGAGTTGAACTGTATACATAACTTCTTGTGTTAATAACTAGCAGTACTTCTATATATAGAACCTAATTCTTCAATGATTGATTTTGATCATCAGAAAAAACATAGATGGAAGCTAGTTGTTTTTTCATGTAATTGAGTTTATTTTATTAATTTTTTTATATTATTTCAGCAAGCTCGTGATGCAAATGAGCCAGAATCTCCTTTGGGTACAAGACAATCATCTTATGGAAGTAACATTTAGGAAGCTTATGATATGTGACTATATAATTGTTTCTCAATTTATTTTTCTAAATTTCTTTCTATTCATGGACTTTTGTTGTATGGTATTATTTTTTATTCAAAGAAATCATATTTGTTTGGTATTTAATAATTTTAAAAAGAAATTAAATTTATTTAATTTTGAAATTGAAAAAAAAAAGCTAATGGAAATAGATAGTTATTATATATTTTAATAATCATCGAAAAAAAATAATATTTTAATAATCATCAAACAAAAAAGTGACAAAAATATAAAGGAGGTTAAAACCCCCTCAAAATAATAGGTAGTAATAGAGGAGGTTTTTACCCTTTGCAGAAAAACCTCTGCAAATTGAATGTGATACCAAGGGGCAAAAAAAACCCCGCAAATAGTTTGTGGCGACTCAAACTGCGGGGGTTTGAAAAACCCTCGGAATTCATTTAGCGGAGGGTAAAAACCCCCGCAAATCGAAAAAAAACCTCCTCTAAATAAGCTTTTTTTTGTAGTGTATTCTTTACTTTGATTTTGGTGAGTGCATTTATACTAATATGATTTTGTAAGTTTGAGACTAAAGCAAATATAAGATCTTATTACTATGTTAGTGAAATTGAAGTAAAATGTAGGTCGTGACGTGCCTCGAGATGGTCGTCTCCTGTTCCCCTACCGGTGGGGAATCCGTTCCCGGGTCGTCGCTTGCGTCTTATGGCCCGTCCTTGAGGTACCTTTTGAAGGCAGGGAGTGTGACAACGTACACGCTTCCCTTTACTCCACTCCATAGGCCTTCTCATCAGTTGCAGGGTTTGGTGGCCCGAAATTGACTTGGCTTTGCCAAAGGCCTCATCTCTAGAAGCCCGGCTTGCGAGGTGTCCCTCTCGCAGTTGGGTTCCAAACCTCGCCTCGCTTTTGTGACATGCTATCTTTCCCCTCTTCATTCCCAAGTAAAGGGTGAGTCCCATGCGTCAGTTTGTGGATCGCGGTCTCACGCACTAATCCCTACAGGTCATCGTAGTAGGCCGACCGCCCTACCTAAACCAATCATCATATCGGTCACTAGGCCCCATTGCTGGAAAGGCTCGGCTTCAAAACCGTACGTAGAGCTTCCGCCTCATACGGCTCCTCTAGGGATGGAGGTAGGCCCAACCCAGACTTGTGCGGTTAAGGTTGTTGTACACGACCTCCGCTTATTTTATAAATATAGTAAAAGTTCAAAGTAATTACTCTTAAACTTCAAATACGTCTATAGGCGTTAAATCAACCTACCACCAGCCCTGTCCAAAAGAAGATGAGCATTAATTTTCTTTTAATACAATTTTTAATTTTTGCATTCTTTTTAAATTTGATCGTTCTATATTTTTTAATACGACTTATTTTGTTTTAAAAATGTGTCGGTGTTGGTCATAAAAAATAATTTAATTACCAAGATTAACATGAAAAGATATTTCAGAAGATATGGAATAAAATTTTCAAAGTAATGAATATGAGGAAACCAGTGTTCGTATAAAACGTCATTGGGAGAAACATAATAGCATGAGTTCGAAGACAATATACAATATAGCCTTTAGTGTTAGGCTTAAAATGGAGAAAAATTCCTGGCCTAGCTTGAGGATCCAACTTTTATGTATTTCCTACAAAATAGTTTCCTCCGTAAGAATATAGTCAGAAGATTGCATCAAACTTGTAATTAAGAATATATCTTGGTCATCCATTGACGCATAGTAAATTCAAAACAAAATTTACAACATGCACTCTTTCTATTATAATAAAATAATAATATTTTACAACAAATTTTACACTCAAATCATGCACTCTTTCAGTTCTCCTAACATAAAAAAGCTTGTATTACCAATGAAAGCGACACTAAACAGAGAAAACATCATACGAACTGATAAACCTATTCATATTTTTATGGCTAGAAATCACCTTGTAATATCTCTCTTGTTAGCAGCTGTAAGGTAAACTCACGATTTAGCAACTGACCTTCTAACCTTCAAAACTACAGTGACATAAATCACATCTTTCAACTGGTCAATAAAATCAAAATACGTATTTCTCCAAGTTCTGTTGAAGAATATAACACTGCAAATCCCCCAAAATCCTGCTGGAAATCCAACTCCCATTCCTATGTAAAACTCTGATGTTCCAAAGAAATTTCCGTTAGCATGTTTAACAGAAGCATTCTCTGATATCCCTTCTTTGCTTGTGCAATTATCTGTGATAGGAGGACCACAGAGCTCAGGATTTCCTGTGTAGCTAAATGTTTCAAAGCTCTGAAGTTGGGTACTTGTAGGAATTCTGCCAGATAAGCTGTTGTAAGATAGATTCAGGAAACTGAGGAAGGACAAATCACACAAACTTTGAGGGATTTCACCTGAAATGTAATTTAATGAGAGATCAAGGGATTCTAACAATTTCATTTTTCCCATTTCTTTTGGTATCTCTCCAGATAGAAGGTTTCTTGACAAGTTCAAAAACCGCAAAGTAGATAGCTTTGAAATTTCAGGTGGAATTGCTCCAGACAGCTTATTACTTGAAAGATCAATCATTCTCACAAGTATGAGGTTGTCTCTGTACTCTAACTCATCACCTTTGGGAACTAACTTAAGACTTTCCTTGTAATTGTTATAACAGAAGTCAGAGCCATATGAATAACCCAAAGGGTTGGCAAAGAAGTCATCTTCACCAGCCATTGTCTTCATCTGATCCAAACAATTTGCAATGGATCCTGTCAGGCTATTATTGGCAAGATCCAGCACTATAAGGGAAGAAAGTTGACACATCTTTTGAGTAATGCTGCCACTGAAGTTATTGGATCTTAGACGAAGAACTATTAGATATTGCATTTCCCACATCCAAGTTGGTATTGTGCCAGAAAGTTGGTTATTACCCATGTCAATAAACTTCATTGTAGAGCAATTTTGCAAGGTTGAAGGAATATATTCTGAAAGGCCGTTGTCATTTAGCAACAAAGACTCAAGTTGAGACAAATACCCAATGGAGTTTGGAATTTCACCTGAAAAACTGTTAGAACCCAAGTTCAAGTGCACCAAGGCTTGCCAATGAATCCAACACTCACCAAGATCACTAGATAAGACATTATTTGAGACATCCAGCACACTTAACTTGTTAGTAGCATTTGTCTTTCCACATAATAAGGGAGAAACTGTTCCAAATATTGAGTTATTGGCAACATTCAGCACTTCAACATTCGCAGACACACTTGGCAATGTACCCTGGAACAAATTAGAACTCAGGTTTATGACGCTGGAATTTAAGAAGATGTTCGATACATCTCCTCTTAAGAGGTTGTTTGACAGATCCAGGAATTCGAGTTGCAGACTCCAATTCCAAAACCAGCTTGAAACCAAATCTGAAATACCTGCCTTAGACATTGCCAACACCTTTACAGAACACTGGTTTTTCAGCCATTCTGGAAATTTGGGCCCTATTCCAATGGAGCTGAGTAAAACATATTCAAGCTGAAATGGGGGAACCCATCTAGAGTTAACAGTGAGGAACAAGTTTGTTGAAGATAAACGCAGTTCCTTTAATTTCAGAAGTTTTACAAAATTTATCTCCTGTACCGATCCTTCCAACAAATTTGATGAAAGGTCTAATGTCACTAAATTTGAGAGAGTTCCAAGAGTTACAGGCATATTACCAGTCAGAGAATTAGCTCCAAGGTTTAATATCTGCAGCTTTTGGAGGAGCCCAAAACTCTTAGGAATGGTCCCATTGAGTCGGTTGTGAGCCAGGTTCAATGTCCTCAAGGATGATAAGTTTGCAAATGATGCAGGAAGTGGACAAATAAAGGTGTTATTACTGAGATCTAGAACTTCAAGATGCCTGAGCTGACTTAATGAATTAGGAAGTGCTCCACTGAGTTGGTTGTCATGGATGTCTAGAATTTTTAGGCCTGACAATATTTGTGGGATTTCTCCATGTAAAAGGTTACTGTGTAAATCAATTTGGACAAGAGTTGTACTGAGATTGAATAACCATGAAGGGATTTCATGATTGAGATTATTATTTGAAACATCAAGGACTTGAAGATTTGAGAAGTTGGTTTTTCCTTTAGGTGGTCCCAAGTTATCAATTTGACAGTTCTCTAAGTGTAGTTCTGAAAGAAAAGGAAGTGCACTCAGTACTTGAAGCCAATCAGCTTCTTTGTGAAGGTCTGTATAACTCAAATCAAGGTATTCCAAGGAAGAAAGCCTTGATATCCAATTAAGATTATCTATCTGAAGAGCATAATTGTACCCAAGATTAAGGTGCTGCAGGTTTGATAGATTTCCTAGTTGGTGAGGTATTAGTCCCATGAACGAACTTAAGCTAAGGTCCAAGTATCTCAGACTCTCCATTGAGCCTAGGAAGCTGGGTATTGGAGTAAGAACAAAATAATTTGAACTCAAGTCCAAACGAGTCAAAGATTTTAGTTCAAGCAGGGAAGGACTAATCTCACCACTCAATTCCCTATAGGGAGAGCTCACAGATGTGTTAAGATTGAGTTCCATGACTTGACCAGTGAAGTTGTTGCAGCGAACCCCTGTCCATGAACAACAATCTTCTTCTTCAGACCATGATGAAAGCCTGTTTGAAGGGTCTGCTAGTCCATGCTTGAAGCTGAGCAGTGCATTCTTTTCTTTCTCACTGCAAATTATGTTGAGCCCTGCTACTATGCTTGCTTTGAAGTGGAGTGTTGTCAACAAAATCAAGAGAAGAAATAGAGTTGCATATGATACTTCCATGAGGAAGTTGTAACTGAATCCACAGTTTTCTGGTGCTTGGGATTTAGTACTAAAGGCTATAAATCATAGAAGGGTTTGCAAGTGAAATTTTGTACAACTAATGGTGGTTGCAGACTTGTGTAGTGATGTATATGTCTAGAATATGAGTCATTTAAGATTACAAAGTGTCTAACCGGGCATCCTCCTATGTACTAGTTTATTTTGTGCAAAATGTAGAGAAAGTTATGTAAGTGCTTCTGGTGCTGATATTCAATCAAAATTGAAGTTTATTTTGATAATATGCGGATTATCGTATTTTTAATTTTTATTAATCCAAAAATATTTAAGGAACCGCATATGGATTTAAGGAACCGCACATGGATAATCCGATAATGATTCAATGACAAGTCGAATAATAAGTTTACAAACCAAAAATATCATTAGAATAAACTTTAATTCATGATTATAATACTATGTTAAAAAATAGATTTGAAGTGTAATTCAATATCACAAAACTGATTTATAATTTAAAGTTTACATTAACTTATATATTATCCATTTATCTTATTTTTAGTTGACATGAATCTTTTAATCGTAACCATAAATTATATACTAGTTTAAACAAAACATGAAGAAGTACGCGTAAAATCCTTGATATGATGGACTAGGTCATTATGGGTGTGGTGTGTGGGACCAAACATGGAAAGTTGAGGAATTTTGGAATCTTTATGCATCTTTTTTCTTTATTCATATTAGAAGAACAAATGTCTTCACTTTTAACTGCAAGATGTTACTTTATTTTCATTTTCTTCAGAAGTTGGTACCAGGAACAGTGAAAGTAAACTATTTTCACTGTTTCTTCTATAAACACAACCAGAAAATAATATTTTCACCAAATAAATAGTTCAAAAATGCTTGTTCAAACATAGACTGTTCAACCCAACCCAGCAAGAGCAGTTCCTTGCTGTTTGTAATTGTCTAATCATTTAACTTTCACGTAAAACTTTCACTTGGTGTTTAACACTGTTTTGATCTATCACGTATGCATCTAACTTACATATATTTTTTTTCATTCCCCATAGTTATTCTTTTTCAAATTTGATTGCAGCATATTTTGTATTGGACCTTCCACCTTTCAGTAGCAAAGTGAACACTTAAGAGATTCTGTCAGAAACAAATAATAAAGAGGAAGTATAAATGTGTGTGTATATATATATATATATATATATATATATATATATATATATATATATATATATATATATACACACATATATATATATATAGATAAATTCAATCATGAACAAGACATTTCATATGTAGCACTACAACTTAACAATTTCTACCTATAACCTGTTGTGTATATTAATCATAAATCTTTTTCCATAGCCTATAACTATAAGTCTATATAATCTGTCTCTACTCACTCATTCATTCATCTGAATTGAAAAATGTATTCGAGAGCTGCACCACCACACATGCTAGTGTTAGCAATAACATTGGCGTTGGTTATGCATGCAATGGGGGAGTCAGCTCAAGAGAAACAGAAATGTGCAGAATCACTGACAGGGATTGCAACGTGTCTGCCATATTTGGGTGGTGAAGCAAAAGCACCAACAGCAGATTGTTGTAGTGGTCTCACACAAGCCTTGAAGAGCAACAAGAAGTGCCTCTGCATTATTCTCAAAGACAGGGATGATCCTAACCTTGGCTTGAAGATAAACACTACAATTGCTGTTGGTCTCCCGTCTCTTTGCAAAGGACCTGATAATATCTCACAGTGTCCTGGTATGTCCAAATTAAGCTTTCCTTTTCTATGCAATGAATGGTTTATAGCCTTGTTAATTGATATCATTTGATTAATGCTTTTATCATTCATAAGTTGATGATAATATGTCATTAAGAGGGAAAAGGGAGTTTTAAGGGTATGCTTGATTTTTATTTTCAGACAGATGGTGGAAAATGGTGTTGGTACAGGGATTGAGATTGAAGGAGATCTTGAATAAGATGAATACAGAAAAAAACAAAGACGAGAAAGAATTTTCTAGTTGTTATTTCTTTTTTCAAAGATAAAAAACAGTTATTTTGAAAACTATTCTAGAAAAAACTGATTAGGGCCTTAAGATAGAAATATTCAATGTATCTTCTTGTAAATCTGTGAGATGTTATATTTATAGATTTAAATGCAGTAGTTATCCATCTTATTATTAGATAGTAGGACAGTGAGTCTAGTGAAATAAAACAGAAAAAAATTAAGATTTATTTTCCTTTCATAATTAGAGAATGACATGTTTGAAAAAGAGAAAAAGTGATTCTAAAAGTGTCTGTTTTTTTATCTTTGTTGCTATTATTTCTGTTTTTTTTTTTCAACTATAAAAGTTAAAAATATTGGAGATTTGATTCATCTCAAAAAATTCTTGTTTGAAAATATTTGAGCAGCACTTCTGCACTTGGATCCTAATTCACCCGAAGCCCATGCTTTTAATAAAAAGGGTCAGAACTCCAACGGTCACTCTGCCAGTCCCTCTGGTAGTGATCCTTTCAAAGAAATATTCGTTTTTGGATATTATTTTTGACTTTGTTGAGATTTGGATTTAATGGTGTAGTATTAAAATTTGCATTTATTCATAATGTGTTGTTTTGTTATTCAGCTAGAACAAGTTCTGAAAATGGTAGAAACCAGGGGAGTGATGAAACGAACACAGAAAATAATGGTGCATCTTATAAAGGAAAGAGATTGTTAGAAAGATTTGTTGCAATTGCAGTTGCAGGGCTTGTAATTTGGCTTTTTTGAGTTCAGTCAGATGCTACCAAATATGGTGCCTATGAAAATATATTGATGATAGTTAAATTTTATGCAGAGTTTGACCATAGTACGTTTACAACTTATACAGTTAGGGATGGTAAAAAAATTTGTGTATGTGGATATCCGTATATAAAATTTGCGAGAGATACTTGATACCTGTAGATATTTACTATTCGCAATTCGTGGATAGCAGATATTTTAATACTTGCTTATAAACGGGTCAAGTATAAATATTATAGTATCTATACCCACAAATATTTGCTACCCGCAAAAAATAAAAATAAAAATTTAAATTATATTTTATTAAGTTAAATTTAATTTATATTTAATTTAATTTATATTATATTTTATATATTTTTTGTAATTTTATTTAAATGTTATTTTAATAATTTATAAAAATATATTTTTTAAAATATTTTCGGGTATCCGCAGGTTTAAAATACCTGCAAATATTTTTTAAGCGAGTATCCGTGTAGTGGATGAATTTTTTTTTTGTCGGATTGGGTTGTGAGTAAACACTATTCGTGTCCGACTCGACCCGTTGTCATCCTTAACTACATTTATCTGTCATGTCCGACCCGACCCGTTGTCATCCCTAACTACATTTATCTATCATTAGAAACTTGACTATGAAATATAATTCTACAATAGTGGACTCAAGGACAAAGGATTCTTACTTTGTCAACTCTAAAGTTTATATATAATCTGCTTTGACTCTTTCTAACATTTTTTTTTTTACTTTCTCGTTTCTTCCTTTTCCCTTTTCTCTTTCTTTTTCTTGAGTTTTTTTTTTTCTTTTCAACAAAAAAGAGGTTTTTTCATACATTCTTTTGGTGATGTTTTTTCCTTTGTGTACCTTTTTCAGCATTATTTCGACTTAAATACCCTTCTTTCTCACATATTTCTTTTAAGGTTCACACTTTTGACAAAAGATTAAAAAACTATTTCTTATCAACATTGAAAATTCTAACCCCTACCCTATACTTTCAAAATGTTAAGATAGGATTATAATTTCACAAGATAAGTCCTAACAATAATTCTTAACAAATAGACTAATAAGTTTATACTAACTATTTTGGTTAAAGCCTAAAACTCATAATGAAAATATAAGGTTTGTTCCGGTAAAAAGTAGAATAGAGAAAGAGATAAATTAGATGTGAAGAAAAGTTACATATTAACAATTAAACATTTATCAATTTAAGAAAAAAAAAATCTAAAACTCATTTTTTTATGGATTATGGTATATCTAAAGTCTAATACAACACATATATATATATATATATATATATATAATCTAGATTCTCTTAAAAAAAATAAATGTGTTGATAACATTTTTCATTGTGATAATTTCCATTAAATTTTGACAATCTATAAAAAGGTCTAAATAGGATATTACACAGGTATAAGTAATAAAAACTAAAAACTAAATATTAACTCACTCAAAATAATAATAACTAATTAATCTATCTTTATCTTGTATGATTAAAATAAAATAATATTGCACCTAAATAAATAGAAAATCATAACTTCTTATCCTTATTTTATCTTTATCAAACTCAAACTAAATATTACTAGACCTAAACTAATAAAATAAGATTCAAACAAAATTATTAATAAACCCCTAAAATTTAGTTTATCCCAACAAAACTCCACAATAACCTTAAAATTTTCATCCTTTATTCGGCTTTCCGTGTGTATCATCCCACACTGGGTTTGCTTCTTTTAATTGTTACCAATAAGAAGCATTGATGTTATGAAGAGATTTTGATGATGATGATGCACTTGAAGACTTCAACGATCTTTCACATTCATTGTTAAAACATCTTTTGTAGAATCATTTGTATTAGGTTTATCTTTCAATTGTAAGCACTTAGAAATCATATAACTTATTCTCTTTTATTGATTTCTCATGGCAATAATCGATTATCATAGGGAATAATCGATTATCACATGAAAAAGTAGAAAAAGCTTTGTCTCGGAATAATCGATCATCGCTAAGGATAATCGATTATCTCCGCAAGTTTTATTTGATCAGGGTTCGGCAATAATCGATCATCACTAAGGATAATCGATTATCACTTATGACAATCGATTATCTCTGGTAGTTGGGAGCTGTCTTTTCATTTTCAAACCCCTGGTCTATAAATTGGAGCTTATTGAACCTTTCTAAGGTTACCTAAACTATTTGAGAGTGCAAAATTGATTATGAGGAAGTTCTTAAGTTTAAGTCTAAGCTTGATTAAGTCTTGAGAAAGGAGAAGCTTGGTTTTAGTGAGTCTAAACGTGCAAACGGTTCTCTGCAAGTTGATTGAGCTGGTGTTCATGCCTCCGTGTGTTAAAGGAAGGTGTTTCTGTTCTTATTATTTCATTGTTCAAATTGTAATCATTAAACTGGTTTTCATTGAAAAGTTAATCACTCTTTTTAAAGTGATTAACAACTAGATGTAGAACCATTTTATTCGAACTAGTATAAAAATCACATGTGTGATTCTCTTTATCTTTGCTTCTCCTGATTACATGCTCTTCAACGAAAGTTTTGAAAGAAAGCTAAAATTTTTAAAAGAACCAATTCAGCTCTCCTCTCTTGGTTTGTGTCCATTTTCACACTCCTTAAATGTTTCGCAGCACGATACTAATTCCAACAATTGGTATCAGAGCTTGCTTGCTTTGATATTTTTTCAAATTTAACAAATAAGGTCGGACACAATCAAGTTTATGCTGAAGGTGCTTCCAGCAACAGACCACCACTTTTTATTGGTGATAACTATGCTTTCTGGAGAGTCATAATGCAAACTTTTATGGGGTTTGTTGACAGAGGCATCTGGGAAGCGGTGGAAAGTGGTCCTTCCATTCCAACTCGAACTGTTGATGGTATTAAATAGGAAAAAACATATTTAACTTGGACTGTTGAGGAAAATAGAAGAGCACAATTTGACACTAAGGCTAGAAATATTATTTCTTCTGTTGTTATGCTTGATGAATTCTATAGAATTTTAGTTTGTGGGAAGTACTCAAAGTTAATCATGAAGGTTCTCACAATGTTAAGCGCGCCAGGAAGAACACATTGATACAAGAATATGAGATGTTCATAATACAGCCGGGAGAAACCATAGTGGATGTGCAAAAACGCTTCACTCATATTGTCAACCATCTCACTGATTGGATAAGACTTTTGAGACTAATGAACTCAATTTGAAAATCTTAAAATATTTGGACATGTCTTGGCAACCCATGGTGATAACAATCTCCGAGTCACAAAATCTATCTTCAATGTCAATGGCGATATTGTTTGGAAAGCTTTGTGAGCATGAGCTTCAGTTCAATAGATTAAGTGCAGAAGAAGACCAAGGAAAAAAGAAAACTTTGCCATTCAAAACTGAAGTATCTAAAGGAAAGAGCTCAAGAGTAGAAGATGATTCTGATGATGATGATGAGCATATGAGCCTCACGATCAAGAGATTTGCCAAGTTCATGAAAGCTAAGGATAAGGAAAGGTTTAGAAGTGAAAAGAAGGATAATCAAGGGTCCTCCTCAAGCTACAAGTGTTATGGATGTGGAGAAAGAGG
Source organism: Vigna mungo (assembly GCA_036885675.1). Lineage (NCBI taxonomy): Eukaryota > Viridiplantae > Streptophyta > Magnoliopsida > Fabales > Fabaceae > Vigna > Vigna mungo. The sequence goes on along the minus strand of CP144697.1, from coordinate 26,858,457 downwards.
ACATGTCAAGACGGATTGTCCTAAAAACAAAAAGAGTGAGGAAAAGAAAGAAAAGAAGTTTCACAAGAAGAAGAAAGCATACATTGCTTGGGAAGAAAATGACTCTAGTTCATCTAGTTCAAGCGACTGATGAAGAAGATAACTTATGCTTAATGGCAGATATTGATGATTCTTCAAGCCAAGAATCTCCAAAGTCAAAGAAGTCATTATGGTATTTTGATAGTTGATGCTTAAGGCATATGATGGGTCACAAAAGAAGATTCATAAGCTTTGAGAAAAAGAAGCAATGATTTGTAACTTATGGGGATAACAACAAAGGAAAGATAATTGGAACCGAAGATAATGGAGGAGGAAATACCTTAACAATCAAATATGTGTTATATGTTGAAGGACTAAAGCACAACCTCCTAAGCATAAGTCAATTATGCGATAAAGGTCTCAAGGAGATGAAAATTTTCTAAGGAAAGCCTTTGAAGAGATGTATATAAATGAGAACACTCCCTCTGAAATTCCTCATGTACAACAAGATGATGATCCTAAAGGCTATCAACAACCACGTGGCCTTTCTATGGACAACATTCTTGGAGATATCTCAAAAGGGGTAACTACTAGACGAAATCTAAATAATTTCTGCTTAATAGTTGCTTTTGTTTCTCAAATTGAACCCAAAAATATTGGTGAGGCTCTTCAAGATGATAAATGGTGTGTAGCTATATGCAAGAAGAGTTGAATCAATTTAAAAGGAACAAAGTTTGGGAACTTATCCCTAGAGAAGAACATTATCAAGTAATTGGTACAAAATGGGTCTTTCGAAACAAGTTGAATGAGAATGCTCATATCACAAAGAACAAAGCACGACTAGTAGCTAAATGATATTGTTAAAAAGAAGATATTAACTATGATAAAACTTATGCAACGATGGCAAGGTTAGAAACTATTAAATTGTTACTTATTTATGCATTTTTTATGAAATTAAACTGTATCAAATGAATATTAAAAGTACTTTCTTAAATGATTTTATTAAAAAAGAAGTATATATTGAATTATCTCGGATGAAAATTTTAAATTTTCAAATCGTATATTTATAAATTGAAGAAAGCTTTAGATTTTAAAGTCTTATCCATCAGAAATCGAGTTGTTGATTTTTCTCATAATCTATTCTTTCTTAGCTATTCACTTAACAGTCACTCAGTCAATGTTAGGCCATCCCATCACATTTAAAGTTTTTTATCTTATGTGGTGCAATAATCTAAGATGTATGACGTGTAGGACAGAATAATAAATATACAACACATACAAATACCTAACTTATAACGATGTTTTTTATTCTGTTATGCAGATTTTGTTTTCATTATCAATTGTTTTAAAAAGTTATTTGTGTACATTTCTGGCTTACTATGATTTTTATTTTTCAAAGCTTCTGTCTATATTTCGCATATGTTACATTTTACACGAAAAAGAAATAACGACTTTCAGAAAGAGTGGAATTTTTATCAAAAAAATGATTTGTCCCTCATCCTTACCACATAATCTTCCCTTTTAAAACTCTAATTGTTCAAATTTTTTTTACTAAAATATTTCATACAATTTTGTATGTGAAAGGAGAAGACCCCTTTTTTTTTATTTGTTGAGTAAAGAGAAAATATTTCAATTTCAATTTCACAATATACGGAAACATGAACAAGTGTCAGATGAATGTGTGTGAAAGAAATAAATTCTGATTATACATTTAAAATATATGATTGAAATTATATTTAATCAAATTAATTTTTGCAGTTAATTCTTTCAATACCTTTCTACTTCCCCTTTTCCAGCTTTCTAATACCAAATCTTGTGTTAAGTAAATAACAGAAGTTCTTCATTATTAACTCAATTCAAGCTTCTATATATATATTGATCCAAACCCAATTAATTTTAAAAATCAAACTTCTATTTATTATTCAAAATAAAATCATTTTCAGAAGATTTAGTTTCTAACACACACTTCACAAACTTTCTGGGCTTGGTCCTCACATATTATGGACCTCAGAAAAGAAATAATAAATGAAGACTACTAATATATAAAGTCCAAAGATATATATATATATACTTTATTATAATATACTGTATTACATGCAAATATTTGGATAATTAAAATTTTAAAATTGAAAAGGTTTTGGTTTTGGAGAATTCTAAAGGAAGAAAGCTAAGATGTCATTACAAAAATTAAATTGTTTTAGAAAAATTACAATCAATTATATGGAATTATTAAGCCTGAAGCCCATTAAAAATCTATCGGAAAACACAAAGTCAGTAATTTGTAAACAATTTAAATTTTCTCTGGTATAAAATCAGATTGAGTTGTCAAAAGTCCGTAAAATATTTTGTATTTTATTTTAAATCTATTAATTTAATAGACAAGAAGAAACGTAATTAAATGAGAGACTACCAAAAAAATGTATGACAGACTTGTTTAAATGCATGGATTTCTTATTCCTCTTCCATTTTATAAGTTAGAAAATTAAGGAGACTGATAACATAAAAAGAAAAAAAATAGAACTGGTGCGGGTTATTAAATTATGACATCTGACAAATAAAGAAAATGAAATGAAAAAAACTTTTAAAGTCCTATCCACTATATGGATTACAAAATTAGAACACCACACATAAATCATAAAAACAAAACTATTTTAGAGATCCAATTATTGATTTTCCTCATGTAATAACCTACTATACGAGAATGTATGAAATAAATAAACCACAATAATCTATTTAAACAAATTGTTAACTTTATTTATCAAAATAATTTTTAGAATTTACTGACTCCTCAAATCACTTTTAATTATTTTATTTAACTTCCTTTTTTTCTAATTGACAACCAAGAATTACTTGTTAAAATTAATATTATAATCTATTTTTAAGACTCTTTATAAATAGTCAAGTTCACACTAAATGTATTATCTCTTACTTGACTTAAAAAACCCAACTCATTGTTTGACGCAGTCTTAGTCATTCACTTTAACATCCACTCACTCTAATAATAGCATTCTTATAGCTAAGATGTAGGAAAGAATAATAAATATACAACTAATACAAATACCTAACTTATACAGATTTTTTTTTACTATTCTTTTATGCAAATTTTATTTTCATTATCAATTGTTTTAATATTTTATTTGTGTAAAATGAATATGTAAATTTTATATTGTCGTTTTCTAATATTTCAATTTTAACGTCTAACAACTAATAAAAAGAACATTATAAAATTGATAAAAAAAATAAATTGTCTAAACATATAAATACATGATATTAATATAATTATCTATAAAAACAATAACCGTTATAATGAAATATATTTAAAATAATTAAGGAAAATTACTAGAAGACAAAGAAGAAGACTTCACATTATCAATGCCTTCCATTAGAGATGTTTCAACACCTACATCTCATCAGCTTATACGAATAAGGTAATTATCATAAAAGAAATAAACAAACACATAAAAAACGCAAAAAGAAACAATAGGATAAACTAATGTGCAAAATAATTTTTATAAATAATTAAATCATCTAGATACACACAAGGTAAGCTAGCTCAAAATATAAATAATACTACAACATCTAATAACAAGTCAAAGTTCATCACACAACTTTCATATATTCATACATGAAATTAAACTTTTCTAAACTCAATTTATCCAGATCCATGGACTTGTGTCTGACTCATGAACTCGTGCATTTGTGGTGTTAACATACTTTATTGAGCAACTCTACCCATCTACCACTCACAAAGTTAGTTCCTATCATGGTTATAAGAATCCTTGGTTCGTCCTTATGATAACAACCTCTTGCCACTCTCACCAACTAACATTCTCGTCTACATGAACATGAAGAGATAGTAAAGTTCAGGATAACTTTACATGATGGAACAATCCTTATATCAATGCACAGACTAAAGATTTACAGATAAGATAGGATTTTCTCCTTGAAAATTACTACATCATTACCATTATCTCATACATCGTTATTTGCATGAATATTTATCTATAAATCTATCAACCATTCGAGAAACAACACTTACACATCAATTATAGTGACTCTCCCTGATTATGAGTTATCCTATTCTATTATATCTTCTGGTGTACTCCTCTTGAGTACATGCTCCTAGATGCTGACGCGTTTACAGTTTTTCTCCCCCTTATTTGATAAATATCAAAAAGGAAGGTGAGAAAGGACATCATAGCTCGACGCAAAGAGTGTGTGATGATGAGAGTGAAGGAGGAGGAGGGAGTTGAAAGGGTTTATGAAGGGAAAGCAAAAAGGGGTAGGGAAGAAGGATTAAATGTTCAAGAACAGAGTTAAGGGTAAAAAGAGGGGATGAAAGGGGTGAAGAGAGGAAATAAAGGAGAAAATTGGAAGCTCGGGTAAGGCAAGGTTTGATCGTGAAAGGCGTAGGTTAGGTGGAAGAACTACGTGCGTAAGGCAAGTAAATTTTGAATGTAAGAGTAGGAAAGGATGTTGAATTATTATATTCATCTTGATTTGGTGATCGGATGACGTGATGATGATGGTCCAAAGGTTTGGAAGAAGGCTTCATTCGTTTGGAATGTTGAGAGTTTGTTAAATCAGAAATTTGAGAGAGCATGACGGTGAGAGAGAAAGAGTTAGGGTTTTGAGAGAAATGTATTGATAATGCGAAGTAGAGTCAACTTAAATAGAGAAGAAAGTTTGTCATGGGGGATTGATTTGTCTTGTTCATTTAATGCGCTTCGTACAGAGAGATTCTGAAAAAAGAGTTTGCGTTTCTTGAAGTCTGAGAAAACTACGTATAATTATCTAACTAATTTAGACTAAAGCATGATTCCCTTTAATGTGAATTGGTGCAATGAAAATAAACATAATGCATGAATAGTAAATTGAACTTCTTGGAGTCAAAACACTTAGAAATGAAATGGTTGGAAATGATATGAAATGGAGATGTTGGAGAATGTTTCACCTAGAGGTTTAAGACAACTAAAGGTCCAAGCTCAATTCCTAGACACTATTTCCTTTAGGTGTTTAGTCTAATTCAAGGTTCACACAACATTTCCCAATATCAAGCAAACCCTAAAATTATGCTATGGTTAATCAAGTCACAGCAAGCTTTAAGCAAAGAACATAAACACTAGAAAATAATGAAAGAAGCTTATATTCATTCAGGGCAAGTGCATTTACAAGAGAGTTTCATAGTTTACATCATTCCCCAACAAAATGAACTTAGCTTTCCATAGTCATGGAGAGCTTGAGCTTACAATGGAAGAAAATAGAAGAGAAAAAGACCCAAGGAGGAAGAAATGAGAGTTCCCACTACTCAAAATCAGTTTCCACAGGTCCAAAAACGTGTTTTTGAGCTTCAGCCGCCAAGAAGATGGCACCCTTGTTGCATGGAAGCCTTAAATAGGTCTAGGGTGCCATGCCAGCAAAAGTCGCGCCCAACCCCCTTCTTCTAGGGTGCCCGGGTGCCAAGATTAAACAAAAAATGCAAAGCAAAGGGCTCCCAGCCCCCTTTAGGGGCGCTCAGGTATGGCATTTTGACTACATCAGCGTCGTCACCGCTCAAGCGGTAGCCCAGCAGCAGCTCAGCGACAACATCCCAGAATTCACCTTTTTGGTTGATTTTTCTTGCTTTCTTTGGGTTCCAGTGCTTTCATTTGATGCATAAAATTCTTCCAACTACTTTAAGCATATAAAAGCAGGGATTAGTGATCAAAATATTCCATTGAAGTTTAAAGTGCAACCACTTAACGAACTAAGAGAAAACTAGAATTTACAAGGTAAAAGGTAAAGGAAAAGTTGATATTTTCTCTTAATTCATTACTGAAATTACTGAAATCATGGTAAAATATGTCCTTATCAGAGAGTAAGAGGACTGAACGTCGTCAGTGGAGTCAACGATGAGACGAGCTTTCATAGGAGTTCATAGGAGGAGTTGGTGTTGAAATCGATTCTTGGGATAAACTTTAAATTTTATGGGTATATTAATAATTTTTTTAAAATCTTATTTTATTAGTTCGAGTCTAATAATATTTAGTTTGATTTTGATAGAGATAAAATAAGGATATATAATTTTGAATTTCCATTTATTTAGAGCAATATTATTTTATTTTATTGATATAAGATAGAGACACATTAAGTAAATTTTATTTTAACTTAGTTGATTTTTTATTTTTCAATTTTTATTATTGGTACTTGTCCTAAAACCCTATTTACACCTATTTAAAGGTTGTTAATGTTCAATGAAAATCAATCACAATGAATTGAAGAATCCAAGTATTTATGTGGGTCAATTTTTTTAACATCGATGTCGTCGAAATGTTGTTTGGACTGTGGCGTTATCAGTGAGAGTTCCGCCATCTACTATTGACTTCACTTATCCACATAACTGCTCTGTTGTCACTAGATGACTATGGGACCGAGAATAGAAAAAGATATAAAAGAAGCGAAAAGGAAAATGAAAAAAAATGAAAGATTATGAAAATTTTCGAGAGGAACGAAGGAGTGCGAAATTTTAGAAGGGACAAAGGGAGTGTGAAATTTGGGAGGGACGAAGGAGGGTTGAAAATTTGGAGGGTAATGCTTAGGTATATATGTTTTTGGAATTGGAGTGTGTCTGTTGAAATAATTGTTTAACTTAATTATTATCCATAAAAGAAGGGACACAATGCGGTATAATAATAAAACTTGGATTGATCAAACTTAAGTGGATTGATAGTATACCCATCAAATAACAATTAACTTTCCCCTTTTTATAATGCATTATAGGAATCAACTCAGGTCGATCCAAGAAGAGGTGAGTTTATTGCTTTAATTTTAGTCTAATAAAACTTGGAATGTAAAGGATAAGCTGAAATGTAATATCCAATGGAAACCAAAATAAAATGAACATGTGAGTAAATTATCAACCAAATCTATTAAATCAGTAACGGAAACAATGTGTATTTAAGTGCAGAGCAAAAAGATTAGTTGGGATGTTTATCTTATAAAAATGTAATGTTACATTGGATAAAGATTGACTCATCACAAACAAAATTATATATTGACATTTTTCACAAGATTAAAGTTTTATAAAACCTAAATCAGTCATATTTTTTTATTACTGAATAGAGCTCTAATTTAGGAGTTAATCTAAAAGTTGATTACTCCAGTAATTCATCTTGTTCATCGTCTTAGTCTAAAATAACTCACTTTCTTCTTTTACATGTATGATTTTATCCCAGAATTTCTAATAGGAGAACATAATTTTATCTCAGATACTTTTCTATGTTAGCTCAACATGTAACAAATGTTTAAAAAAAGTTACCTTGACATGTCTTTGAAAAAAAAAAAAGAGTGTATCAAATACAGAATTTAAACACATTTGAAATCCACTGACAATTTAAACACATTTGAAAATAAATCAAAAATACAAAAGTAACGTCAAAATTTGATCAATTACATTTCACAAAGTAATTTAAATTAACTCCCATGTTTTATAATTTTATTTTTCACCATATTAGATATTGTATTAACATTAGAAAAAATATTAAAATTTGAATCATACAGTATCAAGAAAATGAAAGGCATAACATCACGATTTACAAATAACGAAAGGACCAACCATCATCCAAAATCTCACCACAAGGCCAAATTTCACATAATACTTGAGAAATCAATGGATATTACTCATACTTGGAAGAATGTGATAATAAAGAAATTGATTGTGAGACAAGTTCAAAAATATCAAACCATTTAAATACATGCTTTCTTTTTTTTTAATTTTTTTAATTTCTTTTACTAATTTGTTATTTGACAAATCAATACTTCTTATCAATCTGAAAATATTTTTGTACTCGTCTCATCTTCCTTTCAACCAAAGAAGAAGACTGAGTATAATATGATCCTGATGTGAAAATATCTTGATGATGCTTCAACTTCAAGGGTGTCTCTCTCACTTTCAATGCACATTGTTTAAGCCTTATTTATTTTTCCTTTTCTATTAAAATTTAAAGACTTAGTCAAATTTTAAGCTCCATAAAAGCCCAGCTAATTAATTGTTTGACGCTGTCTAAGCCACTCACTCTCGCATATTTATGTTATTATTAGACAAAGGCATCACATGTAAATACTGTTTCCAAAATATATTAACTTATATATGGTGAGATATCCTATGCAGCCAAGAATATGATATGATACTGTCCACATAAATTTTCCTAAGATTTTTCAACATTTAGACCACTTTAGATGTTTGGTTATTTCAATATTTGAAACCATTTTGAATGCACTTTTAACTTTGTTATTTCAATATTTTAAAACCATTTTAGATGCACTTTCAATTGGTCTGCGCTGAAATGGAATGGAGGAAGGTGGGGCTTGCCCTCACTCCAGAGAGAAGAACATGAAGACCTTGAGGGCTTTGAAAATAGAAAAAAAAAAGTTTGGTTTGGTCAAGTTTTTTACTCCATGCACCTACTTTTTAATATTCTTCACCTCATGTGATTTGTATTAATAATAATAATACTGGTTGCACCCCATGCCTACAGTACACACACCCTCACTTGTTTTAAGTTATTGTTGTGCTGGGTCGTGTAAATTAATTCTTACACTCACACTTTCGCTACACTACACACACAACATTTTATTAGCCACGTCATTTACTCATTACTCCAAGCACCACATGCTTCTTTATTTTCATCCTATCTCCTTTTACTTTTTTTTTTAACTTTTTCTTCTTGTACCCCACGTCTTTAGTTATACTCTCCCATATTTCTTACTCCATTTTTACCCCTGTATTTTAAACAAACAATACCACACCTTTTCATATATGCACTTTTTTTTTCTTTTCTTTCATTTTCTCTTCTAAGAAGTATTAAAAAATAAATAAATATTAAAAAATGGAGAAATAGTTTCCTTTTTTACTTTATATGTATGCTAATTTTCAAATAACCCAAAGTATAAAAAATATAAATTTTTGAAAATTAAAAAGTATAAACATTTTAAAGCACTTTAGATCACTTGTAATTTGGTTATTTTTCAACATTTAGACCACTTTGGATGTTTGGTTATTTCAATATTTGAAACCATTTTGGATGCACTTTTAACTTGGTTATTTCAATATTTGAAACCATTTTAGATATTTCAATTAGTTATTTTAATCTTTAACATTGATTGTCTTAATATTTTAAAATCACTTTGGATGTACTTCTAATTTGGTTACTTCAATATTTTAAAACCATGCACTTCTAATTTAGTTATTTCTAATATTTTAAACTAGTTTAGATGGACTTCTAGTTTGGTTATTTTAAAATTATTAGGAATAAATAAAATAAAAATGCATTATAACAAAGAGGGCATGAGGGAGGGATGCATATAATGCTTAATGGAACGAATTGTCCCCAGTGGAATTTTTATTACAATCAAGGTAAAAGATTAAACATAAAGTGATATTCAAACTAAAGCATTTTATATGTTTTTTCACAAAATATATATACCTTGTAAAACCTTCTAATATTTTACTTGTATAAAATATTATAAATAATTATTTCTTTTACTCTTTTTTTTCTAAAAGCAAATAATCACCAATACGATTGCAGTTTGTAGCACATGTCATCAAGGAAGCAAAAGTATGTATATCTCCATGATCTAGAAATGAACAAAGGAACAACAACTACCCAGAATCCCACAATAAATCCCAGTGTCATGCTCACAAAGAACCAATTCACTCCATGGCCACCATTCTTTGTTTCAGAGGAGTCAATATATGGAATCTGTTGGTTGGAACTGCAATTGATGGGTAATGGTTGACCGCACAAATTATTTCCAACAAAGTTGGACGCTTCAAAGCTTTGAATTTGAATGCCTCTTGGAATTTTTCCCTTCAAATGGTTATGAGACAGGTCTAATCGGTTGAGAAAGTTCAAATTTGATATGGTTGAAGGGATTTCTCCTGAAAGTCGATTCCTTGAGATATCAAGAGACTCTAACCATCTCATATTGCAAATACTTGGTGGAATTTGACCAGACAATTGATTCTTGGATAAATTCAAATATAGCAAACCATCTAGATCTGTGATTTCTCTAGGTATTTCTCCTGATAATTTGTTCCTTGATAGATCAATGCTTGTTACCAAACCCAAGATGCTTTTGTACTCACCTTCTGTTCCTTTTAGCCAAAGTAGCTCACTAACCATATTAAGTACTGTAGTGTAATATATAGTATAAGGTGTTTCTGAATAGATAGCAGGATTTGTACTTCTGTTCTTAAGTGTCATGACACTCAAGTTATTGAAACAAGTGGGTATATTTCCAGACAAATGGTTTCCTGCACGGTCTATAATCTGAAGGAGACTCATATCACATATTTCATTTGGAATGTGACCAGAAAAATTGTTTGATCGAAGAACGAGGATTTTCAAATTTAATAACTTTTCTCCAACCCACTGTGGAATAGTCCCTGAAAGATTATTTGCCCCTAGGTCCAATACTTTCAATTGGTTATTCTTCTTCAAACTGGTAGGAAATATTCCTGAGAGCAAATTCTTGTGAATTTGAAAAGACTGCAACACTGCCAAGGAAGCCATGGATAGAGGTAAGTTCCCAACAAAATGATTATTCTGTAAATACAGTTCCGCTAGAAATGGCCAAATCTTCCAACAATTTGGTAAATCTCCAGACAAGTTATTTGATGCAAGATTAAGAAATTCCAATGCCATTGGCTTGTCTTGATTTCTACATAAAAAATCATCCATGGACCCGGAAAATGAATTGCTTGAAAGATCTAATCCGTACACATCATTTGAAAGATAAGGCAATTTTCCACGAAGGTGATTTGTGCTTAGATCAACAGTATGGATAGATATTGGATTCTTTATTGTATTTCCAAGCTCACCATGGATATGATTGTGAGAGAGGTTCAAATAAGAAGCCTGAGAAAATCTGTTGATTAATGACTATTGGAAATTAAAAAATTAAAATTATATGTTATGCTATTTTTTAGGAAAATAAAAGTCATGTTGACTAGTAGGATTTATTTGCTATTTTCTAGGCACTAAGAGCACTAGTTTGTTAGTGGTTATAGAGGCCAACATTTTCGTACATTTACGTTCACTTATTTGCTTTATAAAAGCAATTGCACTCCTCAATAAAATATTAAGCAGTTTTATATTCTCTGTTCCACTTTCTCAATTTTCTCTGCTCCACTCTCTCAACCTTTCCTCTAGTAAAATAACCAACAAATTGGTATCTAGAGCTACGTCTTACGGGACCTATGGATGCTGAAACAAGTTTCTCTCATGTTGCTCCTCCTATCTTTGATGGAGATAACTATGATCTCTGGGCCATAAAAATGCAGAACTTCCTAGAGGCTTTGGATCTTTGGGAAGCAGTGGAGGAGGATTACGAAATTGCTCCGCTGCCCGACAACCCTACTATAGCCCGGATGAAAACCTACAAGGAGAAAAAAACCAGAAAAGCAAAGGCAAAGGCATGTTTATTTTCTGGTGTTTCAAAAATAATTTTCACCAGGATCATGTCTCACAACACAGCAAAAGCAATTTGGGACTACTTGAAGGAAGAATATGCAGGAGATGAGAGGATTAGAAGCATGCAAGTATTGAATTTAATGAGAGAATTTGAGCTGCAGCGAATGAAAGAATCAGACACCATAAAAGAGTACTCAAATACGTTGCTTGGCATTGCCAACAAAGTACGATTGTTGGGCACCGCTTTTTCTGATTCAAGAATTGTTGAAAAAATTCTTGTATCAGTACCAGAGAGATATGAAGCTTCTATAGCTACCTTGGAGAACACAAAGGATCTATCTAAGATCACTTTGGCAGAGGTGATGCATGCCTTACAGGCCCAAGAGCAAAGAAGACTGATGAGGCAAGAAGGATCTGTGGAGGGTGCTTTTCAAGTCCAATTCCAGAGCAATGGCAATAAACAGAAAAAGAAGCAGAACAATGATACCAGACCTGGAAGATTAAACAAGATCAACAAGAGTAATAATAATCAGGTTTTTCCACCTTGTCCTCATTGTAAAAAAACCAATCATCCACAAAAAAGGTGCTGGTGGAGACCTGATGTAAAGTGTCATAAGTGTGGGCAGTTAGGGCACATGGAAAAGATTTGCAAATCTCAACAACAACAAGGAGAAGTTAAGGTTGCTGAGGATCAACCACAAGAGGAACAATTGTTTGCTGCTACATGCTTTGCTGCCAATAGCTCCACAGAAAGTTGGCTCATAGACAGTGGTTGCACAAATCATATGAGTTATGATCGAGAGCTCTTTAAAGAACTTGACAAAACTGCACTTTCTAAAGTCAGAGTAGGTAATGGAGCATATATTGCAGTAAAAGGCAAAGGAACAGTGGCAATTGAAGGTCAAACAGGTTTGAAACTACTTTCAGATGTTTTATATGTTCCAGAAATTAACCAAAACCTGTTGAGTGTTCCTCAATTGCTTGAAAAAGGTTATAAGGTGTTGTTTGAAGATAAAAACTGCATAATCAAAGATTCAGCAGGCAAGGAAGTATTTAAAGTTAGAATGAAAGGAAAAAGCTTTGCTTTGGACTTCATGAGTGAAGAACATGCTGCAGTACACAAAGAGGTCAGCAATACAATACTTTGGCATAAAAGATTGGGCCATTTTCACCACAGTGCTCTAATATTCATGAAGAAGAATAACATGGTCAGAGGCTTACCTGATATAGAAGTAGAATCTCCTACATGCATTGCTTGTCAGTATGGAAAGCAAACAAGACTCCCATTTCCACAAAACAAGACTTGGAGGGCTATACAAAATCTACAATTGATACATACAGATGTTGGAGGTCCTATGAGCACACCATCATTGAATGGCAGTAGGTATTATATTATTTTCATTGATGACATGACAAGAATGTGTTGGATATATTTTATGAAGTTTAAATATGAAGTTGCTGACATTTTTTGGAAGTTTAAAACTTTGGTGGAAAATCAAAGCAAGTGCAAAATGCAGATGATCAGATCCGACAATGGAACTGAATATACTTCCAAAAAATTTAACAAGTTTTGTGAAGATACAGGTGTAGAACACCAGCTTACAGCCCCTTATTCACCTCAGCAAAATGGCACCGCAGAAAGGAAAAATCGGACGATTATGGAGATGGCTAGGTGCTTACTTCATGACAAAGATTTGCCTAAAAAATTCTGGGCAGAAGCTGTAAATACTGCAGTGTTTTTACTCAATAGACTGCCAACAAAAGCTTTACAACATAGAACGCCTTTTGAAGCATGGTACGGTTACAAACCTGAGCTCTTTAATTTAAAGATATTTGGTTGCCTGTGTTTCTCTTATATTCCTCATATTAAGAGAGACAAATTGGACAAGAAAGCAGAATCTGGAATTTTTGTAGGCTATAGCTTGATTTCAAAGGCCTACAGGATCTATCTTCCACACAGAAACAAAGTCATTGTTAGCAGGGATGTGAAATTCTTGGAGTTTGATTGTTGGAGCTGGAAAGACAACAAATTCCTTGAACAATTTGATTGTTTGAACTGGAAAGGCAACAATGAGCTTGGATTGCAGGAGGAGAATGAAGATGTGGATGATGAACCTGTCAGAGGAACAAGATTGCTTTCTGACATCTATCAAAGGTGTAATGTTGCTGTCATGGAACCTGGTGGGTATGAAGAGGCTGCAACTGACAAAAAATGGATAAATGCTATGGAAGAGGAGCTCAAAATGATTGAAAAAAATCAGACGTGGGAGTTGGTGGATAGACCTAGTCATAAGAAGGTCATTGGAGTAAAGTGGGTTTATAGAACCAAGTTCAATCCTGATGGTTCTGTGAACAAGTACAAGGCAAGACTTGTTGTCAAGGGTTATGCTCAGATGTTTGGGGTGGATTTCTCTGAAACATTTGCCCCAGTTGCCAGGCTAGACACAATAAGATTGCTGTTAGCACTAGCTGCACAAAAGGGCTGGCTTATACATCAATTGGATGTAAAATCAGCATTTTTGAATGGATATTTGGAGGAAGAAATTTTTGTGGAACAGCCAGAAGGTTTTGCTCTTCAAGGACAAGAAGACAAGGTTTATCTACTGAAAAAGGCATTATATGGTTTGAAACAAGCACCAAGGTCTTGGTATAGCAGAATTGATGCACATTTAATGAGCTTAGGCTTTGTGAAAAGTCTGAGTGAGTACACCTTATATATTAAAAAGGTGAATAAAGATATACTTATGATATCTCTGTATGTTGATGACTTATTTGTTACAGGAAATTGTAAGGAGATGATTGACAAGTTTAAAGAAGAAATGGAAAATGTCTTTGAAATGACAGACCTTGGAAAGATGACATTTTTTCTTGGTATGCAAGTGCAACAAAAGAAAAATGAAATATTTGTGTGCCAAGAAAAGTATGCAAAGGAAGTGCTTATGAAGTTCAACATGGGAGAGTGTAAGTCAGCTGCAACTCCAATGAACCAAAAGGAAAAGTTCTGCAGAGAAGATGGTGCTGAAAAGGTTGATGAAAAGCTGTTTAGATCCTTAATTGGATGCTTAATGTATTTAACTGCCACCAGACCAGATATCATGCATTCGGTGAGTTTGTTATCAAGGTACATGCATTGTGCTAGTGAAATTCATTTTCAAGCAGCAAAAAGAATTCTTAGATATGTTAAAGGCACAATTGATTATGGTATATGGTTCAAGAAAGTTGAAAGCTTAAGTTTTCATGGTTATTCAGATAGTGATTGGGCAGGATGTGTTGATGATATGAGAAGCACTTCTGGTTACTGTTTCTCACTTGGTTCTGGAGTTTTTTCATGGTGTTCAAAAAAGCAAGAAATTATAGCCCAATCAACAGCAGAAGCAGAGTATGTTGCTGCTGCAGCTGCTGTAAATCAAACTGTTTGGATAAGGAAGATCATGGCTGATTTACACATAGAACAAGAAGGCAGCACAAATATTTTTGTGGATAATCAAGCTGCAATTTCAATTTCCAATAATCCAGTTTTTCATGGCAAAACAAAGCATTTTAAGATAAAACTTTTCCTTTTAAGAGAAGTTCAAAAAGAAGGACAAGTGAAACTAGTTTACTGCAAATCAGAAGATCAAGTGGCTGATATCCTAACCAAGGCACTTCCAAAATCTAGATTTGAGTTCTTGAGACAAAAGCTTGGAGTTTGCAGTTCCAAAGTCAAGGAGGAGTGTTGATTAATGACTATTGGAAATTAAAAAATTAAAATTATATGTTATGCTATTTTTTAGGAAAATAAAAGTCATGTTGACTAGTAGGATTTATTTGCTATTTTCTAGGCACTAAGAGCACTAGTTTGTTAGTGGTTATAGAGGCCAACATTTTCGTACATTTAGTTCACTTATTTGCTTTATAAAAGCAATTGCACTCCTCAATAAAATATTAAGCAGTTTTATATTCTCTGTTCCACTTTCTCAATTTTCTCTGCTCCACTCTCTCAACCTTTCCTCTAGTAAAATAACCAACAAAATCGCTCCCAAAACCAATTCGGAATAGAATCTAAAATCCATGTGTTTGACATTCTTAAATAGTGAAGTCTATTTTGTGATTCAATCCATGATGGAAAGTTGGGACCTAATTGCCATGAGTCTAAATGCAATCTGGTAAGCTGAAAAGTAGGATACCAATCGGGACCTACTTTTAATGTCAAAGTGTTTCCTGAAGCCATAATTTGTTGCAACATTGTAAGATTTGCCAGATTATCTTCTGTGACAATTCCTTCAAAACAATTATCTTCGATGAAAAGATTTACCAAATTAGAGAGTGACCCAAGACTTTCAAATGGATTTCCATTGAATTGGTTGTTGGACAGATCAAGATATCTTAATGATGAAAGTTTTTCAAATGATTCAGGCAATGCACCACCAATTGAGTTGTCATGAAAATCAAGTTTGATTAGAGAAGTCAAATTTTCCACATCAGAAATAGTCCCATGCAAGTTGTTGCATCCTAGGTCCAAAAACTTGAGATAATGAAGACTATATAACCCATTAGGTATTGAAGACGAGAATGAATTCTCAGACAAGTCGAGGTTTTCAAGAAGTGTGAGGTTTCGTATACTATCAGGAATTGGATCTTCAAAATTGTTAAAACTTAGACGAAGAGAAACAAGTTTTTTAAATCCAAAAATCCACTTTGGGAGAAAAGACACTGTAGAAGCAGAAATATCAAGAATGAGGAGAGATGAGAAGTTAAATAAGGATGGTGGATTATTGTGAGGGAATGCACATCGTTCCAAACTTAAGTGCATTAAAGAAGGAAGAGCTTGAATATTGTGAAGCCAATGAAATGATTGGGATAAGTTTGTTCCTCTCAAACCAAGATATTCAAGCTTCGAAAGATTTGACAACCAATCAAGGTCTTCAGGGAAAATAGAATAACTATTCAAATCAAGGTAGAGAAAATTGGATAAATTCCCAATCTGAGAGGGAATATTTCCACTGAATGCAACATCAGAGAGATCAAGGTGAGTTAAGGAAGTCATTGCCCCAAGGTGAGTAGGAAGTGGCATACCTCGTGTAAGTAATCGCATGCGGCTCAAGTCAAGATATCGGAGTTTGGAAAGACTTGATATCCAATCAACATTTTCTGTAAACAGATTATTACTTCCAAGGTCAAGGTAGAGCAAATTGGAGAGATTTCCAATATCAGGAGGAATGTTTCCCACTAATCCAGCATCAGAAAGATTAAGATGAGTTAAGGAAGTCATTGTTGCAACGAAAGAAGGAAATGGCCTACCACCAACATAATTGCCGCTGAAATCCAAGTAATTCAAATGCTTTAAATCAATCAAACAAGGATTTATCTCTCCACCAAACACCGATCCAGAATAATCTTCATAAGTTTTTTCATCAAATACATCTTCACGATAGAAACTAGGTACTGAAATGTTGAGGTGAAGTTCTACAACGTGGGCTGTGATGTTGCTGCAAACAACTCCAACCCAGTACAACAATTAGAATCGATAGTTGCATTCCAAGATGAAAGCCTATTTGAAGGATCTTTGAGATGATGCTTCAACTTCAATAACGTCTCTCTCTCATTTGGGATGCACACTATCTCTCTGCACACACCAAAACTTGACATAAAAAGTGAAAGCCAACTAAGATGAGCGAGAATTAAAATGGAACAGTTCTTCATCACACAGGCTATGTATATGAAACTAAATGATATTTATCAGCAGAAATATTGGTTCTGCATATTAAACTCTGTCTATTATATATACACTCGTGGTGCCCAATGCCTTCTTTCTCCATTTTAAACATGTTCACTCTTTTTATCAGTAATTCACTTTAAATTTCCACCAAATCAACAGAGTTGGTAGATCTTGAAAAGTCTACACTGATTTTTGATAGAAAAGTCTTCTTATTCAACGTTTTGTTTGAATTTTGTTTACTTGAACAGTCTTCGCATTCAAAGTCTTTCGATGGGTTGTTATGTTGTCTCTTTCCAATTGAATTTTAAGTTCAACAATATAGCTCTAACATGAAATTATCATAAGCATCAAGGAAAACATTTTAGTCCTTCATTATTATAGAATACATGTTTTAATTTTTGTCTTGTATAATTTTGTTTATTTTAATTATGTTTTATCATATTTTTTAGTGTTTTATATATATGCGTAGGTCTTTTTTGATGAAATTAGGTCATAATTAATAAATCTTGAAAAATACACACTTGAGCATATGTGTTAATGAGACCGAAGGGTACACTAAACGACACAAGATAGTGAGACTGAATGGTATACTAAATGGTGTCGAACTATATACAAAACGCTGTTGAACAATAATAACAATATAACCGAATGGTATAATTATTATCACATTTTTGTATACATTTCTAACTAGGTGGATCATGAGACGTCGGAAACTAAAAATATATAACATCCAAATCATAAATCATAACAGTGTAGAATCCTATTACATTATTAGCTGAAAGCTGATATTAACTTATGAAGATGAGTTGTTCAGCCAAGAAAATAATGTACTGAATGAAGCTGGATGAGTCCCAGTGAACAGAATTCGCATCAACCAGTCAAGGAAAAAAAATTCATTTAATGAATTGCCAGTTATGTTTGATGCCTTATTCCTAATTTCAGAGGACAACACAAATCAATAAAACTAACCTATTTTATCCTGCATATGCTTACTTTCCATTACTACTTTTCTTTACTCTACCTCTTTTATGAATCCCTTCTCTTTTATAACCAAAAGTAGTAAATCTGAAACAATAATGGTTACTCTGAAGTGCACATCCTTGTTCCGATACTAGCAATTTTTGCCTTGCTGCTAGCAATTTTAAGTACAATTGCAGTGAACCAACTTTCTGTTTACTCAAGTATTATTAAAGTGTAAACCATTCACAAATGATCATATAAGGTCCCAAACCATCAACAGGAAAATAAAGACATTTCAATATTTCCATAATATCATCTCTACAAATATCATTGTAACAAGCAGCTAAAACTTCAATACCCAACCGACATCTCACAAAGAAGGAATATGTGAAAAGTTAGCTCAACAATATAACAAATGTTTTAAGAAAAGGATACCTGAAAAGTCTTTGATCAAAAGTATATCAAATGCAGATAATAGAATTTTGGATATTCAACAGAGTTTTGATGGGTATCTTTAGACCTTTATATCAGTCTCAGTTTTTTCTTGTTCATATGTAAAATGTTAAAATAAAATAGACTAAATTTAAAAATTGAAAAGATAAAGTTAAAAATCCAAAACTAAATGTTCAGAAAGTACTTGAATCGTGCTAGTCGTGCTGTTGAAAAAGAAAGTAGTCTTTTATAATGCCTTTGAATCTTGTTATTGAGATATAAATGATAACAAAATCTATAAATTTGAATCCGAACGTGTTTGAGTATTTAAAAGCCGAGCAACTAATTAAATATGTTGTTCAATTCTTTTCAACAAGAGTTCTACATGTTTCAAATTCACCCTCTCTAATTTTTCTAAGAATAGATTACAATGTTCATCTTCATAGACGAAATTAGCTAGAATTTATCTAGCTATAAAGTTGAACATGTAGATTCTTTAGCTTTGAAATCCACGAGTAATTTAAATAACACTTTTATATTTTATAATAAATCAAACAATACAGCAATGTCCTGAAAATTTGATCAACTATGCAATATAGAGTAATACAAATTAACGTCCATGTTTTATAATAACTTTATTTTTTGCCACATTAGATATTATACTGACATTAGAAAAAATATTGAAGTTTGAACCACACATTATCAAGGAAATGAAAATAGGCATAACGCCATGATCTACAAATGACCAGAGGACCAACTACTATCAAAAATCCCACCACAAATCCAAATGTCATGCCCACAAAAAATAAGTTCACACCATGCCTATCACTCCCTTTGCCATTCTGATCATAACTATGAATTTTGTCATTGGAGCTGCAATTGATGGGTAGTGGTGGGCCACAGAGATTGTTGCCAATAAAGTTGGAGGCATCAAAGGTTTGCAACTGAGTTCCTGTTGGAATTTTTCCATTCAAATTATTATAAGACAAGTCTAGCATGCTTAGAAAGCTCAAATTTGTAATGGTTGGAGGGATTTCACCAGACAGCTTATTCCTTGAGAAATCAATGGACAACAATGATTCCATATTACCCATGCTTTGTGGAATGTGACCAATAAGTTGGTTGTGAGACAAGTTCAAAAATAACAAACCATTTAAATCTGTGATCTCTCTCGGTATTTCTCCTTCTAATTTGTTATTTGACAAATCAATGCTTGTTACCAACCCGAGAAAGTTTTTGTATTCATCTCTTCTTCCTTTTAACCAAAGAGAAACACTGACTATTGTATAATATAAATAACTAACTTTATAGTTTACAAAATCACAATAGATAAGAGGAGTTGTACTTTTGTTCATCTGTGTCATAGCCTTCATGTTGTTAAAACAAGTAGGTATGTTTCCAGTGAAATTATTTTGTGCAAGGTCTAACACTTGAAGAAGACTCATATCACATATTTTATTAGGAATATGACCAAAAAATCTATTTGATCGAAGGATAAAAACCTTCATATGTAAAAAACTTTCTCCAACCCAAGTTGGAATTGTTCCTGAAAAATCATTTTCTCCAAGATCCAACAAAATCAATTTATTATTCTTTTTCAAAATTGTAGGAAATGTTCCCGAAAGCAAGTTTTTACGAATGCGTAAAAACGTTAGCTCTATCAACGAACCGATGGATGGGGGAATTATTCCAACAAAATTATTGCTTTGTAAATTTACATCCATTAGATATGGCCAGATGCCCCAACAATCGGGTATTTCCCCTGATAAGTTATTCGATGCAAGATTTAGAAATTCTAAATTCATTGGCTTCTTATGATTTTTGCATAAAAAATCATCCACGGGTTTGGAAAATGAATTGCTTGAAAGGTCCAATGAACCCACACGATTTGAAAGTGAGGGAAATTTGCCACTTAAGTTATTTGCACTTAGATCAACAACAGGGATAAATATTGGATTCTTTAATGTAGTCCCAAGCTCACCATGGATATGATTACCAGAGAGATTTAGAAAAGAAGTTTGAGAAAATGTTTCCCAAAACCAATAGGGAATAGAATCTGAAATCCCAGTGTTAGACATGTCTAAATAATTAAGTTTGTCTTGTGATTGGATCCATAGAGGAAAGTTTGGACCTAATTGCCAAGAACTCATATCCAAGTTAAAAAGTTGGAAAGTAGGATGCCATTTGGGACCCACTTTTAGAGTCAAATTGTTTCGTGCTGCATAAAACTCCCTCAAGCATGTAAGATTTGTGAGATGATTTTCCAGAACAACTCCTTCAAAATGATTATCATTGATATCAAGATATGACAATTTAGAGAGTGATCTAAGACTTTCAAATGGATTTCCGCTAAGCTTATTCTTGGACAGAGAAAGAGTTCTTACTGATGAAAGTTTTCCAAGTGATACTGCAAGATTTCCTGATAGGTGAGAACTTTGAACTCGAAGTGTTGTCAATCCATGGAAAATACAAGGGGAAAGAATATCTAAAAATTGTTTAATATGTTGGTTGAGTTTGAGATATGAGAAACTTATCACCCTTAAGTTGCATAGATAAACAAAAGAAGTTGGAATTGGACCTTCAAGATTATTGTAAGACAAATCAAGTACAACCAGAGAAGTCATATTTCCTAAGGCATGAGAAATAGTCCCTTGTAAGTTGTTTTCTGATAGATCCAAGATCCTTAGATTAGGAAAACTACTATAAAACCAATCAGGTATAGAATATGAGAATGAATTTCCGTTCAAGTGAAGATTTTCAAGTAGAGTGAGGTTTCGAAGACCATCGGGAATTGGACCTTCAAAGTGGTTATAAGATAAAATAATATATACAAGTTTTTTCAACCCAAATATCCATTTTGGAACAAAAGAAATTGTAGAAAGATGAGAAGTAGAGGAAAGATCAAGAGTGAGGAGAGACGAGATGTTAAGAAATGACGGTTGATTATACAGAGGGAGTGTACATCCTGACAATTGTAGGTGCATCAAAGAAGGAAGAGCTTGCAGAATGTGGGAAAAATCAAATGATTGGGATAGGTTTGCATATCCCAAATCAAGATATTCAAGTTTTGAAAGACTTGACAACCAATCACCATTTCCAATAAAATAATCACCTCGAAGATAAAGGTAAAACAAGTTGGAGAGATTTCCAATTTGAGAGGGAATAATTCCATTGGCAGCATAACTTAAGTCTAGATACGCCAACCTAGAAAGATTACCAATCTGGGGAGGAATGTTGCCCATAAATCCAGCATCAGAGAGGTCCAAGTGAATTAAGTTAGTCATTGAGCCAAGAAAAGAAGGAATTGGCATACCTCCTCCAAGTAACCAAGTGTTGCTAAAGTCAAGATAACAAAGCTTGGAAAGACTTGACAGCCAATCAACATTTTCATAAAATATAGATTCTTCATGATAATATCTTCCTCGGAGGTCGAGGTGGAGTAAGTTGGAGAGATTCCCTATCTGAGGAGGAATTCTTCCGTTGAAAGCATAAGAGAGGTTAAGGTACAACAAATTGGAGAGATTACCTATCTGGGAAGGAATTGTTCCGTTGGCAGCATAACTTAAATCAAGATACAGTAAATTGGAGAGATTTCCAATTTGAGAAGGAATGTTTCCAATGAATCCAGCATTAGAAAGGTTGAGGTGAGTTAAGGAAGTGATTGTTGCAATGAAAGAAGGAAATGGCTTCCTACCAAATAGATTGCCGCTGAAATCCAAGTAATTCAAATGCTTAAAATCAACCAAACAAGGATTTATCTCTCCACTGAATGCCCTTCTATTATAATCTTTGTATGCTTCTTCAAGTAGGCTCTCTTCATAAACATCAGCATCTAGGCTCTCATCATAAAGAGGAGGTGAAGTGCTGAGGTGAAGCTCTGCAACATGAGATGTAATGTTGTTGCAGAGAACTCCATACCAGTGGCAGCAATTGGGATTGAGAGAAGCATTCCAAGAAGAAAGTCTATTTGAAGGATCAATGAGATGATGCTTCTATTTCAAAAGTGTCTCTCTCTCACTTCCAATGCACACTGTCGTCTCTTTGCACACACCAAAGGTTGGCATAGAAAGCGAATAAAGAAAGAGAAGGATGAAAAAGGAGGAAGTCATCTTTAAACAAAAGCAAAGAAGAAGGAAGTGTTTTTTCATTAGAAAGAAGCAGTTATGGGTTATGCATACTAAATACCCTTTATATACACAAAGCATCTGCCTATCTATTTTAATTTCCATGCTAAATTTATAAAATCAAATTCAGCTGTCAAAATCACTTTCATATTGAATAAAAAACAAAAAAGTGGAAGTACTCCAACCCATTTTGAGTTATGAAACTAGCTTAATAAAAATAGTAATATAAAATTTATACAAAAAAGTTGTTCGAATTTAAAAAGAAATAATATTGTTCTAGTTTTTTTAAGAAAAATAATCTAAATTGAATAAAAAAACAAATATAAGAATCAAATATAAGTTGTTTGATATTAGATTATTCAACTTACAGTAATCAATTGAACAATGGTATTGTAGGACTAATTGATGTTTTCTTATCACATCTTTCTAACTTACTTTGCAAGGTAGAAAAAAATGAGACGGATGAATCACGTCAGATTGAAATAAATAAATAAAAACTATGACAAAGATTTAACTGTA
Organism: Vigna mungo; assembly: GCA_036885675.1. Taxonomy (NCBI): domain Eukaryota; kingdom Viridiplantae; phylum Streptophyta; class Magnoliopsida; order Fabales; family Fabaceae; genus Vigna; species Vigna mungo. The sequence goes on along the minus strand of CP144697.1, from coordinate 26,835,253 downwards.
GTTTACAAAGAAATATAACAAAACACTTTAAATTGTTGATCTTTCTTCTCCATCTCACCCGTTAGGAAGATATCTATCTAATATAAGTTTATGTAATCAAATTCACTTGTCAGAATCAAATACATAAATTTAATGAAGCATTAGGAGCTAAAAATTAAGTAGAGAGACCAAACAAGTATGAAAAGGTTGTTTAAATTCTACGTCCACATTCAAAATTCTGTCCTTTTGTCTGCATTTGTTTTAATTTCGGTGGAAAAACAGCACACCATATACATAAATGACAAAAAAACAAAAACTATTTTAAAGATTGAGCTATTGATTTCCTCATGTAATATATTATATGAAAATCTATGAAAGAAATATATGAAAATCATATATTTGAAAGATAACTTTTATTTAACCAAATTTTAACTCCTTAAATCGCCTTTTAGTGTTATTGTCTTATTTAAGTTGATTTCTTCTAACTGAAAAGCAATGTGTTATGGATTATGTATAAAAATTTCAGTTTTATCCAATAGTTAAAATTAAAAAAAAAAGTTTTATTAAGATCACACATATTTCAATATTTAATATTTCATTCCATTAACTCATGAAAATTACTCAAAATAGGCTTTACCATCATAGTTTTTATCAAGATAAATCATAATTTCAAATAATTAAAATATATAAATAAATAAAATCAAAGTAATAACAAGAATGAATTTATACTATAATAATTCACACAATAGTGACTAAGGAAAAAAAGATATGAAAGCATATATATATATATATATATATATATATATATATATATATATATATATATATATATATATATATATATATATATATTAAACAAATTATAATATACCGAATAAACTTAATCATGTACTAGACAATATTTCTAATCTTTCTTACCTTAAAATAGTTTTTTCAAGTTAAAACTTCAACATTATTCTCAAACTATTTTGAATTTTGATTGGTTTAGAATGTTTCTTATTTCTCCAATTTCAACTTGATATAACTAGATTTTTTATAAGAGGAGAAACAGAAAGAAATAAAAAAGAGAAAGATAATACATTTGGTTTGTGTGAAGATACACTAGTGAAAATAATTATTTTGATTTAAAAATAATATTTAAAAATTAAATTTAGCTCCAAAAGAGAAAATCTTCTTTATATAATATAATAATAATAATAGTATTCATTAATATATGAGTAAATATGGAAGTATCGTTGATGCGATTAATATATAGAAAAAATTATGCAGTGAATAGTATCAAATCCAAATAAATAAATAAATAAAAGCATAGTAGTGGAAAGACTAAGGTAAAGTGGGTCTTTCACAGTAATCTATGGGTTAGAAAATTAATCACACTAATTGCATAAATTATTATACCTTAGACACTTTAAATTCTTAGTTAACCTTTGTTCTTCTGTCCTTCTTATGGGTTAGAAAATTTGGTAAAGAAAAGGTAAAAAAAGTAGATTCGGTACAAACACTCTAACTTGTTCATTTATCTATCTAGTGCTGTATATTTTATATATATAGGTTAGAAAATTAGAAATAGACATGGAAAGAAGCGTAGAATATTTTTTTAACTCTAGATTTATGGTCTTTCCCATTAATCCATGGGTTAGAAAATTAATCACACTAATTGCATAATTTTTCTATATAGTGTGTTGGTAGGGATTGAAAGACAAAGTGTTTGATACTTTCCACATTTTATTTAAATATCTTGTTTTTTCTTTTTAATATAAAGACGACTTTAAGTTTTTTAGATCCTATAGTACAACATTTGGTAAAAAAAAAATATTGAATAGTTACTACAAATATATAAGAACAAAAAAGAAATCATTGAATCATTGTTATAAATATAAAAACATTGTTATAAAATGATATATTTATATATGAACGAAATTATTCTTAATATTATAAAATAATTTTAGTTAAATATTAAATTATAATTCTATTATTATTTTATACATTTATTTTTATATTTTTATGATATTATTATTATTTTATAAATTTATTATTATTACCATTATTTTAAATTTTATTTCTTTTTATTATTTTGTAATTTTATTAGAAGGTTAGAAGGTTACTACAATGCATTATAATGCTCTGTTGCAGTATTTTGTAATTTTATAACATGACTTACTGTTTAAAAGTATGATTCTTAATGAAATATAGAAAACAAAGAGCAAAAATTTTCTATTAGTGGTAAGAGCAAATTCTTTTTGGAATTTCCTTTGTAGCAGCAAATGACAAGTGAATATCCTTTTTGTGTAATCAACAATCCTTCATTTTGATATTAAATTAAAAACCAGGAATGTTTTTGTTGAAATAATTTCTAATTTGTTTTATGTTTATGATTTGAAAAGCAATTTGTGAAGTGTTGGAAAATTACTAAAAGCATTTTGGAGGAGTAAAAATCCTCAAACAGAAAAAGAAACGGTAGTATGTATTTCACATTTTTTTTATGCAATTGTCATGAATGTGTTAGCATTGGTGCATTTGGACTTTTTGGCTCAATAAAATAGTTATCTAATGAAGGTAAAAATGTATTTAATTACTTTCATAAATAATTATTGTAGGAAGATTTAAGTCTATTTAATAACAAAATGGTGTATCAAGGAAAAGTAGAACAATTCTCCACCGACTTCCAAAAGACATTTCGGTCAAAAATATAATTTGGAATGTTCATGTTTCAATATCTGAAAAAATTTTAAATCTCCAAAATATTTTGTTATTAACATATATTTAGATATATTTTTTTCCTTTGTAAAATTTCATTCAATGTTATGTACTCTGTATTGTAGCATCCAAAAATTTACAATACAATGTATTAGACTCGTATCATTTATAAATTTTTTATCATATATATATATATATATATATATATATATATATATATATTATAATGACTTAATATTCATTTATTTTATAACTATTGTAATCATTTTATTTTACTTTTGGTTAATAAATTTATATTATTATTAATATTTTTAATAAATAAAAAAAGATTTAATTATCTGGTGGAATTATTTTTAATCATATATATATATATATATATATATATATATATATATTAATGTTATGTAATAATATAGGTTAACAATAAAAAAATCGTAATAATATTGATATTATTATTAAAATAATGTAAAGATAGAAAATAAAATATTTTCATAAATCTTTAAAATTAAATAATTATTTAAAATTTGATATATCTATATCACGATTTTTTGTAAAATTATTATCAAAACTCAATTTTTTATTTTTTATTTTTATTTTTGTCTCATGAGATAAGGTTTCGGTGTACCAAATAACGATCCTTAAATCATTAAACTGGTGATAACTTTAAGAATGACATAATCATATTGAGTAGAAAAGTAAAGATAAAACAACCATTACGTTTAAACATGTTTTGGAGCTTTAATTTGAAGTTCAATTAATTGCTTATAATTGAAGAAAGCACGACAGGAAAAAAAAAAGGAACTTTTATGTTGATATCCCTCTATTCAAGGAATATAAATTATAACTGATAACTTATCAACCTAAACCAATGTTTGATTAAATTTAATTTAATTTTAATTTATGCTAACAATTAGGACAACATAACCCTTATTCACCTTATTCACTAAATAGAACTCATTAGTAATATTGGAACATACTACTAAGTTTAACAATTATCGTAATCGGATTAAATTTGACTTTAAGTCTTTTCAACAAACAAAAGTACTACGTAATTCAAATTAAATTCATATGCTTTATTCAACATGCCTATCACTACCTTTGTCATTATTATGAAAATGTTCCATTTTTGCATTGGAGCTGCAATTGATGGGTAGTGGTGGGTCACATAGATTGTTGCCAATAAAGTTGGTAGCATCAAAGGTTTGCAATTGAGTTCCTTTTGGAATTTTCCCCTTCAAATGATTATAAGACAAGTCTAGCGTACTCAAAGCTCAAATTTGAAATGGTTAGGGGGATTTCACCATAAAGTTGATTCCTTGAGAAATCGATTGACAATAATGATTCCATGTTACCAATGCTTGTTGGAATATGACCAATTAGTTGGTTGTGGGACAAATTCAAAAATATCAAACCATTTAAATATGTGATCTCTATTGGTATTTCTCCAACCAATTGGTTATTTGACAAATCAATACTTGTTACCAATCCCAGAATGTTTTTGTACTCATCTATTCTCCTCTTCAGCAAAAGAGACACACTAACTGTACCAACATCGTAAGCATAATATCTAAATATGGATGAATATTCTATAATAGAATTTGTACTTCTATTTATCAGTGTCATGACCCTAAAGTTACCGAAACAAAAAGGTATACTACCAGACAAATTGTTTTGTGCAAGGTCTAAAACTTGAAACTGACTCATATCACATATTTCATTTGGGATGTGACCAGAAAACTTGTTTGAACTGATGCAAAGAATTCTCATATTTAAGAACTTTTTTCCAACCCACTTTGAAATAGTTCCTAAGAGTTTATTTTCTCGTAGGTCCAAGAGTATCAATGTGTCATTCTTCATCAAACGGGTAGGAAATGTTCCTGAGAGTGAATTGTTACGAATTTGTAAGAACTGCATTGCTTCCAAGGAAGCCATGGATGGAGGTAAGTTACCGACAAAGTTATTGCTTTGCAAATTTATATACGTCAAACTTGGCCAAGAAATCCAACAATCAGGTATTTCTCCAGACAAATTATTATATGCAAGATTGAGAAACCACATTCCATGGACATTATTATTACATAAAAAATTCTCCATGGATTTGGAAAATGCATTGCTCGAAAGATCTAAAAAATCCACGTCATTTGAAAGAGAGGGCAATGGACCACATAAGTTATTTGCACTCAGATCAATAGCATACATAGATATTGGACTCGTTGTGGCCTCAAGGTTGCCATGGATATAATTGTGAGAGAGATTCAGAAAAGAAATTTCAGAAAATGTTTTCCAAAACCAAGATGGAATAGAATCAGAAATCCCTGTGTTAGACATTGATAAGTAGTTAAGGATGTTTTGTGAGTGAATCCATGATGGAAAGTTGGGACCTAATTTCCAGGAGCTCATGTCCAAATAAGTAAGTTTAAAAGTAGGATTCCACTTGGGACCCACTTTTAAAGTGAAATTGTTTCCAGATGCATAAAACTCCTTCAAGCGGGTAAGATTTGAAAGATGATCTTCCATGACAACACCTTCAAAATTATTATCACCAATATCAAGGATTATCAATCCATAAAGCAGTCTAAGAGTTTCAAATGGGTTTCCACTAAGTTGATTTTTAGACACAGAAAGTTGTCAGTGATGAAAGTTTTCCAAGTGATTTTGGAAATTCTCCACCAATTTTGTTGTTACTAAAATCTAGTATCGAAATGCTTTCATAAACCCCAAATTGATCTGTCAGACTTGAAAGTTTATTGTATGAGAGATCAAGCTCAATTAAAGAAGTAACATTTCTTGAAAATGTTGGAATTGAACCTTCAAGTTGATTATTTGATAAATCAAGTGTAATAAGAGAAGTCATATTTCCTAAAGAATTTGGAATTGGCCCTTCGAATTGATTATTTGATAGATCAAGTGTATCAAGAGAAATAATACTTTCCAAAGAAATTGTGATTGGACCTTCAAGTTGATTGTGTCACAAATCAAGAGTGACCAAAGAAGTCACATTTTGCAAAAAAGTTGGAATTGAGCCTTTAAGTTTATTATTTGACACATCAAGTGTAACAAGAGAAGACAAATTTCCGAAAGAAGTTGGAATTGGACCTTCAAGTAGATTGTTCGACCACTACAAGAAAAATCGTCATTATCTACAGCCGAAATTCGTATATAAGGCCCAAAATCCTTATATAACATTTGGTTATATACGGATTACATACGGACAAAAATCCGTATATAATATTGTCGTAGGTAATGGTATATACGGATAATCCGTATATAAATTATATATAAGTTATATACGGATTATCCGTATATAAATTATATACAGTTTTTTTAAACAGTGACTTTAATATCGAACTTACGCATTTCCAAACACAAATCAAATCATAACACCTGCCCATTATATCCATTCATTCATTTGACATATATATAGTAAGTCTTAACTCAAAGACAAACATTTAACATTAATCCATAATAGAAAAGTTTACAATATTGTCAATTAGAAGAAATAAAAGTTCAAATAAGTTGTCCATATAATAAGTTTGAGTCATACATGCCCTACTCTAAAAACATAACTAGTAATTTCTTTGATAACGATCATGTTGTGGTTGATCTTGCTGTGGTTGATCCTCTTGTGGTTGATCCTCCTGTGGTTGATGTGGTTGTTGTGGTTGTTGAACATTAGTTTGTGAAAGAATTTGGGACTGAAGAAATTCTTGTGCAGCTGCTGCTGCAGGAGGCGGAAGGTAATGCAATATGGCACCAATAAAACCTTCAAATTTAGAATTCTTCTGCCGAAGTTGCTGAAGTTGCTCATCATGGGTTGATACTATATTTTGAAGGTTAGAAATGTCGTGCACAATCGGTTGCTGAGAAGAAGATGCCTGTGTCTGGTTTATGTAACTATCGACACAGTCATCTCTACCACTGACATTTCCAATACCATACACCCGTCCCTTGTACCTTCCACTAGCAACGTCCAACCAGCATTGGTTTCTCAATCTTTCCTCATCTGCAGGGTCTAGGGGACCAGTAGCTGAACCACCAACAGATCCAGTCTCAGATCTTAATTGAGAAAATCTTGCTTGAAATTCTTCCTGTTAAATGAATATATATGATTATCGTTAAATAGATAGAGCAAATAAGATTTTAAAACCTAATAAAGAATATAGTAGAGTTAGTATAAACTAACATGTGTCCGCCTAAACCTTTCATCGACAAATTGTCCTGTTGATGCTCGAATATGTGTCTGCTGAAATATTTCATCCACATGCACTGTCCGACCAAGCTCTTGTGACTGTAACCAAAGAAGATGTAAGTTGTTAACAACAAATTTTTGTAAAAGTAATGAGTAGAAATGTTAAATAATAATGATATGTCATCATACCAGACGAATGACATGCTCATGCACGCTAATGGATCCTCTAGTGTGCAAACAACCACCCTTGTCAGAAGTGTTGTTCTTCTTGGCGGTTTCACACTTTTGTCTATAAAGTGGCATGTTCCACTGCTCCAAAAGACCATTCCAAACCTCATAGTTTAAGAACATTTAACATCCTCGCTCAAAGACCTGCTTGAGGTTTATAAGTCAAGTAACAACTAACTAGAGGAATTTAGCTCCTCTGACTACTGAACTGCATGATCTTAATCAACTTCACAATATGTGGAGTACATATATAGGTTAAGACTAAATATATTCATCAGTTTTCAACAATCATTCATTTCATAATATCATATATATTAATCCTATTCTGATCCAACAGATAATAAATTGGTAAGATAATTAGTTCAAGAGAATAGAAGGCTACGATGTCACATTAAGAAGTTCAACTTTTGCAATCAATTCCAAGAGCCAAAGAACTTGATAATATCTTCCAACAATCTTTTTCTGATTTGTTATATTATTATTATTAAGCACTTTGAAGTGAAATTGTAACATCCTAGTTGTATAAAGTCTCAAGTACTGGTCACACACTCTGTTGTTTTCTAATTGACCAAATCAATAAAATAGAAATAAGTGAAAAATAAGAAATAAGTCTAAGGAACGTATGTTATTCCATTTATTACATATTTAATGAAGGTGACTTATAAAGTCCCTCATAAAGCACCAAAGATACCTTGTAGTTGGTGGTGCACTGATATATCAGTATACTGAAACAAAAGCTACCAAACAACCAAAAAGATTAACATTGTAATTTTCAACTTGTAAGAGAGGTAGAAACATAAATACTATGTCTTTGCAACAACACCATTTCTCATTTACTACCATCTCGTAAACAAACATAAATATTATGTCTTTGCAACAACACCTATTTGGTGAAATTATATATATAATATGTATTTAGTGTTTCAATATCCTATGATTTATACATTTGACATGCTTTGATGTTAAGTTTCATAATTAATGGAGCCAACAAAGTATAATAAAAAAAAGAGTAGCATAAACAAGGAAGTGTCGGTAGTAAGGGTGAAATTCATGCTTAAATTTAGGTGCTAATGTATATTGTAACAGTGATTGGGCCATGAAGCAAGAAACAAGTACCATGATGCAAGGTATACACTTGCTACTGCTTTTTTTTATATCATTCATTCTGCACAAATTGGGAATCTACAGAAGGAATTAACCAAAGTCACTCACCTTTTTTCCTTCACTAAAGGCCTTCGGAACTCCAAACAGTATATGTCTCCGTCCTTAATCTTCTTAAACTGTCACACAGTAGCCTCAACGGATGCTTCCTAACCCTCCAACCATGGCTTGTGACCCGAACCACGAATGTGTCAAATACAAATATAAACAACGACATTAGGGTTTGCCATTCTAAGTATTTAAGGATTTCATCGATTGCTCACCATTAGGGTTTACTTACCAGTTGAAGGTACTCTTTCAGCACCGAACCCAACTCAACACTTGCGCCCAACAACAGTGTTTGATGAAGGACACAACTCCAGACAGTGAGAGGACGAAGAACCAAAGCGCGATGGACAGCGAAAGTGGAGAGGGCTCGACACAGGGACAGCCAGACGGAAGAGAGCTCCAGAGAACGACAACCAAAGCTTGAGGCTTGGACAGACAAAGTAATCAAGGTTTTCACAAGCTCGAACCGTCCAATGTCGTGATGGTGAAACGATCAAAATGCAGCTGCCACACTCGAAATCAGTTGCGAGAAGAAAACGGACAACAACAATGTTGTGATTGGGACAATAGCAAGAGGGAGCATTCTAGGTTTTCTGGAGAAAGAGTATCTTCGAAAAAGAAAGGGGGAAACATTTGGAGAGAAAGGGGGAAATGTTTTAGGACACTAAGTGTGAATATTTTTTTTTAATTATTTTTAATTGTATTCGTATGCATTATTAGAATTTTATCCCATTTCACACAGATAATACATACGGTTTTTCCTTGGGTAGCTTCACCGCGCAAAGCCGCCAACCTTATATAGGGACTTTATATACGGTAATTCCGTATGTAATCATTTGTTCCCATTATATACGGATTTTCCTTATGTAACACATCCGTACATAAAATCCATATATAATAGATATATTATATACGGATCAGAATCCGTATATAATAATCCACAGATAACTGGCTTTTTTCTTGTAGTGGACAGATCGAGTACAACGAGAGAAGTCACACTTCCTAAAGAAGTTGGAATAAGCCCTTCAAGTTGATGACACGAGAAATCAAGGCTAAGCAATGAAGTAATATTTCCCCATACATCCGGAATAGTTCCTTGCAAGGGTTCAACTAATAGATACAAAAACTCGAGATGAGCAAGAATATTGAGAAACCAATTTGGTATAGAAGATGAGAATAAAATTTCTTTCAAGTCAAGTTTTCAGAATGTGAGGTTCAAAACATCAACAAGGAATGAGACCTTCAAAATCGGTAAAATTTAAAAATAGGCAAACAATTTTTTAACCTCTAAACAAAAGGTGTTAAAAAAGGGTAAAAAGTAAGTAAAAAGTAAGGGAAATATCAATAGTGAGGAGACACTGCAAGAAGTTAACAAAGAATGGTTTATTATTGTGATAAATATTGATAATGAGAGACTTAATTAGGTGCAAGAAATCAAATGATTCAGACCTTTCAAATCAAGACATTGAAGCTTTGAAAGACTTGATATCCGATCAATATTTTTAATAAACACATCATTGAAAAAATAATGTTGAAAGTGAAGGTCAAGTAAATTTTAGAGATTCCCAAATGGAGAAGTAATTGACATACCTCTATACGATAATTCAGTGCTGAGGTCAAGCTCTTCAAGATGGGATGTGACGTTGTTGCAGACAACTCCAAACCACTAGCAGCAATTGGGATTGGCAGAAACATTCCAAGAAGAAAGCAAATTTGAAGGATCTTTGAAACGATGTTTCAACTTCAACAGTGTCTCTCTCTCACTTTCAATACACACTGTCTCTTTGCACAAACCAAGGGAAAACCAACATAAAACAAACACAACCATCAAAATGGAGGAATTCATCATCACAACCTCTCAATAGTGCTTTTTGATTATGAATATAGAACTTCTTTCTAATATTTATACTGTTTTAGAGCCTTATTTTTTTCTATATAGAACTTTAGTGTGCAATTCCATAACTCAACCCCACAAAACCAGCTTTGTAAAGTGAGGTCTGCACCCCACTTATATGTTATAAATTGACCTTATCTTTAGTCGAAGTGGGACTTCCAACACACCCCCCTCACGCTGAGGTATATACATCTCGAGCATGAGACTATACATTAATGGGTGGTCCGATAACGGCCCAATAACACGTGGAACAATATGCCCAACAAATATCGCTAGGATAAGCTCTAACCATAGCTCTGATACCAAAATAAAAGGTTTAAAGAATAATTCTGATATATTATTTCAAGGAACAGAGTAACATATATATACATACAAGGATCCTATAATCCTTCATCTATTAAAGGAAAAATATGTGCACAAATATGCACAAATTATAATAATATCTAAAATATAACTAACATAATATTTGATTGCCTAATATCCTTAAATAGAATATTTGGCATATCTTAACACCCCCACTCAAGTTGGTGCATGGATATCACACATTCCCAACTTGAATAGAGACTCATTAAACAATCTTCTTGACTCCTTTGGTGAGAACATCAGCCAACTGTAACTCTGATCTTACAAAAGGAAAGGAAATTATTTCAGCTTCAATCTTCTCTTTGATGAAATGTCTATCAATTTCCACATGCTTTGTTCTATCATGTTGAACAGGATTATGAACAATTGCAATAGCCGAAGTATTGTCACAGTACAAACTCATAGCTTCATTTGGTTTAAATCCCAAATCTGATAGCACATTTTTAATCCACAAAAGTTCACATACACCTAGTGTCACGCCCCTGAATTCTGCTTTAGCACTAGATCTTGCTACTACAGGTTGTTTTTTACTCCTCCAAGTTACAAGATTCCCTCCTACAAAAGTAAAGTATCCAGAGGTAGATCTTCTATCATCTTTTGAACCTGCCCAATCTGCATCATTGTACCCTTCTACCTTTAAGTTTCCATTATTTGAGAACAAAATTCCTTTTCCAGGAGCAGACTTCAAATATCTCAAAATTCTTTCAACAACATCCATATGAACCTTTCGTGGGTCATGCATAAATTGACTAACAACATTTACTGCATAGGGATATCTGGACGTGTATGGCACAAATAAATTAATTTTCCTACCAGCCTTTGGTATCTTCCTCTGTCTATGCTTGCTGAATTTGAGCATTGAAAGAGTTTATGATTTTGTTCAATTGGTGTATCAGCTGGTTTACTCCCAAGCAGTCCAGTTTCTGATTGTAAATCAATAGTATATTTTCTTTGGCATAGAAAAATACCAGTTTTGATCTAGCTACTTCAATACCCAAAAAATATTTGAGGTTTCCAAGTTGTTTCATCTCAAATTCATATGCAAGGTATTTTTGTAAACTAGAAATCTCATCTTGGTCATTTCCTGTAACAATCATGTCATCTACATATATAATTAAAGCTGTAATCTTTCCTTTTCCTCTCTTAAAAAACAAGGTGTGATCAGAGTTACTTGCTTTATAGCCAAAAGCCTTCATAGACTTGGTAAACCTTCCAAACCAATGTCTTGGGAATTGTTTTAATCCATATAGAGCCTTCTTTAATTTGCAAACCTTCATTCCATTTGAATCTGTCATGCCTGGTGGAGAATCCATATAAATTTCTTCTGAAATTTCTCCATGTAGGAAAGCATTTTTTACATCAAATTGTAGAAGAGGCCAATCTTGGTTTGCAGCTAGCGACAAAAGTATCCTCACAGTATTGAGCTTGGCTACCGGTGCGAACGTCTCTTGGTAATCTACACCATAAGATTGAGTGTAACCTTTAGCCACAAGTCGTGCTTTACCTCTCAATAGTTCCATCAGCTTTATGCTTAATTGTAACCCATTTGCAGCCCACAGTTTTCTTCCCTCTTGGTAAGGACACAAGATCCCAAGTGTTGTTTTTTTTTAAAGTCGTCATCTCCTCAACCATTGCTTCGGTCCATCTAGGATCTGCTAAAGCTTCCTGTACATTACTAGGAATAGAAATTGAAGATAATTGAGATACAAATGATGCATATGATTGAGATAACCTGTGAGATGACACATATTTACTAATGGGATATTTAACTTTGGCTTGGAGGTCTGGTTCATATTTAGCTGGAGGTTGACCACGGTTAGAACGAGGTAGAAGATTATATTGAACAGTAGTAGACTCAGTGTTTGGTATGCTGGTGGTTTCAGGCAGACAAGAATCAATTTCATCTAAATTAGTATTATCAGAGATAGGATCAGAAGGTACCTCTGAAGAGTCAAGCTGAACCTGTGGAGAAGATTGAGCCAATTGGTTATGATAAGAAGACACTGTATTATCCAGAAAAGAAGTGTCCATATTTAGGATTGGCTCACTTGCTGCATAACGATCCTCACAAGATAACATATCTTCATAATCAAACATACTGACATCATGATTGTACACTTCACTTTCATTGCCTCCCTGAAGTGGAGAATCAACATAAAAAAATTCATGCTCATTAAATGTCACATCCATAGAAATATAAAATTTCTTTGATTGTGGATGGTAAGCACGATAACCTTTTTGAGTTGTTCCATACCCAACAAAAACACATTTGATCGCTCATTCTTCGAGCTTTGTACGTTGATGTGGGTGTAAGTGAACATATATAACACATCCAAAAATATGAGGTGGTAAATAAACTTTGGGAGGAAGGATACAATGATCAGACAACACATCATAAGGCCTTCGAAAGTTAAGCACACTAGAAGGGGTTCGATTAATTAAATAAACGACAGAGCTCACGGCCTCACCCCATAAATGAGATGGGACATTACCATCTATCAAAAGTGATCTTGTCACCTCTAATATATGTCTATTTTTCCTCTCAGCCACTCCATTTTGTTGTGGTGAATAAGGACATGTAGTTTGATGCAAGATGCCTTTAGAGTTCATGAACTATATTAAAATATTCCCCTCCATTGTCTGATCGAATAACCTTAATAGATGTGTTAAATTGTGTAGCAATCAAATGATAGAATGAACGAACCACATCACACACATCACTTTTATGTTTAAGCAAATATACCCAGGTTACGCGAGTACAATCATCAACAAAACTGATAAACCATTTTTTTCCATTATGTGTAGATTGCGGGGCAGGGCCCCAAACATCTGTATGAATTAATGAAAAAGGAAAATCAGTTTTGTTATTGCTTAGAGGAAACACAACACGATGATTTTTTGCCAAAAGAGAAATATTGCATTTACGAAATAATGATGGAAATAATTTTTTTAAATAATCAAAAGAGGGATGTCCCAACCTTTTCAATCTTCTCCTTGGAATGGATGTTCTGAAAAAGACAATGGGTTGGGTAAAACAAGAATGTGATTTGGTTAACTTGCTGACGGAGATAAGATTACAATTTAATGAACTGTGGAGGATATCAGTGTTTAGCAGTGGGTTTTAGGCCTAACTCAACCCCACAAAACCGGCTTGTAAGGCGAGGTCTGCAGCCCATAAATTGACCTTATCTTTAGTCGATGTGGGACTTCCAACACATACTATATAGGCCTTTCTTCGGACTCTATATTCTAAAGTTCTCTCTACTTTTACTCTCTTTTCTTTTTCCCTTTGCTTTGTTCTTTCCCATTAATTTCTAAAGCCCCGTGACAATAACAATTTGCATCGAAAATGCAACATTAACGAAACTTATAAGATAATATGATGATGAGATCTCTCTATAGGATTTTCTTCTTCTTTTTTTCAAAAAACAATTATGTAAATAGATTCTATGTCATGACACATTAGTAAAAGTCTTTGTTAATGTCATGACAACATTAACAAAACTTATAACACAGCATACTTACGCTTAATTAACAGCCACTGGGTATATTTTTACCGACATTTTATTTTATTACAGATAAAATAATTATATCTAAAACAAGAGTAATATGTAATCTTTTAATATCTACTCTTTCTTAATCTCAGATTAAAATAAAATATATTAGTGCAGAATATATTATCAAATATATAATTAAATTAGAATAATTATCCATATATCATATTTTATCTTCTGTATATTTTTGTCACTGTTAAGAAATAATATTTTGTTTAACTATATTTATTTTTCAATAATATATTAAAAAATTTGCAAAAGTCCTTATTAGTTTTATTTTAACTTATAAAAAAAAACACATTAATTAAGTTTTAAGTCTCTATAATAAATTTGAAATTTTTTAATTAAAGTTTTGTATTAAACTTTTCTGACATCATTGACATTTTAAACATTTAAAATTTATTAATTGAATTTCTCACATTAGATTTTTCTTTTATATGACATGAAAATTATGTTGTCCTCCCACTTTATTTAAGGGTGTGTTCACTTGGAGTGATTGGAGAAAATTATTTGGGGAGAGTGATTGAGTGGATTTGAGGAGATTTGAAGGTTTTTTTTTATTTTGTTTACTTGAATGGATTTGAAGGTAACTGAGAGTGGATTTGGGGGTGAAGTTTGTGAGAATTAGTCTAGGATTTGATTGATGTGACAGTTTTAAAAAATTTGTTTAATTGGTTGAAATTGAAGATTACCAATATGTTCCTAGGTATTAAAGTAATATAAAATGATATTTGTTAATGTTATTTTAATTGTAAAAATGTATTAAGAGTTAAAAATTTAGAATAATTATTAAAAATAATTTTAAAAATTTAATTAAATTATACTTTAGTGAAATGAATTTTTTTAAAATGTAGTACTTGTTTGTGATATAATTTTTTAAATAGTTGGTTCATGTCGAGAGATAGATTTACCAAGTTATCTTCAATACGCTGAACATGTCCTTGCATTTGTTCCATACCCTGCATTCTGTGTTGTTCTTTTATATTTTTTATTTTTATTTTGCAACATCATTACCTATAGCAAAGAATGAATGTCTATATAAAATTATAAGATTAAGCTAAATATTTATGTTCAAATATTTTAATAAATTTATATAGTTTTATATGATAATTTACATAAATAATAATTATATAATTTGTTCATAATTTCTTCTATGGAGTTAATGACATGAAGACCTATCCTTGCATGAGCGACTTGAAATGAGTATTAAGGTGAAAACAATGTATTAAGGTGAAAACTGTGTAGGAGTACACTCTTTATTTATAAATAAATATGTAAACATTTGTTAAAAGTTCAAATAAAAAATTTAATAACAAAATGTAAACATAATGTGTAGGTTAATTCCATCGGACCCGTGCACACCAGAACACTTCTTACAAACCTTTCCTTGAGATCACTAATTCGGTGGGTGCAACAAAAACCGGGTAGATTAGATTCTGATAGGTCATCGGCACACGGTCGGAGTACAACATGATCGTCTGCGTTGCCGTCGTAGGTCACCAGGTGAGTCCCATTCACCTTTCCATACTCGATTTCATTTTTGCTGGCGAAAATTTCGGTTTTCCGCTCTCTGATCTGAACTCAAACTCTTCTTTCCTATGAAATTGTGTAGAAAAATCTGTTATACATACAGAGTCTCATCGAGGCCGATGATGCTCTCAAGCTCTACCACATCGTTCATTGCTCGATGGATGTGGTCGACGAGCGAGGTGCGTTTTGTTTGCTCTAAACGGAGGTCCTGAGTAACCGAATACGACCAACGCCTTGAATCGGATATGGCTTGACGTAACCGAATACGCAACCCTATGTTCATCTTCTTCATTGTGTAACCGGATACGTTTCTGCTGTAACCGAATACAGTTGCATGTTCGTCTTATATTTACAATGAAGAGGGGTATTTCAGACAAAGCATCATTCATTTCTCCAAATCCTCGCACATCTGCGGGTGACTGAACAGTACACATATCTCGCAATTACCTACAAATCATCGCTCGCAATTCAGCACAAGTGAACACGTTTTTTTTAATTCATCATTCGCTGCCTACCGTGAATAGTAAATAATATCCAAGTGAACACAGCCTAAATGTTAAAGTAAGATAATTTGATGATGATATTTGTTTATAGGATTTTCTTCCTTTTTCTTTCCGAAAAGAAATTATGTAAATAGATTATATGTCATGTACATTTAGTAAAAAGTCTTAATTAATGTAGTTTATAAATACATGGTTTTTTAATTTATTAATGTTTTTGTGTGACCAAAATGTTGGAAACATGACTAGAGATAAGGTCAATTTATAGTATATAAGTGGTATAAATCTCATCTTACAAGCCGATTATATGAGGTTTAGTTAGTCTTACAATCCACGTCTTAACATGTATCAGAGCCAGTTTATAGTCTATCTTAACGATATTTGTTATTTGTTGGGCATATTGCTTCACCCACACATAAGTAAGATAATTTGATGATGAGATATCTCTATAGGATTTTCTTCTTCTTTTTTTCAAAAAGAAATTATGTAAATAGATTTTATGTCATGATAAAAGTCTTAATTAATGTAGTTTATAATGGGTGGTTTTTTAATTTATTAAAGTGTTTGCGTGATATTATAAAAATAGATGAAACCTTGATTGTAGTATCACATCATAGGATCATAAGTTATTGGTTGATAACAACAAAATTTTGAAATTATTATTAGATATAATTCGTCGAAAACAACTAATTTTTGTTAGTAATTGATATTTGTTTAGGTTTATCAACAATCATGACTCTGTTGGAAATTTTATTATTAGTAACAATTACTAATAGATATTGATAATTGGTAATTACCAGTAGACAAATTTTTCGTGAATTATTAGCGGATAAGTTTTTCAGTAATTATTAACAAATATATTCGTCGATAATTATTGAATGATTTGTTTGTCAATATATTCTTCGTTAAGTGCATGATAGGGTCCAATGCAATTTGTATTGTTTGTTTATCCCACATTTACATTATCATACCTCCACAAAACAATAATAAGCAATTTATATTGAGACAATCAGAACTATAAAGACTATATTAAACAGTATATATGAGAAACATTTTTTGTGTATAATTCAAATCCAATTTTCCATATATTAATTCAGTATAAACATTAAAAACTTATGTCTTATTTAATATCAATTTGAATACCCTTAAGTAGATTCACTACACCCACTCAATCTCGACTAATCCACTGCATTAAATATAGCATAAAAAATATTATTATTCGTTAATATATGCACACTGTTCACGTGGAATTCTTGTTGATGCAATAAATATATATATATATACAATAAACGAATATGAATGGGTAATTGCTGTTGACAAGTAGATGTTTGTTTTCTTTGGAAAGTAGAAAAAATGATGCAATGAATCGTATCATATCCAAATAAATAAATAAAAGGAAAGTAGAGGAAAGACTTAGTTAAAGTCTTTCACAGTAATCCATGGGTTAGAAAATTAATTACACTAATTGCATAAATTATTATACCATAGACACTTTAAATTCTTAATTAACCTTTGTTGTTCTGTCCTTTCTATGGGTTAGAAAAATTGGTCAAGAAAAGGGAAAAAGAATAGATTTGGTACAAATACTTTATGTTGATGATTTATCTAGTGCAGTGCTGTATATTTTATATATATAGGTTATTAGAAAATTAGACATAGAGACGTGGAAAGAAGCGTAAAATATTTGTTTAACTGTAGATTTATGGTCTGCCGTAAGTTTGCAATGTCAGATTTTGTTGTCTGTTGGTATTGAAAGACAATATGTTTGACACCTTCACTATTTTCATCAATCACCACAATACAAAATAAACGGTATATATACTCCAGATAGCTCGGGATTAAGCAATAAATACAATAAAATTGAAATTGACTGTATTCGATTTAATTTATTTATTAATTGTTTAACATTTGAGTATTTAAAATTATTTAGCATATCCACTAAATCTTCCAAAAATCATATAAAAAATATTTAATTAAGTTTAAACGGATAATAAGTAATATTTATTATATACTAACACAAAAGGAAGAGTTAACATAATATTCATCAGTCAAATTAAGTATAATTAAATTTGTGATATAGGTTTCGGTAGAGCTGTCAAGATGGGTCACAACCCGCGAGCCAACCTGACCCGTCACGGGTTCAAGTCGGGTTGGGTTTGAAAAAATTGTATTTTTTTTATGCGGGTCAGATTTCAACCCGGCTCATGCGGGTTGAACCCGTGGTGGGCCAGGTTGGTCCACCAACCCCGCTTACATAATTTTATTTTATTAAAATTTAATTTTAATTTTATAAAAAAAATTATTATTTTTTTTGCTTGAAAAAATTATTTAAGTTCAATATTTTCAAAATAATTAAACATTCATGTTAGGAGTGAAATTTGTTTAAATTTGAATATAGAAAATTTGTAATTTTTTTTATTTAAAAAAAATTGTAATTAGCTGGACCAGTGAGCCAACCTGTTTATCCACCAACCCGTGGTGACTCGAGTCGGATTCGAATTTTTCTGACTCGCTAATAAATGAGACGGGTTGGGTTGGCTCGACCAATCCGTGGTGGACCCAGCCGGGTCAAGCCGGATTACCCGTTTTGACAGGGTTACTATCTCTCGTAAATAAACATGATATTATTTCTCTCCTCCATGAGCAACGTCATTTTAGGTGTTAAAAAATAATTAGAGGGAGCTAAAAGAAAGTCTGAAAGGCTTTTTAAAATTCTATGTCCGTACAAAATGTTCACATCCAAAACTCTGTTTGTTTCTTCTGCATTTGGTTTCTTCATCAAACACAACTATAAAAAAAATTACCAAACTTATACAAGATGATAGTGGCATTAAGTTCAAAAATAGGTTATATTATGATTTAATTATAAGTTTTAATTATATCATGAATATGATATTGGTAAAATTTTAGAACTTCTAGACATCAAATGTATCAACACAAATTGTTACGGTCCAAAATCCCATATTTTTCCCCCTACATCACTCCATATTTTTCAATGCATTCCCACATTTTCTCAAAATCCCAAAACTATTTCCTAAGGTTTTCAAAAAATCTTATACCTCACTTATTTTCTTCAAATTCGAAATTCGTTAAAGAAAAAAATTTTCAACCGATTTCAATTTTTGTTAAAGAATTTTCTAAGCTTTTAATAAATTTCGAAATATGTTGAAATTTTTTTTCTTCAACAAATTTTAAAATTCGTTAAATAATTTTTGGAAAGTTTTAACGAGTTTCAAAATTATTTTTAGAATGTTTGATGTAGAGAGAAATGTGGGAAGGTGTAGGAAGAAACACTCTTGGAGGACTCTTTTGATAAGGACAATGTAATGGGTGTTTCATTATCCACCTCAAATTTCCTAATATACCCTTAATTAAGTTAGATAATTATTTAATAATTTTTTGTTTATTAAAAATTTTTGTACCTGCACCTCCATTTTCTCTTCTATCATCAAACATACATTCGTGTACTCTATACCTTTACATTGACTACATCCCAACACTCTTACATCCCAGCACCCCTACACTTTTTTTCATTTTTATTAAGATATCCCCCTACACTCTTAATCTCATTTCATTTTTACTAAGAGATGCAACACCCATTTGAATTAGAGCTCTCTGATAATTATTTTTCTTTTGGATACTTGTGAGTGAGTGTGATATTGAGAATTAAAAATATTTGAGAAAGGTTGGTAGTGTTTAAGTGTAGTTTGTGTGGTGCATTCAGGAAGCTTGACTTATTTTGTAGTGGTATTGTTGGGGTGGTGCTCTTGGAGTGTTCTTCTTGGTGTTCATCGTACTTTCATTGATATTCCTGGAGAGAGAGAGGTTAGGATTTAATTTTTTGTTAATCTGTTGTTGCATGTTAGTATATTATTTTTGGTTTATCTGTTGCATGTTAGTTAGGATTTTATTTTTGGTTCATCTCATGGTCGGAGTAGAAAACTGATTTATTTTTCGAAAATACACATATCAGATGAGAAACAATGCACCATAGGCTGATATAGAATGTAGCGTAATAAGCGATCAGATATGGAAATGCGAATCTACTATAATCGGATGTAGATATCCTATGTAGACAATCGGATGTGGATATTCGATTACGTTTTATTTGTTGTATAAAATTTTATTATATTACTTATTTATCTATTTTATTAGTTTTAAATTATTTTTAAAATTATATATAATTTTGTATAAGTATATATATAATATAATTATATAATTTTTAATTAATATAATGTAATTTATATTAATTTATTAAAATTAATAAAAATGGTTTTCAACCTTAATATCACTCTATCGGATATGCATTTGCGAATGTACAAAAATCGGATTTCGACATCCCATTTGTACCATTTCCGATTACACATCAGTGTTATATAAAATTTCATTATATTACTCATTTAATTATTTTATTAGTTTAAAAGTATTTTTAAAATTATATATGCTTTTCTATATAATTTTTAATTAATATAAATTAATTTTTATAAATTTATTAAACTTAATAACACTTATTTTGATTAAAGAAAAATAAACATTTCCTATCGGATATGATAATCCAATTATATATATATATATATATATATATATATATATATATATATATATATATATATATAATATCCATATACGACAATTTTTTTTAATTTACGTAATATAATTATATTTAAAAAATATAGAATTTTACCTTAATTTAGTAAATAGAATTATATTTACTTAAAAAAAATTACCTTACTAATATATTCTTTATAATTTTAAAACAAAGAATACCTTGTTAATTCTATGAGTTTTTCATAAGAATAAATTAGTTTTTTTTATAGGAATAAAGCTGTTATTGAATAAAATTAAAGTTAGCAATTTATAATTTAATTAAATAATAAGTAATTGCTAAAAAAATAATTTTTATGAATTTTTCTGATTTTACATTAACTTTTTATTATAAAATTGGAAAAAATTGTTATGATAAAAGTTATTGTTATGTAGTTTAATAATATTATTTAATTAGGTTTGTTTGGAGGAAAAAGAAGACTAATGCCTCTACGCGACTAAGAAACACATTAAAGAGAAGGAGAAACTAAAATGTTAAAATGACAACTTGTATTAGTGAAAAGACAACAAACAAAGAAAAAATCAAATTCGAGAAAAAGAGTCTTGTGCTTCTGTACCTCGGTTGCAAAAAAGATGAAGTTTTCGACAACCGTGGAGGCTGTGGTGTGAAAACTTTTGTGTGCTTTGTAACTATGGTGTGCTCTGTGAGAATGGAGAGTAAGGCGGTGAAAAGGGAGAAAAAGGGTGCTCTGAGAAAGAAGAACAAGGTAAAACTGCTGTGGGAAATGACAATGAGGTGATGCCATGCACATATTCACATAAAAACCTTTACAAATTCAAACTGATTCATGAAAATCTTTGACCAGATTTAAAAAAGTAAAAAACTATTTAAAAGTTAAAACACTTTTTAATTAGAATTAAAATTAGAATTTTATTATAGTTTGGAGGTACGGATGAAATACTTAGAGGTACAAGGTGAAATACTCCTATCTAATTACACAAGCCCAATTGTAATCGAATATCCAAAGTGTCTAGAAAACTATACCGCCAAGGGTATTTCTTCCCGTAGCTCCGTAATTTTCTCATATAATCTCATACTTGATAAAATTTCAATTTTATCCTCTATTTTGAGTACGGAATGGACAATTCGAAAACGTCTCAGAATGTATAATTCGAAGCCTAAAGTGACATGGTTTACCATGCCTAGTAAGTTGTAATCAGTAATGTTAAAACTAATACTTCTTGCAAAGTCGAAGGCACTTCATCATACAAATATTAAATTCATTAATTATAGTTCTACTTTCGTAATTTATTTTCTAGTTTCGTACTATGGATTTGAAGTCATTGTTTCTTTTTATGATTTGATTTCGGTCTTTTTCCTACAAAATAGTTTCCTCCGTCAGAGTTGATTCAGTTTTAATTCTTAGTTCATCTAAGTGCACAAAGGAGTCTTTATATTCTTTTTGTTCTTTCTTCCTGTAGTATAAGAGGGCGCTCGGTCAAGTAAAAGCAAGCAGAGGATGATCCAAAGACAAGGAGAGCTGATCGGAAAAGTTGGGAAGTTGATCGCCATGGTTAGTAGGTCGATGAGTTGAAAAAGGAGAGAGTGTGAGAATGACGTGGGGCGAATTGCGGACACGTTAGCAACTGTCATGGTTAATGGGCGAATCTTGCGGGATTGTGGATCAACGGTTATAGGTAGTTAATGTCCACTTATTATGTTACGTGTCTATAAATATAGAAACGTTAACTAGGTATGAGGACTTTTGGAATCTAATCATTCTTACTTTGAGATTATTGTGACTTTACTGACTTGATCGTTGGAGTGCTAACGTGCAGGTCACACCCGATCAGTTATTGAAGTCGAACCCGATCAAGCGTAGGAGTGTTTGTCCGAAGCTTTTCATCATCGGTTTGACTTGTGTTTAGTCTTAGGTCCCATATCCGAAACATTTTGGCGTCCACTGTAGGGCACGAGATTTAGCATACAACCCAAACACGACCATAATGACAAGAGATCCTCAATTGCAATTAATACAGGAGATGCAACGGCAGATGCAGGAGATGAGAGCTAAGATGGCGGCAATGAGAGCTGAACGTGGTAATCTGGTAATAGGGCAGTCGGCCTAGTCGATGAATGTAGAAACAATCCATTATGACGATGATGGAAATAATTCAGGGAGGCAAGTGAATGGGACGAGGGGGGTTACCCAGGTGGAGGTTAGTGAGATAGGGGGAAGGGGGAATGGAAGAGGAAGAGGAGCAAATAGGCTGAATGGAGGCAGGAATGGGCGGGGTAGAGGAAATGGACGTGATGGGGGAAACAGACGAGGGAGAGGAGGGAATGAACAGAATGGAGATGGGGTGGGACGCGGTAGAGGCGGAAATTGGAGTGGCCTGAATGGTCAGGAGGAGGAACAACATGATGAGTCTGGAGGTCGGGATCCTCAGTTTGATGATCAAGCTGAAGGGCTTCATCCCTTCACGCCGCGTGTTATGAGGGCTGTTATACCGGAAAATAAATTGTTACCTTCGATGGAGAAGTATGGAGGCACGACAGACCCGACTAAACACCTTCGTTCGTTTGTCGATGCCATGGCAGTATATTCGTTGGATGAGTTGGTGTGATGTAAGGTTTTTTCACTTTCATTGAAAGAAGAGGCGTTGGATTGGTTCCATTCAATGCAACCGGGGACAATAAACAGTTTTGCCACGTTAAAGCAGTTGTTTAGTCAGCAGTATGTATCGAACCAGGTTCCAGGTCTTACATACACAACGTTGGTAAGGATGAAGCAGGGGAAGGAGGAATCCCTTAAGGTGTTTATGGATCGGTTCAATCGAACAGCGCGATAAGTTAGAAACGTTGATCAAAGGATAATAGTAAGTGCCCTGACGACAGCTCTGAAGCCAGGGCCATTTGTGGATTATCTTTACGCCGTAGAGCCCCAGACAATGGATGAGTTACAAAACCGACTAGCAAGTTTCATCCGAATTGAAGAGGGAAGGGCTTACCAAAGAGGAAGGGAGGAAATGGAGCCTACGAGTAAGATGGGAAGAGATAAGGGAGGTGACAAACGGATGTTCTGGAGGGCCGATGGAGGAAGCAGGAATACGAGGGATGATCGGTATAGGACTGCGCAGTACGCACATCACACACCATTGAATACTCCACGAGCTAGAGTAATGGAGGAGGCTTTGAGAGCCGATTTGCTGACAGTGGTTAAGACACCAACACCGTTGGGGGCGGACAAAAGCAAGTATTGTCGCTATCATCAAAATAGGGGACACACAATAGAAGATTGCACAACACTAAAGGATAAGCTGAAAAGTTTAGTTCAAGAAAGCCATTTGAAGCAGTTTGTGCAAAGAGGAGGGTCAAGCGGAAGGGGAAGTACTGCCCAGGAGTATACCCATCAAAAAAGGTCAAGTGGTAAGCAGGATGGTCAGCGTAACAGAAGTAGAAGTAGAGACCGAATGGTACGAGGGGTGATCAATACCATCTCTGGAGGGTTTGCCAGTGGGGGATCAACTATTTCAGCTCGTAAGCGGTATTTGAGGAATTTGCATCATGTTAACCGTGCGGAAGTGATGAAGAAGTCGATGCCTGTTATTACTTTCTCTGATGCAGATTTCCATGCTCCAGATCCCGATCAAGACGATCCTATGGTGATCTCAGCAATGGTTGCTCGGTACCAAGTGGGAAAGATTTTGGTCAATTAGGGGAGTTCTACTAACATATTGTATTCGAAAACGTTCCAGCAAATGGATATTCCCGAGGAGGTTGTTATGCCTTTCCATGAACAAATTGTAGGCTTTGCGGGGGAAAGAGTGGATACCAGAGGCTATGTAGATTTGCAGGTCAGTTTGGGGTTGGAGAAAGATGCAAAGGAATTGAAGATTCGTTTCCTTTTAGTTGAAGCTGAAACATCGTATAACGTCTTGTTAGGATGCCCGTGTTTGAATGCTTTTGGACCAATTGTCTCTACTCCTCATTTAGTGTTAAAGTACCCGTCCGATGATGGAAAAGTGTGTACTGTTCGAGCAAATCAAAAAATGGCAAGGGAGTGCTATGCTGCAGGATTAAGAGTAAAACCTAGGAATTCCGGACAAATGAATGAGCGATCAGTGGTAGCGATGGCAGAATTAGACCCAAGGGTAATTATTGAAGATCGAATGGAACCGATGGGAGATACGCGACCGTTTAGGTTGGGAAGTGGCAAGGGCCAGGTTACGGCGATCGGACAAAGTTTGAAAGAAGACCAAGCAAAGGAAATCGGACGGGTGTTAATTAATAATAAGGATTTATTCGCCTGGACAGCAGCCGATATGCCAGGAATACATCCGGATGTCATGTGCCATAAATTGTCTTTGTTCAAAGACGCTCGACCGGTCGCACAGAAGAAAAGGAGGTTGGGGCTGGAATAGTGCTCGAAGGACCGGATGAGTTGATCGTTGAACAATCCATAGTTTTTAAATTTGAAGTTAGTAATAATCAAGCTGAGTATGAGGCGTTGATAGCAGGGATGGAGCTGGCCATTGACATGGGAGTTATTGATCTGGAATGTCGAACGGATTATCAAGTCGTGGTCGGCCATATGAGTGGAGGTTTCCAAGTCAAGGACGATCAGTTATTGTAGTATTACCACAAGGCCAAGAGCTTGGAAACGCGGTTTCGAACGATAAATATAAAACATGTCCCTAGGGTAGAAAACACGAGAGCATATATGTTATCCAAGTTAGCTAGTGGAAAAGAGAAAGGCCATTTGAACACCGTTATCATACAGGTCCTCCATGAACCAACGATTAGCTGTTTTAGTATTACTACCGAACGGGAAAATTGGCAGACTGAGATCCTACAGTTAATAAAAGAACAAGATGAGGGTAGGAATCTTCGGGCTAATGAGGCAAAGTAAGTCGCACGATATTGTATTATTGGAGATGAGCTATACCGAAGGGGATACGTTACGCCTCTTATGAAATGTCTATCGGTAGATGAGGCAAACTATGTAATGCGGGAGTTGCATGAAGGAGTTTGTGGAAGACATACTGGTGGCCGGGCATTGAAGACTCGGGTGTTGAGGGCAGGATTCTTTTGGCCCACAATGGAGAAAGACTGCATGACCTTCGCACAAAGGTGCTTGGCCTGCCAAAAGCATGGTAACATTCTTCATGCCCCATCAACAGAGTTGCAATACATCGTTTCCCCTTGGCCGTTCGCTCAGTGGGGAATGGATATTGTAGGGCCTTTTCCAATTGCCAGGGGATAGAAGAAATTTCTCTTAGTAGCGGTAGATTATTTCACCAAGTGGGTGGAAGCTGAACCGTTGGCTAGAATATCGGCATCTCAGGTTGAACGGTTTGTTTGGAAATTGGTATGCAGGTTTGGTTTACCACAAACCATTGTGACTGACAATGGCCGACAATTCATAGACAAGAAATTGATAGCCTTCTACAAAGGGCTAGGGATCACACCGATCATGAGTTCGGTCGAACATCCGCAGACGAACGGTCAAGCCGAAGCTACTAACAAGATAATTGTCCAAGAATTGAAGAAAAGGTTGGGGCAAGCGAAAGGGGGCTGGGTGGATGAGCTTGATCAAGTCCTGTGGGGGTTTTGTTGTTCCCCACATGGAGCAACAGGAGATCGCCTTTTAAACTGACTTACGGAAGTGATGCTATGCTCCCAATTGAAGTTGGGGAACCCACTGTTCGGCGTGAATTGAATGACATGGATGTGAATAATGAGCAGTTGAGATCTAATTTGGATGTATTGGAAGAAAGAAGAATTATCGCTGCAATAAGGAATGAGGCATATAAAAGGTTGGTAGCCAGAAGATACAATACGAAGGTTCGGCATAGGCAGTTTATTGACGGACATTTGGTGTGGAGAAAAACGGCCGATGCAAGAAAGAAAGTAACCGAAGGGAAGCTTGCGGCAAATTGGGAAGGACTGTTCAGGATAAAGGAAGACTTGGGTAATGACGCATATCGGTTAACTTTCCTGACTGGTGAATCTATACCGAACACGTGGAATGCCACGCATTTAAAATTTTACTTTAGTTAAACGATGTAATTTGTTTGATTTCAATAATATCTAAGCATCCTCTTATTTTCTGAAGTTATACATGGATTTTGGTTATGATTCAACATCGGGAAGTCAGAATATTGACTCTTGATCGGTGAAACAAGGAAGGAACAAGGAAGTCAGAAAATTGACTTCGAAAACTCTCAGGATGTCAAAAACTTGACTCCTGATCAGTGGAAGGAAGAGTAGTGCAGGATGTCAGAAAATTGACTCCTGATTGGTGGAAGGAGGAAGGAAGAAGGAAGTCAGAAAATTGACTTCGAAAACTCTCAGGATGTCAGAAAATTGACTCATGATCGGTGTAAGGAGAAGGAGTGCAGGATGTCAGAAAATTGACTCCTGATCGGTGGAAGGAGGAAGGAAGAAGGAAGTCAGAAAATTGACTTCGAAAACTCAGGATGTTAGAAAATTGACTCCTCATCGGGAAGATCGGTGGAAGCATGAAGTCAAAAAATTGACTTTGAAAAATATCAGGTAGTCAGAAAATTGACTCTTGATCATGAAGATCGGTGGAAGCATGAAGTCAGAAAATTGACTTCAAAAAATATCAGGAAGTCAGAAAATTGACTCCTCATTGGGAAGATCGGTGGAAACATGAAGTTAGAAAATTGACTTTGAAAAATATCAGGAAGTCAGAAAATTGACTCTTGATCAGGAAGATCGGTGGAAGCATGAAGTCAGAAAATTGATTTCAAAAAAATATCAGGAAGTCCGAAAATTGGCTCCTGATCGGGAAGATCGGTGGAAGCATGAAGTCAGAAAATTGACTTCGAAAAATATCAGGAAGTCAAAATATTAACTCCTGATCGATTAAACAAAGAAGGAAGAAGGAAGTCAAAAAATTGACTTCGAAAACTCTCAGGATGTCAAAAAATTGACTCTTGATCGATGGTAGGAGGAAGGAAGAAGGAAGTCAGAAAATTAACTTCGAAGGACCTCAGGACGTCAGAAAATTGACTCCTGATTGGTGGAAGGAAGAGGAGTGCAGGATGTTAGAAAATTGACTCCTGATCGGTGGAAGGAGAAAGGAAGAAGGAAGTCAGAAAGGAAGTCAGAAAATTGACTTCGAAAACTCTCAGGAAGTCAGCTCTCTCAACACACCCATTTGGAATTTAGAAAAGGGGAGTCTAATACCTAAGTCACGAAACAAAGTTATATATACATAGAAGAAATCCGCCTCATACCTCTCCCGACCGTGACAGGCCGTTCATTCGAACGACATACAACAAAATTATAGTCATCAATGTCCCTAAGGCTAGCCAGAATATCTACCTTTTCTAACAAATGCCTTATTGAAGCAGTGGAGATAAAAGAAGGAAGGTAATTCTTAACCTCATGAGGGGCCCATTCGTACCCCTACATTGTCGAAGGAGGAATGACAGCTGTGCACTCACGAGAGTTGTCATAGTTAAACTCTACCTCGAAACCGGAAGAACGAGATGAGATCGCAGATCAAGAACGGGATGATGACGACGACACTGCCGCATTGTCCGCATACCCCTAACCGTTGCCCCTGGACTCATTGGATGAATGGGAAGAACGAGACATTACCTCAAAGTAGACGATCAGGATGCTAGAGAGAGGGGATCGGTTTGAAAGTCAGGAGACCAGAAAGTGTTACAACTGTGAGGGGTCCTCCACCTATTTATAGCCGCGAAAAATGGTTCCATAGGTTCATCACAGCGGTCTGTGGTTGGAAGATCTAACGGTAGAAAATAAATGTCTTTTCAAATCCCTTATTGAATGACAAGCGAAGAGATCTGCGCCCTTCATGCTAGATTGATCTTACGCCCAACAAGACATGACTCTTCAGTTACCAACCTTGTTTCGCCTTGTTCAAACCCCTTCGCTTATGATTACCGCTCGGGGCTTGGGGGGCTTATGTAGTATAAGAGGGCGCTTGGTCAAGTAAAAGCAAGCAGAGGATGATCCAAAGACAAGGAGAGTCGATCGGGGAAGTTGGGAAGTTGATCACCATGGCTGGTAGGTCGATCGGTTGAAAGAGGAGAGAGTGTGAGAATGACTTGGGGCGAATCTTGCAGGCACGTTAGCAACTGTCATAGTTAATGGGCGAATCTTGCAGGATTGTGGATCAACGGTTAGAGGTAGTTAATGTCCACTTATTATGTTACATGCCTATAAATATAGAAACGTTAACCAGGTATGGGGACTTTTGGAATATAATCATTCTTACTTTGAGATTATTGTGACTTTACTGACTTAATCGTCGTAGTGCTAACGTGCAGGTCACACCCGATCAGTTATTGAAGTCGAACTCGATCAAGCGTAAGAGTGTTTGTCCGAAGCTTTTCATCAACAGTTTGGCTTGTGTTCAGTATTAGGTCCCATATCCGAAACACTTACTATTTGTAATGAAATTTATAATTGATTGATATGCTTATAAAGATATATGACACTCTTTTCTAATTGAATGAGAAATTGGAAGATTTCCTGCATGTCTTAATCATAAAAAAATTTCATTGTCTTCTCTCTTACTTTGATATCTAAAAAGATTTATTAAATCTTTAAGATAATTTTTATCTTATTGTACTCATAAGTATATATTTACTTTTCTTTACACGATTTTATTCAATGATCGATGTGTAAACTTGTGTATAAGACACACATTTAACTTTTTTTTAATATTTTTATTATTTATTTTCATCGTATAAAATACGGGTTTGATGTGTTTTATATGGTTATTTTATTTTCTAACTCATTATCATAAGTGTAATTATATCACTATTGGATAAAAAAATTTCCATTTAATATAATATAATAATTAATCTCATTGTCACTAATCTATTTTCTTTGTATGGTTTTATATTCAAATAGTATATTACAATTTTCATTAGGATATGAAAAAAATATATATCATTTAGAATTTACAAAATGAGAATAAAAAGACATTTAAAATAGTTTTAAATTTTATTATATGTTTTCATTTTTGTAAATTTTTAAAAATATTTTTAAATGTTATCAACTTTGTTTTACTAACTCTGCAAATCCAATACATGTTTTGGTTTATGAAATTTTATTTAGTATTCTATTTTAAAATTGTATAATTATAATTTCTATCTAAATATTTTATATTGAAAAAAAAGAAGAATATTTAATTTTTATATTAAATATTTAATAATATTATCTTTTCTTTACAATAATTTTTATTATTTTATAAAAATTAATTAATTTATATTAAAACAATAAGCAAACATTTACAAATACAAACACAATTACAAATGTATACATTTTATCTAGAAGGTGTAGAGATTATAAAGAGGAATTTTCCTTACACTGTTTTCTCGTTGTTATTTTAGTAGTCAACTTTTTTTCTATTGATAAGTGTTTCGGTTGAATTGGTCTGAGAGTTGTCCTTCCTTGCTCAACTCTCTTTTGTTCTTCAATCCTTTCCAAGAACACAATCTACTCTGATGGGTTGTTGACCTGCTGAAGACACTCTAACACTCAAGAAGTCAGATATGTTTCATAAAAGGTTTATATTTAATTAGGATAGAACAAGATAGGAAAAGATGATAAAAAGATGATTGTACCTGAACATCAATAGTAATTTATAGGGCCTGTGGCAGGCAAGCCCATTGATTAACCATTAGTGCAACATACTTTTAGGTAATCAAACCCAATAATCAATTATTAATACCGTATATTTGTAAAGTGTAAGACAATCTGATCCATTAATATTTGATAATTTAAATGCGTTCAACAATTTCATTACATCATGATGTGTCCAAAAGAGGTCACTTACTACCTCAGATTCGTTGACACACTTACTCCAATTAATGTAGTTATCATGATCCAACATCATCATAAGTTGTTGTAGTTTAGTTATCGACCCTCTCAATGATCATTTGTATGTATACCTTGTGTTGTAGATTTGTTTTATTGTTGTCACATTATGATCATCATTCTCTTGTAGAGTCAATAAAATATTTGTAAACGTTACTTCAGTCTTAATCATATCAACAAGTACTGACTCCTCATTAGGACTTAACCTACCAACAAAAGGGTGATCTACTAAACTTTATGCAAAATTGCGGTTGTGAATCCACAAATGACCTTCAATATCCAACAGTCGTCATTAGAAGATTACTTGCCCCTTAACTTAAAATGACACTCACATTTTCAGGTGCCATATATACTAGGTTGGACATCATATTTGTATTTTATATACTTTCTACCTTTTTCTCTTCCTAGCAAGACAAACGTCGTCCTTCTTGGTTCACCCATAGCTTTGTCTGATCTTATAGTTACCACAACAAACCTTAAATTATGTACAATCTCTCTCACCCATTAAATTAAATCATCACGAAAGAAAAATATTTAATTTGTTGTAAAATTATCGGTGAGATCTCTCCCAACATTTCATTTATAAAAAAGAAAAAAAGAAAAACCTTATATAAAGCTAGAATTTACTTAAGAATTTGTACCATAAGGATATATACTTTTCTATTTTACGGTATTAATATCTATAAAATAATATTCACCTCTCAATATATAATATAATTGATAATAATACTAATAAAAATACCATATAATTATTAAAATCAATGTAAAAAATTACTTAGTTTTGAAATAAATAAAAAAAACACAAATAAAATGAATCATCTAACAACTTAATATATGGCATACAACACAATAATAATAAATTTAAAAAAACATAATAACAAATGAATGTTAAAACCAAAACATTTTAAAAAAATATATACATAAATGGATTTCAAAATTCGTTTTGTTCTTAAATGGATTTCGAAATTTATCAAGTTCTTGGATAGACTCTGAAATTTATTGAAACATTTGACGGATTTCGAAATCGTTTTAAAAATAGAATAATTTCGAAATTTATAAAAAATTCGAATGAATTTTAAAATTAATTGAAGATTTAAACGAATTTCAAAATAAACTGAATTCTTTAACGACGTTCAGGTCTTCAACATTGAAATTCATCTGGTACTTTAATGAATTTCGAAATTTATTAAAGTTTGCGAATTCAAAAATTATTTTGACAATAGTTTCATGCAGACAACTGTTTTTTTAATGCAAAGAAGATGAACTCCACAATTGTTTCGACAATGGATTCAACTCATTCCACTCCACTTCGAGCTAAACGAAAATGCAAAGAAACTCTGCGAAAATGGTCGCCAAGAGACCACGAGGAAAGGACCAAAAAGCAATGGAGAGCTAGGTAAGCAATCGACAGAGAAGAGACAAGACTACGAGTGAAGTGAGGGCAGGACCACCAATGAGTGACGGCAGGAACTACGAACGTGAAGGCAGAGGCAGGACCACCAAAGAGACATGAATAATTGAATTCAATGAAGAAGAAGATATAAGCAGAGAAGAGAAGAATACGAGTAATAAAGTGGTTAGGAAGATGAAAATTTGGTAAACGAATAAATATTTTACCAACCATATTTAACTGGAAAATTGGTGGTGCAGATAGAAAGCTTTAGAGATGCAGACAGAAATGTTCGTTGTTACAGTCCAAAATTGTTACGATCCAGTGACCTTCGAGAACTGCTTTGAGGGTGTTGCTCCCAGCACCTTTCCTCCACCTCTCCATTATTTTTTTATTTCAAAAATACCATGCTCTCTTCACTATTCTTTTTTATATAAAAAAACCCTACATCTCCTCCTACCATTCATGGAAATTGAAATCCGTTTAAATTAACACCTTTGCATACTTGGAGCATTTGACAGTGTTTGTGGAACCACCGTTTGAAATTGACAGTATAGTCCCAAAGAAAGAGGTATTTTCAGTTCCGCAGTTCGGACAAGGACCCTATAGAAATCAAATGTCAGTAATACCTAGTAATCAAATACAACCTTCAAGTTTATATCAGTAAAACTATACCTTTAAAATCACAAAGTCTTTTACAATGGCATTGGTTAGTGTCAGGCTATCCACACAATGAGGGGAACAACAGCAAACCAGGTGAAAATGAAACTAAGGCTCTGGCAGCTGCACTCAACAATTCATAATATTTGTTCATGAGAGGAGAGCTGTGGAGATGAGGTGTAGTGCGGCAGCGGAAAGAAGAAAGGGAAAGGTGGAAGAGAAAAAATAAATAGTAAGAAACTAGAAGGTTACTAGAAATCTTAGTTGATCCATGTTGAAAACAACAAAGGTAAAATTTAATAAAATGAAGAGTTGATAGTAATAAAAAGAGTACAAAGGTGTTGATTTAAACGGATCTCAATTTTTGGTGGGAGAGGTGTAGGGTTTTCTTAAATAAAAGAGGAGTGTTTCTTCCTGCACCTCCAAAATTACATTTTTATCCCTATAATCATTACACATCTGTTTATTGCTGCGGCAACTGAATCTGTAGTTAGTAGTCACGAAATGCGGTTTAGGTACTGCCGCATCTTCATATGCGGTTAGAAATTCTTATTCATCGCATATTGAAATGCGGTTTTTATTCACCGTATATTGAAATGCAGTTTCTAAAAAACTTAGATGTGGTTTGTACAAAAACTCTTTTTTTAATCTCCAGCAAGTATAGCAGCCAATGAAATTACCAGCTAGCACTTATAATTAATACCATATTTAGATTTTCAGAAACCGCAAATAAATTTTAATAATCTGAATAAAATAAAAAATAAAAAAACAAAAAGTAAAGTACTAGAGAGTGATAGAAGTATGTAAAAATAGTGTTACAGTAAGCATAAATACATAAAGTAGTGTTGAGTGGAATGATTGGTACATTATATAGATAGAGAATAAGTAGAAAGAGACGATAATGGGTAAAGCAAAATTGATGTTGAAATAATTTTTTTTTTTACAAACCGCATTTGAATATGCGGTGAATAACAATTTCTAACCGTAGATCAAGATGCGGTAGCACCTAAACCGCATTTCGATATGTGGTGACTACAAACCACAGATCCAGCTACAGCAGGCGTTAACCGCAAAGCCAAGTTGCGGTTTGACAATACATCCTCTTAAACCTATACGCCGTTCAGGCTAGTTGGATCTGGGTAATTGAGGTGTGCCGCACCTGGGAGGTGCACCCCACCTATACGCACGTGATTGAGAGGTGTCGCATCTGGGAGGTGTGGCTGTGCATAACCGCCGTTGGGAGATGCGGCAGAGGAAGTGGGGGTGAGGGGTGCCTGAGTTGTAGAAGTGTGAGTTGCAGCAGAGGTTTCTATTTTTTTTTTTAAAAATAAAATATGGAAAGGCTTATAAGGTAGGAAATAGGGGTACAGTAGGATTTAAAAATGTTTAATGAGGTGCAGAACGATATCGGTGAGGTGTAGGGAGAAAGACTCATAAAAAAGAATAATGGAGACAGCATGGTATTTTTAAAATAGAAAAATAGTGGAGAAGTGGAGAAAACATTTGGAAAGGTCTTTGATAAGAGCAATCTAATTACACAAGCCCAAATGTAACAGAATCATACACGGGATTACTCCCTCCACTTCCCCCATTTGCTCCCTCCATCTCCTCTTTTCTTTTTTATCCTTCGTTCTATTTTCTTTTATTCCTATTTTATCTATTAGTAAAAATTTATTAAAAGTTTATCTTTTTTAAGGTTCTGCTTTATCCTTTATAAGCATCTCTGCTCGTGCTTTTCATTGTCGGTAGTCTATTGGCTTTGTTCGTAAGAGTAACAAAACTAATCAATGCATTTTTTTTTCTAAATAAATTACAATTTTACTCCAAAATCGAGTGATAAAAGTATGATGATTATTATAAATTACTGAAGTCAATGATTGAATAATAATATAGTAGTATGAAAAGGTACATCAGAATCTGCGTTCATACCTCTGCGATATTCCAATATTCGAAGCGTGGCAAGTGTTTGGAAAAAACAAAGCTTTGTTTTTCTGTGGCGACAGCGCGGTTCCGTCCTCATCGGAGTCTGAGCAGGAGAGGTAGACGGTTGAGTTGGTGGCGGTTGAGGATGAGAACAGATTCGTGTCTTCGATTGTTTGATTACTGCTTTCGGATTGACGAGGGACAGTATGAACAAGGTGTTCGTTTATAATGTGAGATTCCTTGATAAGAATACAGGTAGGGTTGTGGAAAAGAAGCTTTTTGTGTAGAGTAGTAAGAAGTTTGGAAAACTGGAATAGAGGTTCTCTCGTTTTGCTCTTGGCGGATTCTCCATTGATTGAGTAGCCTCTTTCTAGAAGGTAAAGGTCAAGGATGGGTCTTGTTGTTCCTTTAGAAATTCTGCAGTCTTTTCCCTGTGGGTTTTGGTGAAGGCATAGAAACGGATGTTGACATCCATTTCATCTTAAAGGGATGATGACATCCGCCGCCGAAGATGTTCATATCCGTTTACGAATTCCACGTTCGAAGCCAACGTTGTCCAATAAGCACCAGAATGCTCCTCGATCACTTTCCTTTCTTCTCCTTTGATTTTAATTCTTCAGGTGATGTCTATCTTAACACGGAACCATTCAACACCTCCCATCCACTCACACCCTTCACTTTCTCCTTCGACAGAAAGCTATACTTTGCCAGAACCCTGTCCAGTTCCTTCAGCACCTTCTCTTGCCTCTTCGCCGCCACCGTCAACCCATAATTCAGTATCTTAAATCCGTTCTCCACCTATTTCTACGGAACTTGCAGGTGAAGAAGCAGTGCGACTGCTCCAGCTTCACACCGCCACGTCCTTGGCCAACGGTCACTAAACCTCGTCTCTAACGCAAGCGAGAACAACCACCACTTTGTCCCTTTTTCCGAGGCTGGATATGGTGAGATTCCCTGAAGCGAGGTGCACGCTTGAATCCTTTCCTATGAGATGCAAATCGCACCGACAACGTGACGAGAACGTTTTCTATTGCTTGTGTCGTGTTTGGCTCTTCTGTAATGAGATTCTCTGTTTCTAAAGATAAATGGAAGAAGAAGATAAAAATAAAAAAATAAAAAGGTTAAAAAAATAAAAAAGAAAAGATATTTTTGTAATAAAAAAAAGAAACAGAAACTTGGAGAAGTAAAAGGAGAAAACGGAGAGGTGGGGGAGTAGCACCAATCAGACACAAGTGTCTAGAAAACAATACCACCGCACCAATGTTGTTTCTTCCCGCACCTCTATAATTTTCTCATGTAATCTCATACGAGAGAAAATTTCAATTTTATCCTCTTTGATTTTGAGTACGGAATGGACAATTCGAAAACGTCTCAGAATGTATAATTCGAAACCTAAGTGACATGGTTTACCATGCCCAATATATACATAAGTTTATTCAGTAATGTTAAAACCAAAACTTCTTACAAAGTCCAAGGCCCTTCACGATACAAATATTAATTCATTAATTATAGTTCTTCTACTTTCGTTGTTTATTTTCTAGCTTCCTACTATGAATTTGACGTCTGTTTATAACGAACACTTCCCTATCATATGCTGGAATTTATTTCTGATGATGAAAATCAGCCTTAACTGTTCCATAATATTTACGATATGATAGTTATTATAATTTTAATCAATGGTGTGTGGATAGAATACAATAATGGCCCATATATACAGTTGGTGTGGCTAAAAGATGCAGTGTCAGATTGTTGTCTCACACTTGGTGTAATTAAGAATATAAATCGATCATTCATTAATGCATTGTAAATTCAAAACAAAATTTTACACTCAAATCATGCACTCTTTCGGTTCTCCTAACATAAAAAAAGCTTGTATTACCTATGAAAGCGACTAAACAGAGAGAAAACATCATACGAACTGATACAAGGTAAACTTACCTGTTCATATTTTTATGGCTAGAAATCACCTTGGAATGTCTCTCTTGTTAGCAGCTGAAAGGTAAACTCATGATTTAGCAAGTGACCTTCTAACCTTCAAAACTACGGTGACATAAATCACATCTTTCAAGTGCTCAATAAAATCAAAATAAGCATGCCTCCAAGTTCTGTTGAAGAAAATAACACTGCAAACCCCCCAAAATCCTGCTGCAAATCCAACTCCTATTCCTATGTAAAACTCTGATGTTCCAAAGAAATTTCCGTCAGCATGTTTAACAGAAGCATTCTCTGATATCCCTTCTTTGCTTGTGCAATTATTTGTTTTAGGAGGACCACAGAGCTCAGGATTTCCTGTGTAGCTAAGTGTTTCAAAACTCTGAAGTTGGGTGCTTGTGGGAATTCTGCCAGATTAGCTGTTGTATGATAGATTCAGGAAACTGAGCAAGGACAAATCAGACAAACTTTGAGGGATTTCACCTGAAATGTAATTTAATGAGAGATCAAAGGATTCTAATAATTTCATTTTTCCCATGTCTTTTGGTATCTCTTCAGATAGAAGGTTTCTTGACAAGTTCAAAAACCGCAAAGCAGATAGATTAGAAATTTCAGGTGGAATTGCTCCAGACAGTTTATTACATGAAAGATCAATCATTCTCACCAGTATGAGGTTGTCTCTGTACTCTAACTCATCTCCTTTGGGGACTAACTCAAGACTTTCCATGTAGTTGTTATAACTGAAGTCAGAGCCATATGAATAACTCAAAGGGTTGTCAAAGAAGTCGTCTTCACCAGCCATTGTCTTCATCTGATCCAAACAATTTGGAATGGATCCTGACAGGCTATTATTGGCAAGATCCAGCACTATAAGGGAAGACAGTTGACACATCTTTTGAGTAATGCTGCCACTGAAGTTATTGGATCTTAGACGAAGAACTATTAGATATTGCATTTCCC
Organism: Vigna mungo; assembly: GCA_036885675.1. NCBI lineage: Eukaryota > Viridiplantae > Streptophyta > Magnoliopsida > Fabales > Fabaceae > Vigna > Vigna mungo. The sequence goes on along the minus strand of CP144697.1, from coordinate 26,797,811 downwards.
ACATCCAAGTTGGTATTGTGTCAGAAAGTTGGTTATTACCCATGTCAATAAACTTCATTGTAGAGCAATTTTGCAGGGTTGAAGGAATATATTCTGAAAGGCCGTTGTCATTTAGCAACAGAGACTCAAGTTCAGACAGATACCCAATGGAGTTCGGAATTTCACCAGAAAAACTGTTAGAACCCAAGTTCAAGTGCACCAAGGCTTGCCAATGAACCCAACACTGACCAAGATCACCAGATAAGACATTATTTGAGACATCTAGCACACTTAACTTGTTAGTAGCATTTGTCTTTCCACATAATAAGGGAGAAACTGTTCCAGAAATTGAGTTATTAGCAACATTCAGCACTTCAACATTTGCAGACACACTTGGCAATGTACCCTTGAACAAATTAGAACTCAGGTCTATGATGCTGGAATTTAGAAAGATGTTTGATACGTCTCCTCTTAACAGATTGTTTGACAGATCCAGGAATTCAAGTTGCAGACTCCAATTCCAAAACCAACTTGGAACCAAATCTGAAATACCTGCCTTAGACATTGCCAACACCTTCACAGAACTCTGGTTTTTCAGCCATTCTGGAAATTTGGGCCCTATTCCAAAGGAGCTGAGTAAAACATATTCAAGCTGAAATGGGGGAATGTAACAGTAATATAATAAGGGAAAAATAACGAAGGGAAGAATTCTCTGTCAATATGAAAATGTGTATATTCAATCACAATATAACACGAAAGTTCAGAATTCTATGAAGGAATAGTAAATATAGAATTCTAATTCTAAAATAATATCTGCTGCAGATGAGAATCTTCCTGCATAAGAAAAATGGTGAAGGTCAGCGAGAAGATGAGCATAGAGGAATTTCAGGAAGAGAAGGAATAACAGAAAGGTACTTGCCACATTCCAGACGCCCCTGCAATTAACGCACGAATCCTTTTAAAAGAGAATTTTCCTTACGAATCCTAGTGTTGCGCCTGCTCTCCACCTCTTGCTGATCACGCTCCACGTGTCCCTGATCAAGCTCCACGTGTCCTTCATTCATAACAACCTTTCCCTCACTCCCATCATGCTTCAGCACACGTGTTACAATACCCTTCCCTTTTAAAACACCCTTGTCCTCAAGGGTGAGGGATGGATAAGATTGCTGCAGCAGAAGAGCATCTTCCCAAGTTGCCAATTCTGGTTTGGTTGACTCCCACTGCACCAACACCTAAGGAATTTGTTCCGCACCACGAACAATTATTCTCGAATCCAAAATCTTCTCAGGTTGTGATGTGTCAATAAAATGTAATTGCATTCATATCTTAGTTTAGGTCATTTGCATACATAATTGCATTAATTGAATGATTTAGTCATGCATTATCCTTGTTTCGGATCATACATTGGGATTTTGTGTTTTTCTTGTAGATTGGTGATTCTAAGTGCCAAAATCACAATTTGGGAAGAATTGATGTCTAAGATGAAGAGATGAAAACAGAGAGTTCAACAACCTAGCTGTGGATAATTCCATGACCTATGGATTTTGCTCCAAAATGCAGATGCAAAACAGAGAGTTCAACAACTGAGCTGGGGAAGTTTCCACGACTTGTGGAGTTAGCTCGAGAAAATAGAAGACAAAACAGAGAGCTTCACAACCGCAACCGTCCTTAGGGAAACCATGGATCTTGACCACCTGTTGTATGAAAGCATCCACAACCGTCCTACTATTAAAATCTGCCTTGAGAGGAATGAAGTAACTAAACTTAGACAATCGGTCTACCACAACCATGATTGTAGAAAAACCATTAGAACTAGGTAATCGAGTTATGAAATCCATACTGATATCCTCCCAAATCTGTTGAGGAATCGGAAGAGGGTGTAACAACCCTGAAGGAAGTGTTTGATCAACCTTGCCTTGCTGACAAACATTACACTTTCTGACAAATTCTCGGACTTCTGCTTGCATCTTCGGCCAAAAGAACTGTTGACTCACCCTAGCCATAGTTCTAGTTACTCCAGCATGTCCACCTATCTTCGTACTATGAAACTCATGTAAGATGGCCTGCTTAAGAGCCCAATCATCAGGAATCATCAATCGACCTTTCCATAATAACAAACCATCTTTGATAGTATAATCCGTGTCATTGATTTCCTTATTTAAATGCTTCTTATACATAGAACTCAACCATTCATCTTTAGGCATTAACTCAACTACTTTAGTTAACCACCCACCTCGAGGTTCAGACCAAGCCAAGTGAAAACTTTGTGATAAGGCATCAGCTGGAATGTTATCCTTGCCAGGTTTGTACTGAATCTTGAAATCATAACCCAAAAATTTAGGTAGCCACTGTTGTTGCTCCGGTGTTTGCAGAGTCTGCTCCAACAACTCCTTGAGACTCTTCTGGTCAGTCTTGATAATGAACTTGTGGCCTAGGAGATAGTGTCAGAACTTTGCAAGAGCTTCAGTAATAGCATAAAACTCTCTAGTATACACTGACTGCTTCTGCATCCGAGGTGACAACTTTTTAGAAAAATATGCAATATGATGAAAATTCTGACTCAAAACTGCCCCGATTCCCAAGCCTGAAGCATCGGTTTCCAGAACAAACTCTTCCTTAAAATTGGGCACAACCAGTACAAGTGCTAAAGTAAGGGCATCCTTTAATTTATTAAAAGCATTAGTGGCTGAATCAAACCATTTAAAAGAGTCCTTTTTAAGCAACCCAGTTAGAGGGGCTGCAATAGAGGCATAATTTTTAACAAACCGTCTGTAGTACCTAGTGAGACCCAAGAATCCTCTCAGTTGTTTCAGTGTGGTAGGTTGAGGCCATGCTTTAACAGCTTCTAACTTGCTAGTTTCCATAGCTATCCCTGCTCCAGTTAAGGTATGTCCCAAATAATCAATTTCCCTAACACCAACTGAACATTTAGAAAATTTAGCATAAAGTTGATGTTGTTGTAATGTTTTCAGTACAAATTCCAAATGAGCTAGATGATCCTGCCATGTAGCATTGTAGATTAAGATATCGTCAAAAAATACTAACACAAAATTTCTCAAAACACCTTTAAAAACTTCATTCATCAAACTTTGGAATGTGGCGGGTGCATTTGTCAATCCAAATGGCATGACCAGCCACTCAACATGACGATGATGAGTCCGAAAAGTTGTTTTATGCCTATCTTCCGGTTTAAGCAAGATCTGGTGATAGCCCGAGCGTAAGTTAAGCTTTGAAAAAAAACAAGCACCAAAGATCTCATCTATCAACTCATCAACCGTAGGTATAGGAAAGGTGTCTTTGATGGTAATAGCATTGAGAGCTCTGTAATCAGTACAAACCCTCCAAGATCCATCTTTCTTTTTGACTAAGATGATTGGAAAAGAGAAAGGACTGGTATTGTGCTGCAGAACTCCTTCTTGCAACAGACATGTCACTAACTTCTCAATTTCCTCCTTCTGACTGTGAGGGTATCGATAGGCTCTAACTTTAATGGGCTGTGAACCTTCTACCAAAGGGATGGAGTGGTCATGTGTCCTAGGAGGAGGTAAAGACGTAGGATTTCCAAACACCGTAGCATATGTATGTAGAAACAGAACCAATTCAATTTCCATATCCTTAGGGAGTTCTAGCTCGGAAATTTGCTGAGAAGCCAGTTCAATGAGTTGCATATTAAAAATTTCTGCAATGGAATTGGTATGGACAAGACTTTTAATATGGTGACATTGTGCAGGAGTAGGAAAAATTGTATGATCACCTTGTAATGTGATATACTTGTCATTGTATAAGATCTTCAACTGTAATGAAGAGTAATCAGCAATGTGTGGCCCAATTGATTTTAACCAGCTGGCACCAAGGACCAAGTCAGCTCTAGAAACTGGTAGTAAAAAAGCTGGAAATTGAAATTTAACTCCCTGTGCCCGAATAGTTAACTCGCTAACCAAGCCTTCAGCAGCCATGTAATTACCATTCCCACCATGACTCTGAACATAGGAGCTAGTTCTACGGATAATTTCAAGAACTTAGCAATTCTGGGTTGAAGGAAATTATCAGAGCTACCTCCATCCACCAAAACCTGGACAGACAGAGAACCAATGTGTGCAATAAAACGGATGGTACCAACACCTGCTCCTCCATTCAAAGCGTTGAAGGACAAATGCAATGCCTCCTCAATGTCCACCACTCCAGCTGGACTATTGAGAGATTCCTTTTCTGGTGTCACTGCTTCTAACTCCTTTTCATCCTTTTCCAGTTGTAACATTAAATACTGTCTGTTGAGACACTTATGATTGAAAGAAAATTTCTCATCACAAAAGTAACAAAGGCCCTTCTCTCTGCGTAGTTGCATTTCAGCAGGACTGATTTTCTTCACATTGGAATTTCTAAAAGGAGGTCCTGAAGGGGTGGGTAATAATGCAGGTAGAGGCTGGGAAGCGTAAGGAGGTTTCGGAGGGTTTCTGGGAACATTATTCTGGTTAGAATTGAAAGTAATATTGAAATATCTATGGCCCTGTGGTGGGGTTCGAACAATAGCAACAGGGACATATTTTTCCTCAAACAATTTAGCTAGTGAAACAGCTCTCAATAAAATTGGAGGACTTTAAGCTACAACATCTCGTCTAATGTCTTTATTCAATCCGCTTAAAAAGCAATTTAAAAGAACTTCAGAAGTTAACCCGTCAGATCGATTGGCTAAACTCATGAATTTCACATAATAATCAACAATTGTACCATTTTGTGTCAATTTGAACAACTCAGCCATGGGGTTATCAAACGGGGAAGGACCAAATTGTGACTCTAAAGCACGTTTTAAATCGTTCCAAGACTTGAAGATATGCTCCTTCTGCAACATCTGAAACCAAGGGATGACATCCTTCTCAAAGTGCATCGCAGCGATTTCCAACCTCTCTAAATTTGGAGTATTGTGGTAATTGAAGAATTTTTTTGCCTTAAAGATCCATTCTAACACTGGAGTTTGACCATCAAAGTGAGGAAAGCCCAGCGATATGTCGCGAACAGGCATCGCTACCGATAATATCCCAGAATTTGTAGACTGTGATCCGTGTTTGGAGTTCGTATCACCAACGTGCTGAGTTTGAAGTTTGATTAGATGATTTATGGCTATCTGCATCTAATTCATGCGCTGCTCTGTTTGATCCATCATTTCTTGATTCATCTTATCTCTATCATTTTGCTTTTCCATCCAACTCACCAACGAAGTAACCTGTGACTGTAATTCCTTTAAGCGGGTATTCTCAGCCATTGGAGTCAATGAAAGCACCAATGTAACAGTAATATAATAAGGGAAAAATAACGAAGGGAAGAATTCTCTGTCAATATGAAAATGTGTATATTCAATCACAATATAACACGAAAGTCCAGAATTCTATGAAGGAACAGTAAATATAGAATTCTAAAATAATGTCTGCTGCAGAAACTGAGAATCTTCCTGCATAAGAAAAATGGTGAAGGTCAGCGAGAAGATGAGCATAGAGGAATTTCAGGAAGAGAAGGAATAACAGAAAGGTACTTGCCACATTCCAGACACCCCTGCAATTAACTCACGAATCCTTTTAAAAGAGAATTTTCCTTACGAATCCTAGTGATGCGCCTGCTCTCCACCTTTTGCTGATCACGCTTCACGTTTCCCTGATCAAGCTCCACGTGTACTTCATTCATAACAACCTTTCCCTCACTCCCATCATGCTTCAGCACACGTGGTGATTATTGGTTTTCCTCTGGCATGAATAAGAACACTGTTGAAACATTCACTGATGTTGTTATCTAGAGTATCACAACTTGCTTGAGTTGTGAATCTAGATCTTGACGAAAACCTACAGCACAAGAATGAAGAAAATGGGTTACCATACATGACTTATGGAAATGTGCATGTAACGGAAATAATCTACCTTGGGGGAATGACTATGAGGTATTTATATGCTTCCTCATTCACTGTTCTCATATTCAACATCTCTCTCAAGCCTGGGGGTACGTTCTTGTGGCAACCCTCCACATCAAATTCTTCAATATTTGACCACTAAACCTTTTCCTAAAGTTAGCATAAAGGTGCTTGATGCAAAATCTTTGTTCTGCCATAGACAAAAGCTCTTGAATAGCTGGCACCAACCCCTAACAACATCAATATTTTAATCAAACATACATGAAGCATAAAGTAAGAAGAATAAAATAATGTAAGTAGTACATGTACCTTTTGCTGGTCAAACATCCACGTGCACGCTCCATATATTTCATTACCCCAAGGTCATCAACCAATAATTGGAAAAACCACGTCCAACTATCTTTATTTTCGATATCAACTACTCCATATGTAAAGGGTAGCATTTGGTCACTTGGGTCCCTACCAACAGCAGTAAGCAGCTCTCCCTTATATATAGACCTTTCAAAAAACAACCATTTAAACAGATGATGGGCCTGTAACTCCTAAAATTGTCCTTACATGCTTTCAGAAAACCATAAATTCTTTCAAAGATGGACTGACCATTATCACTGTTCACTTTAACATTTACCGTTGAACTTGTCCGTCTCAACTATGCAGTTCTACTTCTTCGTCACTTCCATCTCAACTCCACTGTGTTGCTCAACGTCCACTCCTCCCAGTTCCTCCACCTCCACTGCACCCAGTTCCTCCACCTCCACGACACCCTCTTGGTTAACCTCCACCACACCCTCTATCTCAACCTACACTCAATCATGTCTCTCCAAGTCATCACTACAGTCAACAGGACGTTCCACAACCTCCTTTTCCATCTCAACTTGTTCCTCCCCATTTCCTTTTATAGCACCCTCAAGCCCACTACCCTCACCACTCTCTACAGGCCCTTGGCAAAGGTAAAGAATTTCATTCTCATTTTCTACAACCTCTGGTTCGCTCACTTTATGCACAACATATAAGTACACTTTCCCCAAACATTTAGCCACTTTCATCATGTTCATAGCTCCTTTATCGTCATATAGGTTATGTAAAACATGTTGAATATTGTAAACTAACTCTTCTACTTCCATGTAACCCAATTCTTTAAGTGAAGCTACTAGTCCAAAATAACTCCATGTATTGGGGTCAATGTCCCAATAAGATATCTCCCCACCTATATACTTAAAGGACACTTCCTTTATCAAGGTCCCACCATGGTGGACCACCATCTCAAATCTATCGTCACACATCCCAAACCCTACCCTGCAAATGGAAAGGGGGACCACTCAATAAACATAAATTAACATCCATGGGACCAATTTCAACACCCAACATGACTATTTTTTCCATAAGCCCCATAATATGTGACAAATATAATCATATTTTAACTCATTCCACCCATTACAAAACAAACACAAAATTCACTTATTAAAGACGACAAATATCATGAACAAAAGCAGTTAATAATGCGATCAGTAACTACACCAACAACATAAGTAAGAGCACTAACCTCTCCAGCGCTGATGAACGAAACAAGGTCTTTGACGAACCACGAACGCGATTTCACCAAGAATCTCTAGATTGTTGAAGCTGATTGTTGAACCCTAAATCACCGAAAAAATTATGACTTGATTTTACCCCAAATTCTAAAATCGCTTCAATTAATTACCCCAAATCCTAATTTTATTTTCACCCTAACTTTTACATATTCTACTACACATTTAATTATTTTATTTTAACACATATAATGAAGTCACAGTGCCAGCACAACCAAAACGTTATAATTCATCACTTTTTTGCCAGTTGGGCAGTTCTGCCGTTAGCAAATTTAAAGTCGTAAGCAAAAAGGACTAAGTTCCACCGTTTTTGCAAAAAATAGGATTTTAGTGAACTTTTTAAAAAAGAGAGGATGACTTTGAATAGACCCTACAAAAGGATGAACCAAAATAGGTATTACACATTTATTATAATATAATAATTTAAAGTCATTGTCATTAATCTTTATTTTTTGTATGATTTTATTCAAGTAATATATTATAATTTTTATTAATGTATAAAAAAAAAGATGTTTCATTAAAATTTAAAAAATGGGAATAAAAAAACACTTAAATAATTTTAAATTTGATTATATATTTTCATTTTTATAATTTTTGAAAAATATTTTTAAATATTATCAGTTTTGTTTCATTAACTTTGTATATCTGATAAATTTTAGACTAGCTTATATTCTTTCACGTTTCTTTATTCTTTTAACTTTTCTCGTTTCCTTAAATTCTATCAATAGGGTTCTAACAATATTAAATATATCAATCAAAACATATATAATCTAAGTCGACTCTATTTAACCTATCAAAAATAGATCTAAAATATTATATATTTAATCTATTTTATTAGATCTAAATCTCTTGTTCAATCAAAATTGTAGTGATAATTATTATATAGAACTCTCCTTCCACAAAATTCTCAAGTGACTTAAATCAGTACATAATTTAAAAATTAAGTTCATTAATTATTTTTTTATAAATCTTTCGAGCTGAAAGAATATAACAATAATTTCAATAATTACTATTCAATGTTTTAGTATTAAATTCCCAACACCTTTAATGAAAGTATGTATTGTTCTTTTCTGGTGGCAATTTTCACTTTTGTTCTTTCTTGATAAGTATTTCGTCAAGGAAGATAGGGTTGAAGTTGATGGTACAATGATGTCGTATTGTAGTTGGTCGGTGAACTGTTTCCTGTGTTACAGGAATGTTTTCAGCAGTTTCTTTTCACAACCAAATTTCTTTTTGTAGGGAAGTTTTCTGTTTTGATCTTATTCAGGCTCTCTCTCAATTTCGGACTAAGTCATGTGGTGATTGTCATAAAGAAATCACGTTGGGCTCAGAACAAAACATCACCACCAACAACGTGAGAACAGTACAACGTTTCTGAACACAACAAATCTGAACAGAGTTATATCTCTTACAAATGCACTCTAAATTGGACAATGACTTAGAAAGACTCAACATGTGAATACTGTGGTATCATAATTTAAGTTCGAATTTAATTGAAAAGAGAAGCCAACAACCTTTTCATGTGAATAAGATTATGAAACCTACGTAGAAATGTGTACATGAAGAATTACTATATGAACAAGTGAATTACATTTTTTAAAATCGGAGTCATGATATTTCTCTAAAACAATACGCTACAAAACCTTCTAATAAAGTCAGTCACATCAACAAGACATTTCACATACCACAATTAACAATTTCTTCCTATAACCTTGTCGTATATGTTAATCATAAATCGTGTTCCATATGTTGAAATTAATTAATAACTTTATTCAGTTATATGGCTAATGTGAAATATATATACTAGTGTACCCACTGCAGTTTTATCAAATAAAAAGAAATATTAATTATTATAAGAAGTTATTATAAAATAAAAATTAGCAGTAACTAACTTGATGCACATTAGTTAATAAAAGAGATTTAAGATTTTGTCTCGTTTTGTCTAAGGTATAAGAGTTTTCGCATTGTTCATAAAGTGTGAGATGAAATAACGTTAAATCATTCGATTGGTTCCTATTTTAATTTTTAATAGCGTTCAACTTAACTCTGACACTTAACTACAAAGATTTTTTTTTTCTATGGAGAATTTTTTTAAGTGCTTGTGAGTGCCTCAGTGCCATATTTTTTAATTTCTTGAAATTATTTGTAAAAATATCACAAACACATAAATTTTCTTATTTTGTTTACCAAGAATTATATTTAATTCATATTTGATAAGTGTCAAAAGCATAGGTAATATTAAGTAAACTGTAATATTAAGTAAACTAGACGCTTATTAATGTCTATGTAAAGAATATGACCATCATACCTAATTGTTGAAGGTTAATGTTATTAATACATATTTAACACTATGAGCTTATTAATGTACAATTTTTCGAAATTTCATGTTTTATTTTTTGTGCATTTGCATGTAAAACATGATGAAGAAAACAAATTATGTTGTTGTTATTGAAAATGACACCATATTTAAATTTATTATTAATTTTTCATTGTAAAGTTATATTAAAGAGAAAAGATACTACAATAATACATGAAAGAGAATATGTTTATTGAATGACATATAACTATCATGGCTTGTTATTTTTGTTTTGCTAATTATGAATAATGATAAAATCAATTTACTTAAAGTCCTTAAATGTGTATTATTTACCTATTAAATGTTATGATATCATATGAGTTAAGTAAAAAACCCTTGAAATTAATTAGTAATTAATTCAATTATTTGACTTTTGTGAAATATAATAATGGATTTAAATATAATTTTATAAATTAAAAATTCTTTTAAAAATTATGAGAAGTTATAATAAAATAAAAATTGACGTAATTAACATACTATTGCTGTTGGTCTCTTTTCTCTTTGCAAAGTACCTGATAATCTCTCACAGTGTCCTGGTATGTCCAAATCAAGCTTTCCTTTTCCTTAAAGAACACAACTTTTTTCTTTGTGAAGCTATTATTTCTGACTTTTTGAACTCTGAAAGATAAAGATATTTGAGGTTTGATTTATCTCAAAAAATTCTTGTTTGAAATTATTTGAGCAGCACTTCTGCACTTGGATCCTAATTCACCCGAAGCTCAAGCTTTTAACCAAAAGGGTGTGAACTCCAATGGTGACACTGACAATCCTTCTCCCATTCCTTCTGGTAGTGATCCTTTCAAAGAAATATTCGTTTATGGATATTATTTTTTACTTTGAGATTTGGATTTAATGGTGTAATATTAAAATTTGCATTTATGTATAATGTGTTGTTTTGTTATTCAGCTAAAGGAAGTTCTAAGAATGGTAGAAAACAGGGGACAGATGAAACGGTGACAGCAAAGAATGGTGCATCTTATGAGGAAAAGAGATTGTTAGAAATATTTGTTGCAACTGCAGTTGCAGGGCTTGTAATTTTGATTTTTTGAGCTTAGTTCAGATACTACCAAAGTGATAAATAAACAGTTTATGAGGTTAATTTTTTGAGAAGGGAATGAGGTTACCTTAGGGAGAAGTGATTATATTGTTCTCTCAATATATTATTACTTTTACAACTGCTACGTTTGTCTGTGATATCTTGACAAACTTGACTATGAAATATAATTCTACGATAGTCGATTCAAGATAGAAGGATTCTTTCTTTGTCAACTATAATGTTTTTCTTTGACTTATTTTAACATTTTTTTTTCTTACCTTCTGACATCTTCCTTTCCTTTTTGTTTCTTCTTTTTCTAGAGATTTCTTTCTAGATTCTTTGGGTTATATTTTCTCACTTTTGTCTACCATTTTTAGTACGGAAATGAATTTTTAACAACTTATTTTTTTGATAATTTTTTTATAATTCTTTGAGATGGTTTGTGATAAGTCTGTTTTAAATATACAAACTAATTTCAAATATACATATTAATGACGCTGTTGTCCAAAAATTATTAAATAAAAAGTTATTAAAATATCATTATTTTTTCTAATATTGATATATTTCATCTTTAAATAATCTATACTTCCAAAACGTTAAGATTGGCTTACACTTTCATATGCTAAACCCCAACTAACTAGTACAATACAAGAAAAAAAAATTATCCAATCACAAAATTTGTAAATGATGTGAAAATTATGTTGGTAAAATAAATTTAGTGACATTCAAAAATTTTTATAAAATATTCACTAATCATATATGATTAGAATTCGTATGAAATTATTTGTTTGTTAAATATCATGACTTAATTCTTTTTTTTTCTCTTTTTCTTTTTCTTATTTATTCCTATTCTCTCCTGACGATCATTTGTTAAAATATATTAATAATTAACATTGGTTCATGTAATTTAAAGTATAACTTTGATGTAAAGATTCTAATGTGATGATTATTAGAATATAAAGTATTAAAGTTATTGGGATTATTTTAGAATTATTAAAATTAATCTCTCTCTTCTCACTTCAAAAGGGAATTTTGGTATTTTATCAAGGTTAATTAAAAATATCATAAAAGAGGAAAAAATTTTTACTTGTTAAGAGAGGTTAAGTTTATGAAAGAAAAGAGAGAATGTAAAGTTTTCAGAAAAGACAAAGGAAACTGTAACTGTGACAGAGAAAAACTTGACAATTCTATATCATCAAGAAAGCATTAAAGAGAAAAAAATTGACAGGAAGAAACTATATAATGGATCCAGGTAAGTTCTCTTGTACTGTGTATGTGAAAACAGTGAGTATCATGAAAATCAAGATCTTGTTGTGTTAATTTTCATTCAATTAAAAATTAAAGATTTTCTTACAAGTGATATTAGAGTCAAGTTCTGAATTTTATGATTTTCCATGAATGATTATTTTTTCCCAATTTTAAAACCTTAATTTTTTTCAAATTTGTTGGCATGAAAGAATTAAATTCACTTTTGTAATTTTGGAATGATTGTTTCAATTTACTGCTACGTGAATTTCATTCACCTGGAAGCTATAAATTTTTTTTATTTCGATTATTGCATTAAAGCAACTTTAATATTGCAACTCCAGCAGCGGGAATTCAAGGAGTTAAATTCAAGGAAAATCAATTTCCATATGGGGTTTTTAATTTGGTTACTGGTGCACGTTCATTTGACATAAAGAAAATTTCTTTTTTATTTATTGTTGCATTAAAGTTGTTGCACATTTGTGATTTGATTCAGCCATGGAATTCCATTATGGAAGCAACTTTATTGTTGCAGCGCGGAATTTCATTTTGGAAGCAATTTTATACTGCGGCTCTTGTTCTCATGTTCTCACAGTAAAGTACTTTTACTGTTATGCTTATGTTAATTTTTAACATTACTGTGCATTGAATGGAAATTCAAATATTGAAATTAAATGTGAATTAAAAGTTGGAAGGTTTTAGATACTTTTAATTTGAAAGTGCATTTACTGACATGTATGATATAATTTTGTTTTATGAATTACATGTATTTGAAGAAGGAAATTCAATTAAGTTGAATTTCAGAGAGTAATTAGTCATTGATGTAAAGATGTTATGGATTACCCAGAAGTGAACCATTGTTTATAATTGATGACAATAAAGTGAAACATTTCATGTACTTAGTATATGTTTGTATATCCAAAGATAACATACATATAGACTTAAGTATGATTGATTGTTTATTGAAGTATATATATGGAATTTATCAGTTTAAGAATCACCCAAAGGTGAACTTAAATGAATGACTTAATTGACTACCTATCAGTTTAAGTGTCACCCAAAGGTGAACTTGAATGTATGACTAGTATAGTAATTTGTTTGAATCCATTAATTTTAATCAAGCATTAATGTATGAGCTTATGCATTATTTCCAGCTTACATGAATTTATCAGGTTTGAGCAACAATGTGGTCAAGTTTAATGGGCTAAATTATGCCGATTGATCAGAACAAATCCAGTTTCAACTGGGTGTTTTAGACTTCGATATGGCTATTATGATGGATGAAATGCTCGCAGCCATTACAGAGACCAATACAAGTTATGAGAAGTCTCTTTATGAGGCTTGACATAGGTCTAACAGGCTGTCACTAAACTTCATGCGCATGTCTATGGCAGAGAATGTAAAGTCTTTTATGCCCAGAATGGAAAACGCATAGGAATTCATGAAAATGATCAAGGAGTAGTCACAATCAGACATAACTGACAAGTCTATTGTGGGAACTCTTATGAGTGAGCTGACTACCAAAACGTTTGACTGGTCACAACCCATACATGAACATGTAACTGGAATGACTAATATAGCAGCTAGATTGAAGTCAATGGGAATGGAGGTGAATGAGTCTTTTCTAGTACAGTTCATCATGAACTCTCTTCCTCCTGAATTTGGCTAGTTGCAAGTGAACTATAACAATATTAAGGATAAATGGAGCTTTCAAGAAATCAAAGCCATGTCGGTACAAGAGGAAGGGAGATTGAAGAAAATGAAAGATCATTCTATCCATCTCATAACTCATGAAGGTGCTAGCTTCAGTAAAGACAAATCAGGAAAGAAGAACAAGAAGGACAAAGCCCCCATGAAAGTTAATAAGAGCAATATCCAGAAGGACCAGAAATGTTTCTTTTGCAAGAAAATAGGTCACTTCAGGAAAGATTGTCCGAAAAGAAAATCTTGGTTCGAAAGAAAGGTACTTTTTATGTTTCTGTAAGTTTTGAAGCAAATATAGTTGAAGTGCCTAATAATACATGGTGGTTGGATTCTGGAGCTACCACTCATGTTTCTAATATTATGCAGGGATTCCTTTCAATCCAGCCCATAAAAGGAACTGAAAAGTACTTATATATGGGGAACAGAATGAAGGCACAAATAGAAGGAATTGAGACTTACAGATTGATTCTAGACACTGGTTATTGTCTGAATCTTGAAAAGTGTCTCTATGTTCCTGGTTGTGCTAGAAATTTGACTTCTATTGCAAAGTTGGATTGTTTAGGTTTTAACTTTAGGATTGAAAATGGTATTTTTCATTTGTATAAACTTTCGTACTATTATGGTTCTGGTACATTAGTGGATGGTTTATACCGTTTAAATCTTGATGTTAATTTTTTTGAATCCTTGTTTAATGTTGAACATGTTGTTGATAGAACTTCTAGTGCAGGAAAGGAATGTTATGCTTTCTTATGGCATAAAAGATTGGGTCACATCCAAAGAAAGGATGTTGAGGTTAGTGAAAAATGAAATTTTACCTCAATTGGATTTTGATGATTGAGATGTATGTATTGATTGTATTAAGGGTAAACAAACAAAACACATATCAAAATATCCCACCATAAGAAGCAGTCAACTTCTTGAGTTAATACACACTGATATTTGTGGTCCTTTTGATATTAAATCTTGGAGTGGTGAAAAATATTTTATCTCCTTTATTGATGATTTCTCACGTTATTGTTATAAATATCTATTGCATGAAAAATCTCAATCAGTGGACGCCCTTGAAGTGTTCATAAATGAGGTGGAAAGGCAATTAGATAGGAAAGTAAAAGTGGTGAGATCTGATAAAGGTGGTGAATATTATGGTAAAACTGATGAGAGTGGACAATGTCCAGGTCCATTTGCAAAGTATATTGAAAATCGGGGTATATGTGCACAATATACAATGCCCGGTACACCACAATAAAATGGTGTAGCAGAAAGGCGGAATCGTACTCTTATGTATATGGTTAGGAGTATGTTAAGTCATAGTAATATTCCTTTATCTTTGTGAATGTATTCATTAAAGACTATTGTATATTTGGTTAACAGGGTTCCTAGCAAAGCAGTTTCTAAAACTCCTTATGAACTATGGACTGGAAGGAAACCCAGTTTAAGACATCTTCATGTTTGGGGATGTCCAGCAGAAGTAAGGTTATACAATCCACATGAAAAGAAGCTTGATGCAAGAACCATTAGTGGTTACTTCATCAGTTATCCTGAAAAATCAAAGGGATATAGATTTTATTGTCCTAACCATAGTACAAAAATAGTTGAGTCTGGAAATGCTCGGTTCATTAAGAATGGTCAATTTAGTGGGAGTGAGGAATCACGAACAGTGGACATTCAAGAGCATACTGATAGTGTTTCTACTTCTAATGTCTCTTCTGAAGTTGTTATCCCTCTTGTTGTATCACAGTCACACAACAAGCAGAGACAACAAGTTAATGTTCCAATCCCACAAAATGAACATATAAATGTTGAGCCAGTTGACAATGAGCAAGTCACAAATGAGCAACTCATAAATGAGCAATTGATAGAGGAATCACAAGAAACAACATTAAGAAGGTTTGTAAGGCAGAAAAGACCTGTCATTTCGAGTGATTATGTGGTTTACTCTGTTGGACATGAATGTGACTTAAGCATTGATGAGGATCCAGTCTCTTTCAGATAAGCCATGGAAAGTAATAATTCAAAGAATTGGTTGAATGCTATGAAAGAAGAATTGAAATCAATGGACGACAATAAAGTATGGGATCTAGTTGAATTGCCTAAAGGTTCAAAAAGCGTTGGTTGTAAATGTGTCTTTAAGACTAAACATGAATCAAAAGTCAATACTGAAAGGTATAAAGCTAGATTAGTTGCCAAAGGTTTCACTCAAAAAGATGGCATTGACTACAAAGAGACATTCTCTCCTGTTTCTAAGAAGGACTCTTTGAGAATTGTTTTGGCTTTGGTGGCTCATTATGATTTAGAGCTTCACCAAATGGATGTAAAGACTGCCTTTCTGAATGGTGACTTAGAAGAGGAAGTTTACATGGATCAACCAGAAGGTTTAACAATATCAGGAAAAGAAAATTTGGTGTGTAAATTAAAGAAATCAATATATGGACTGAAACAAGCTTCCCGACAATGGTATCTAAAATTTAATGATACCATAACTTCGTATGGTTTTGTAGAGAACACTGTTGATCGGTGTATATACATAAAGGTCAGTGAGAGTAAGTTTGTTATTTTGGTCCTATATGTTGATGACATTCTTCTTGCTGCTAATGATATTGGTATGTTACATGATGTAAAGAAGTTTCTCTCTAACAACTTTGAAATGAAAGATATGAATGAGGCATCTTATGTGATAGGAATAGAAATATTTCGTGATAGATCACAAGGATTGTTGAGTTTGTCTCAAAAAGGCTATATTAACAAAGTGTTAGAGAGATTCAGAATGGAAAAATGTTCTCCTGGATTAGTTCCAATTCAAAAGGAGGACAAGTTTAGTCATATGCAATGTCCCAAGAATGATTTGGAATGAAAGGCCATGGAGTTCATTCCTTATGCGTCAGTAGTTGGGAGTTTGATGTATGCTCAAACTTGTACTCGGCCAGATATCAGTTTTGCTGTTGGAATGTTAGGCCGATATCAAAGTAATCCCGGAATGGATCACTAGAAAGCTGCAAAGAAAGTTCTTAGGTACTTACAAGGTACCAAAGAATACATGCTCACTTACAGAAAGTCAGATCATTTCGAAGTGATTGGCTACTCGGATTCAGACTATGCTGGATGTGTGGATTCAGGAAAATCCACATTTGGGTATGTTTATCTATTAGCTGGAGGAGCAATTTCTTGGAAAAGTGCAAAACAATCAGTCATTGCTACTTCCACTATGGAGGCTGAATTCGTGGAATGCTTTGAGGCCACGGTTCATGCTTTGTGGTTGCGGAACTTTGTATCGAGGCTTGGCATTATTGACAATATTGCTAGGCTGATAAGGATTTATTGTGATAATTCCGCAGCTGTCTTCTTCTCTAAAAATGACAAGTATTCAAAGGGTCTAAACACATGGATTTGAAGTACTTGTCGATCAAAGAAGAAGTGCAGAAACATAGAGTGTTGATTGAGCATATTGGTATTGATTTAATGATAGCATATCCGTTAACTAAAGGACTACCGCCCAAAACTTTTATTGGTCATGTTGAAAGTATGGGCATTATGGATAAGTCAATGTTAACATGATGATGTTATCTATCTATATGGATATGTATAGTTATATGCTTGTACTGTCATGACACTTGTGAATTCAATTAAAGTTATGTTTCTCTTTATTCTATTGTTATCCACATTAAGTTATATACATGTATTATTGATTGTGGTAACATGATAGGTCTCTTTTAGAGACATGAAAGTTATAAGATTGATTAAAGTTATGTTGAGTTATTTTGATTATGTAATACATGGAAGGAATCTTGTCGATCATGACTTTTGTCCGCCATGATCCGATTATTTCAATTCATATAAGGATGATGACTTGATAATTCTAAGGAATGGTGTGCACTTAAAGTTTAGTTTTAGATCTTCAAGTCATCACATGAACCAAGTGGGAGAATATTAAATTATATTAATAATTAACATTGGTTCATGTAATTTAAAGTATAACTTTGATGTAAAGATTCTAGTGTGATGATTATTATAATATAAGGTATTAAAGTTATTCGGATTATTTTAGAGTTATTAAAATTAATCCCTCTCTTCTCACTTCAAAAGGGTATTTTGGTATTTTATCAAGGTTAATTAAAATATCATAAAAGAGGGAAAAGTTTTGACTACTATTGACAGAGGTTAAGTTTCTGAAAGAAAATATATCATCAAGAAAGCATTAAAGAGAACTAAGAGAAGGGAAAAGAAAATTGACAGGAAGAAACTATATAATGAATCACCTTAGTATAGTAGTTGATTCTTCCTATTCTTGTTCCTCCCCTTTTCATTATTTTTTTTTTCTTCTTCTTCTTCTGGCTCTTCTCCAACTAATTTATAAACACTTTCATCGGATTTGATAAAGAATTTAATGGTAACTTTAACGATAAATTTTTTTTAATAAAAAAATCAATTACTAATGATTTTTCAAAAAATTCAAATACTTCACAAATTAAAAAAAAAAATAAGTATCCTGAAGGTTTAAAAAATTCAATTACCATTGAATTAACCAATGAATTCTAAAAAACTAACAAACTTTTAGAAGAATATCATTTAGTGAGGATTTTTTAAAAACAATCAATTATCCAAAGATTTATGACAAATTTAAAAAAAAATTAGTTACCAATGAATTTTACTAAAAGATGTTATTATGAAACGGTCAAAGCTCAAAGTAAAACTTTTAATATCCATTTTATCAACAAATTTATTATTATAGGTCTATTGAAAGAAATAATGGTCTGAGTAATATAAATTATGAATTATTAACAATTTTACTAGGAAATATATTATTTATTGAAAAAAATATATGTCATTAATAAAATTTTAATTTATTTACAAATGTCAATAATAAAAATTAAAATTTACCTACAAATTTTGATACAGATCAATTATTAATAGATATTTTTGTTATTTATTTAATTTATCTTTAGTCATGTATGTATGATGTTTATTTATTTTTTTTCTCAAATCTTGCATTGATTTTATAATATTTATGTATTTTCAGGTGGTCGTGTTGGTTTATTTTATTATTTATTTTTGAATTAAAAAATATCCTACTTATTTATTTAATTTAATTTATTTTGTTTATTTATTTATAATTATGTTATTTAATATATTATAGTTATGGATTGATCTCTTTATTAATTTATGATTATGTTATTTAATTTATATCCACATTAGTGTTTTATATTAAGTTATATATTTGTTATTATATTTGTTTATAACAATCTAATCCATATCTATTATTTATTTAAAAGTTATTTATTTATAATTTTTTATTTGTTTTCTTTTTATTTGATTTTGTATTTTAAAAACTACTATTTATAATTTGAAGAAATATATATAAAATAATAAAAATAAAGTAAAAAGAGTGAATTTGTAAGTTACCACAACAATATTTTTGTCAAATTGAGACTTAATGCAAGAGCTCAAAATCATAGTAAAACTAAAGCAAAAAATTAAGAGTTAATACACTAATTAACATTAAATATTTTTTTATGCAATTGTTTTTATTTTTGCATCATGTTATAATTAGACGGTTTTAATTTTTTTATTATAACTTTATTCTGTTTTAAAAACGGTTTAGTAATACATTTACATTGTTGTGTCCTTGATTAGGACGTCTTTGGTGACGTTTATATCAATATGCTTTTGTGACTTTAAGATGGAAGCAAACGTAAGAGTTTTGATTTTATAAGCCTTAAGCTAAAAACTAAGCGCAAACATAATAACTATTTTGGAATACAATGCATTCTTGTAGAATTTGATACTCTAAATTTTTTAATATAAATTTATTTTGTTTTAGAAACATTGTAATAATGTATTTATATTGGTGTTGACCATATACTTGAACTTTTAAAATGATGTTTATATTAATATGTTTTTGTGAGTTTAAAACCAAAGAATATGAAAGAATTTAGGAACTATGTAAAACTCAAGCAAAAGTATAAACTAACATATGACAGCTACACAACTTAGGCCTCTGTTACAATATAATAAGGGTAATATCTATTCTTTACTTGGATTTTGGTGACTGCGTTTATACTAATATGATTTTGTAAGTTTGAGACTAAAGCAAATATAAGATCTTATGATGTTAGTGAAATTGATGTAAAATGTAACACTAATTTTCTTTTAATACAATTTTTATTTTTTGCATTCTTTTTAAATTTGATCGTTCTATATTTTCTAATACGACTTATTTTGTTTTAAAAATGTGTCGGTGTTGGTCATAAAAAATAATTTAATTACCAAGATTAACATGCAAAGATATTTCAGAAGATATGGAATAAAATTTTCAAAGTAATGAATACGAGGAAACCAGTATTCGTATATATATAATCTTTCAAAAAAGAAAAAAAAAATCTATTAAATAATATTAAAGTCGAAGGTTTATCTTAATAACCACTTACATAGTTGTGTCAACAATAACAACACAACACAAAATTCACTTTTGAGGGAGAAATTATTAGCAATAATCAAATAGTGAGTTTAAATCACACTTTGCATAAAAATAACAATTAAATACCATATAAGAAAAAAAAAACCATGAAAACACCAACACAACATTCGACTCATTCTCAGTTAAAAATAGTACCAATCAGTTGTCTAGACCCATGACATGTGTCAATGATAGAGATGGTAATCATAAAGCTTATACAGATTTTAAGGTTGAATTGACAAACCAAAGTCATAAGACTATATAACAAACACTTCCTTATCATCTGCTGGAATTACTTTTTTTATTTTTGATGCTGAAAATCAGTCTTACCTGTTCCATAATATGTGCAATCTTTTATAATACGATAGCTATTATAATGCTCATCATTGTTGGTGTATGGATAGCAGAAGACAATAATGGCCCATATAGTTGATGTGGCTAAAAGATGTAGTGTTAGAAGATTGCTTCAAACTTGGTGTAATTAAGAATATATCTTGGTCATCCATTGACGCATAGTAAATTCAAAACAAAATTTTACACTCAAATCATGCACTCTTTTGGTTCTCCTAACATAAAAAGAGCTTGTATTAACAATGAAAGCGACTAAACTGAGAGAAAACATCACACGAACTGATACAAGATAAACCTGTTCATATTTTTATGGCTAGAAATCACCTTGTAATGTCTCTCTTTTTAGCAGCTGAAAGGTAAACTCATGATTTAGCAACTGACCTTCTAACCCTCAAAACTACGGTGACATAAATCACATCTTTCAAGTGCTCAATAAAATCAAAATAAGCATGCCTCCAAGTTCTGTTGAAGAAAATAACACTGCAAACCCCCCAAAATCCTGCTGCAAATCCAACTCCCATTCCTATGTAAAACTCTGATGTTCCAAAGAAATTTCCGTTAGCATGTTTAACAGAAGCATTCTCTGATATCCCTTCTTTTCTTGTGCAATTCTTTGTGATAGGAGGACCACAGAGCTCAGGATTTCCTGTGTAGCTAAGTGTTTCAAAACTCTGAAGTTGGGTGCTTGTGGGAATTCTGCCAGATAAATTGTTGTATGATAGATTCAGGAAACTGAGGAAGGACAAATCAGACAAGCTTTGAGGGATTTCACCTGAAATGTGATTTAATGAGAGATCAAGGGATTCTAACAATTTCATTTTTCCCATGTCTTTTGGTATCTCTCCAGATAGAATGTTTCTTGACAAGTTCAAAAACCGTAAAGCAGATAGCTTCGAAATTTCAGGTGGAATTGCTCCAGACAGCTTATTACTTGAAAGATCAATCATTCTCACCAGTATGAGGTTGTCTCTGTACTCTAACTCATCTCCTTTGGGAACTAACTCAAGACTTTCCTTGTAGTTGTTATAACTGAAGTCAGAGCCATATGAATAACTCAAAGGGTTGGCAAAGAAGTCGTCTTCACCAGCCATTGTCTTCATCTGATCCAAACAATTAGGAATGGATCCTGACAGGCTATTATTGGCAAGATCCAGCACTATAAGGGAAGACAGTTGACACATCTTTTGAGTAATGCTGCCACTGAAGTTATTGGATCTTAGACGAAGAACTATTAGATATTGCATTTCCCACATCCAAGTTGGTATTGTGTCAGAAAGTTGGTTATTACCCATGTCAATAAACTTCATTGTAGAGCAATTTTGCAGGGTCGAAGGAATATATTCTGAAAGGCTGTTGTCATTTAGCAACAGAGACTCAAGTTGAGACAGATACCCAATAGAGTGTGGAATTTCACCAGAAAAACTGTTAGAACCCAAGTTCAAGTGCACCAAGGCTTGCCAATGAACCCAACACTGACCAAGATCACCAGATAAGACATTATTTGAAACATCCAGCACACTTAACTTGTTAGTAGCATTTGTCTTTCCACATAATAAGGGAGAAACCGTTCCAGAAATTGAGTTATTGGCAATATTCAGCACTTCAACATTTGCAGAAACACTTGGCAATGTACCCTTTAACAAATTAGAACTCAGGTTTATGACGCTGCAATTTAAGAAGATGTTTGATACGTCTCCTCTTAACAGATTGTTTGACAGATCCAGGAATTCAAGTTGCAGACTCCAAATCCAAAACCAACTTGGAACCAAATCCGAAATACCTGCCTTAGACATTGTCAATACCTTGACATAACTCTGGTTTTTCAGCCATTCTGGAAACTTGGGCCCTATTCCAAAGGAGCTGAGTAAAACATATTCAAGCTGAAATGGGGGAACCCATCTAGAGTTAACAGTGAAGAACAAGTTTGTCGAAGATAAACGCAGTTCCTTTAATTTCAGAAGTTTTACAAAATGTATCTCCTCTACTGATCCTTCCAACAAATTTGATGAAAGGTCTAATGTCACTAAATTTGAGAGAGTTCCAAGAGTTACAGGCATATCACCAGTCAGAGAATTAGCTCCAAGGTTTAATATCTGCAGCTTTTGGAGGAGCCCAAAACTCTTAGGAATGGTCCCATTCAGCCGGTTGTGAGCCAGGTTGAAAGTCCTCAAGGATGATAAGTTTGCAAATGATGCTGGAAATGGACAAATAAAGGTATTATTACTGAGATCTAGAACTTCAAGATGCTTGAGCAGACTTAATGAATTAGGAAGTGCTCCACCGAGTTGGTTGCCATGCAAGTCTAGAATTTTTATGTTTTGAAGGCTTGACAATTGTCGTGGAATTTCTCCGTGTAAAAGGTTACTGTGTAAATCAAGTTGGATAAGAGTTGTACTGAGATTGGATAGCCATGAAGGGATTTCCTGATTTAGATTATTATTTGAAAGATCAAGGACTTCAAGATTTGTGAAGTTGGTTTTTCCTTTAGGTGGTCCCAAGTTATCAATTTGACAGTTCTCTAAGTGTAGTTCTGAAAGAGAAGGAAGTGCACTCAGTACTTGAAGCCAATCAGCTTCTTTGTGAAGGTCTGCATAACTCATATCAAGGTATTCCAAAGAAGAAAGCCTTGATATCCAATTAAGATTATCTATCTGAAGAGCATAATTGTACCCAAGATTAAGGTGCTGCAGGTTTGATAGATTTCCTAGTTGGTGAGGGATTAGTCCCATGAACCCACTTAAGCTAAGGTCCAAGTATCTCAGACTCTCCATTGAGCCTAGGAAGCTTGGTATTGGAGTAAGAACAAAATAATTTGAACTCAAGTCCAAACGAGTCAAAGATTTTAGTTCAAGCAGGGAAGGACTAATCTCACCACTCAATTCCCTATAGGGAGAGCTCACAGATGTGTTAAGATTGAGTTCCATGACTTGACCAGTGAAGTTGTTGCAGCGAACCCCTGGCCATGAACAACAATCTTCTTCTACAGACCATGATGAAAGCCTGTTTGAAGGGTCTGCTAGTCCATGCTTGAAGCTGAGCAGTGCATTCTTTTCTTTCTCACTGCAACTTATGTTGAGCCCTGCTACTATGCTTGCTTTAAAGTGGAGTGTTGTCAACAAAATCAAGAGAAGAAATAGAGATGCATATGACACTTCCATGAGGAAGTAGTAACTGAATCCACAGTTTTCTGGTGCTTGGGATTTAGTACTAAAGGCTATAAATCATAGAAGGGTTTGCAAGTGAAATTTTGTACCACTAATGGTGGTTGCAGACTAGTGTAGTGATGTATATGTCTAGAATATGAGTCATTTAAGATTAAAAAGTGTCTAACCGGGCATCCACTACTATGTACTAGTTTATTTTGTACAAAATGTAGAGAAAGTTATGTAAATTCTTCTGGTGCTATATTCAATCAAAATGGAAGTTTATTTTGATAATATGCGTATTATCCATAATAAAGTTTTTAACGGAATAATAACAATTATCATTAGAATAAATTCTAATTCATAATTTTAATATATATTAAAAAAGGAACTTTAAATTTAACTTAATTATTTTAAGTCGAATTTAATTTAATAAAATTAATTTGTAAAACAAAGTTTATATATTTATTTATATATTATAAATTGGTTTTATATATAAATCTTCTAACCGCAACCATGAATTATATACCAGTTTAAACAAAACCATGAAGAACTACGCGTAAAATCCTTGCACGTAACTTGTAAGAAATGTTATTAAGACAATGATTAAGACAACAGTGAAGACTGCCGTAAATTATAGTTTTCAAACTTGACATCAGTGTTCATTTGAATGTTTTATGTCCTGGTTTGGTAACTTTGAATTCTACGTCAAATAACTCGGTCTTCAACTTTTGTCCTTTTATTATGGTGGAAAGAAATCGAATTTCAAGTAACAATATTGGATATATACATACAACAACCGTTTGTTTGGTGGCTGAAAATCTCACATAATTCCAAATGCTGCGGTAGAAATTGTCTTAGTGGTGCATACGTAATGGGTGCCACAAAACTCACCAACCCATTATTGCAAGTAGCATAAGTATTTTATCAGTGGAATTCTTGCACTCTCAATTTTCAACTTATAATGCTTCTTAACTCAAGTGTTTTCCATTTGGAATGGAATTATTGTCCAAAAAGGCCTAATTACAGTGGACAATAAAATAAACTGGTAGTGGACGACTTTCTTATACAATATTGGAAATGATTCAGATACTAGTCTACAAGCTTGTATGCTTCTGTGAGTTCACATTGCAACCGTAGAATTTTTTTTCTTCTCACTTTCCATATTTCTCTGAAACATTTTGTGGGAATACCCATCAACATTACACGTTTCCATATCTCACACGCATCAACATTACACTACAAAACCATCTGATAAATTCAATCATGAACAAGATATTTCATATGTAGCACTACAACTTAACAATTTCTACCTATAACCTATAACCCCGTTGTTAATATTAATCATAAATCTTTTTCCAAACCCTATAACTATAAGTCTATATAATCTATCTCTATTCACTCATTCATTCATCTGAATTGAAAAATGTATTCCAGAGCTGCACCACCACACATGCTAGTGTTAGCAATAACATTGGCGTTGGTTATGCATGCAATGGGGGAGTCAGCTCAAGAGAAACAGAAATGTGCAGAATCACTGACAGGGGTTGCAACGTGTCTGCCATATTTGGGTGGTGAGGCAAAAGCACCAACAGCAGATTGTTGCAGTGGTCTCACACAAGCCATGAAGAGCAACAAGAAGTGCATCTGCGTTATTCTCAAAGACAGGGATGATCCTGACCTTGGCTTGAAGATTAATATTACAATTGCTGTTGGTCTCCCCTCTCTTTGTAAAACACCTGATAATCTCTCACAGTGTCCTGGTATGTCCAAATCAAGCTTTCATTTTCCTTAAAGAACACAAAATTACTGTGTCTTGTTCCATTTTTTATGCAATGAATGGTTTATAAAGCCTTGTTAATTGATATCATATGATTAATGGTTTTATCATTCATAAGTTGATGATAATATGTCATTAAGAGGGAAAAAGGAGTTTTAAGGGTATGTTTGATTTTTCTTTTCAGACAGATGGTGGAAATGGTGTTGGTACAGGGAGTGAGATTGAAGGAGAGCTTGAATAAGATCAATACAGAAAAAAAACAACATGAGAAAGAATTTTCTAGTTGTCATTTTTATTTTTCAAAAGGAAAAAACAGTTGTTTTGAAAACTATTCTAGAAAAAACTGATTAGGTTCTTAAGCTAGAAATATTCAATGTATCACATTTGTGAGATGTTATATTTTTAGATTTAGATCCAGTAATTATCCACCTTATTATTAGATAGTAGGACAGTGAATCTAATGAAATAAAATAGAACAAAATTAAGATTTATTTTCATAAATGGCCTCAAGTTTAATCCCAAACCTAAATATATTACACTTCTTATCCTAACAACGAAACTAGTTATCCTGATAAACCAAAAACAAATTTTAAATTTCTATATTTTGAACAAAAAACTGATTGCTTGGTATCAAGCCATTAATTATCCATAAAAGAACAAAAGATTGGCATATTACACTAACTATCAATTTATAATCCTCAATTTGTGTATTTCAAAGTTGCCCACTTTTCTCTTCCATAACTAGACAATGACATGTTTGAAAAAGAGAAAAAGTGTTCTAAAAGTGTCTTCTTTTTTTCTCTGTGATGCTATTATTTCTGATTTTTTTTCAACTCTGAAAGTTAAAGATATTGGAGATTTGATTCATCTCAAAAAATTTCTTGTTTGAAATTATTTGAGCAGCACTTCTGCACTTGGATCCTAAATCACCTGAAGCCCAAGCTTTTAATCAAAAGGGTCAGAATTCCAATGGTGACTCTGCAAGTCCTTCTCCCAGTCCCTCTGGTAGTGATCCTTTCAAAGAAATTGAATATTATTTTTGACTTTGTTGAGATTTGGATTTAATGGTGTAGTATTAAAATTTGCATTTATTCATAATGTGTTGTTTTGTTATTCAGCAAGAGCAAGTTCTGAAAATGGTAGAAACCAGGGGACTGATGAAACGAACACAGAAAAGAATGGTGCATCTCATAAAGGAAAGAGATTGTTAGAAAGATTTTTTGCAATTGCAGTTGCAGGGCTTGTAATTTGGCTTTTTTGAGCTCAGTCAGATACTACCAAATATGGTGCCTATGAAAATATTGATGATAGTTAAATTTTATGCAGAGTTTACAACTGGTACATTTATCTGTCATAGCAAACTTGACTGTGAAATATAATTCTACAATAGTTGACTCAAGGAGAAAGGATTCTTACTTCGTCAACTCTAAAGTTTATATAAGTCTCCTTGACTCTTTCTAACATTTTTTTTGTTACTTTCTCACTTCTTCCTTTTCCATTTTCTCTTTCTTTTTCTTGAGTTTTTTTTTTTTCAGCAAAAAAGAGGTTTTTTCATAATTTTTTTGGTGATATTTTTTCCTTTGTCTACCTTTTTTAGCATTATTTCGACTTAAATACCCTTCTTTCTCACATATTTCTTTTATGGTTCACACTTTTGAGAAAAAATTTAAAAAAAATACTTCTTATCAACATTGAAAATTCTAACCCTGCCCTGTTCTTTCAAAATGTTAAGATAGAATTATAATTTCACAAGATAAATCCTAACAATAATTCTTAACAAATAGGCTAATAAGTTTATTCCAAATCTTGGTCAATTAGAATTTTTTAAATCCTAACAAAAAATTTAACCCACTACGATGTCTTGTAGGGAGTAAAAAATTTGAGATATATATGTATGATAGAAACAATATTACTCACAGACAAAAATATAAAAATGTAATTATAAAATATTCGTCACTAAATTTTAACAATAAATCAGAAAAATTCATTCATAATTAATTATTGATAGATATTATGAATTTTTAAATTCTAAATCTTAAACTTAAATGTCAAATAATCAAAATTACCAATAATAAAAAATACGTTAATAAAATGTTTATCAATGAATTGGAAAATCCATTAATAGTTACCTATAGATAAATATTGTAATTATTCATCTCCAATAAATTTATATCAAATATTTCACTGACCGATAAGTTGGTTTTTATTTTATTGATAGATTTAAGAAAAACACATCATCAACAAATTTTTAAAAACTTCATTTATTAACATATTTTTATCACAAAATGGTTAAAATCCAAAACATAAACTGACACCTCTTTTATCCATGGAATTTAGAATGAAAAATATTTATTGGTAATAAAAATTATAAATTATAAACAATTTTTATTTAAAAGTTTTAACTATGAATTTATTATTAATAAAAATATTTATTGATAATAAAAAATTTAATTTATTGATGGATTTTATTAATAAATTTTATCAAATTATTTATTATGACATAATTTTTCGTCAAGTAAAAAAGTAATTTCTTGACACGAAAACAAGTAAATATAAAATTTTAAGTATTCGACCCACACAAAGTTAATACCACCTCAATTGAAAATATGTACTGAAATTTGGGAGTTAAAATTTAATTAAACATAACCTTTAGTATTATCATCACTATCAACCTATATATCATGGTGTTGCATTTTTATTTAAATAATAATAATTTTCTTACTAGAAAATGTACTTGGTTAAAACCTAAAACTCATAGTGAAAATATATATAAGGTTTGTTTGCCCGTAAAAAGTAGAATAGAGAAATAGATAAATCTTAGATGTGAAGAAAAGTTACATATTAACCATTAAACATTTATCAATTAAGAAAAAAAATCTAAAACTTATATTTTTTTTATGGACTATGGTATGGTGTATCTAAAGTCTAATACAACATATGTATAATCTAGACTCTCTTAAAAAAAATGTGACGGACTATGATAACATTTTGACATCCTTTAAACAGATACATATAAGGTCTTATGTCAAATACAAATAATAAAAATTAAAAACAAAATATTAACTAACTCAAAATAAAAATAACTAATTAATCTATCTCTATCTTATATTAATAAAATAAGATTATTGCACCTAAATAACAACTCGACATCCTTTGGCTTGGCATCAACAAGTTTGGCACACCCTGAAAACAACTCGGGCAAACTAAGCCTAAGCTTAGTATAGCTTAGCCTACACTCTCCATAGTTCGACGACACGTTATTAGGACTCCTTGTCATTAATAAGATCCCCATCTCTTCTTCATCTTCTTTTGTAATAAGGTTTCTCTCACTTTTCTTCTTAGCTTGACAAAATTTAGCAATATGACCAGGCTTACCACAATTGTAGCACTTCCTTAATTTGCACTTGTTTGCATAGTGATCATACTTGCCATACTTAAAACACTCCACTTTTGACCGATCTCCTCGGCCTTTCTCTTGTCCTCGGTCATGCCAATTCTGTTGACTGGTTTGCTCTTCACTATCATTTTCAAAATTACCTTGGCCACATCCACCTCGTCTTCGACCTCCTCGTCCTCTGTCTCTAGTGCTTGATTGAGAGGTTCAACGCATTCATCCCAACTCCTTCTCCTTTGTTCGTGGACTTCTAATGACCCAACAAGTTCATCCATTGTAAGAACTGATAAGTCCTTCGATTCTTCAATCCTTTGTTCTCAAGATTTTTCCCACAACCTGGCTAGCATTTGTTCTCCATTCTTGTCGAGTTAGTTGGCTACCTTCTCCACTTGAGTTATGTACTCGGTTTTATGCTCTTTGGGCCTATCTTCAACTTTTCAAACTCCTCTCTAAGTGCTTGTATTCGGACTTGTCTGACGCGGTTGTCACCTTTATATGCAACCTCCAATATCTCCCAGACATGCGGAATTCGTTATTTTTTCGAATCTCGACTTATCTATTGCATTGTAGAGAAAATACAATACTAACTTATCTCTTGCACGTGTTTTCTTTAATGCAGTCATTTGTGCCACCATCTTATTTTAGTCTTCATCTTTTCAGTGTACATGTCTTCCATCATATCCGGATCTCAATAAATCCTTCATTCGTAGGCACATCTTAATTGCTTTTTTTTATCAATTTCAAGTATTCACGGTTTCTCTCACAGTGTTTCACTCTCTTTTTTTTTCTCTGTAATAATTTTCATTAAATTTTAGTAATATTTAAATAGGTACAAATAAGGGCTTGGATCAAATACAAATAATAAAAACTAAAAAAAAATATCAACTCACTTAAAATAAAAATAACTACTTAAACTATCTTTATCTTATATCAATAAAATAAAATAATATTACACCTAAATAAACAGAAAATCAAAACTATTTATCCCTATTTTATCTCTATCAAAATCAAACTAAATATTACTATAACTAAACTAATAAAATAAAATTGAAACAAAATTATATATAAATCCCTAAAATTTAATTTATCCCATCATATTCTATTTGTATCCACCCAAGATGTATGAAAGGAGAAATGTTGAAAAGAGTGATGAACATGGGAAAAATATTGACTAAGATGTTATGTTTTGATTCTCCCAGTAACTTCTCTCCCATGATTCAATTTGTTGAATTGAACTTTTCTTTCTCTGTAATTGTGCGTACAAAGATGGAGGATCAAAAGGGGCAGGCATGGTGCAAGGGTCGGTGTCTGCAGGACCTTTCACCAATGATTCCATCATAAATTTCTTTTCCAATCCTTCTGCTCCACAAACCATTGACTCCACACACAGTTCAGTAGCATAACCACTAATGGAGGGTTTGTATGTGAACAGTTTAGCATATGCATTCAGAAGATGAAACATGTAATCATACACAAAATCCATCTTTAACTCTTCTCGAATGAATTCACTTGCTGCCTTTCCAATTTGATGTGCCTGATCAATTTCACAGATAAAAAAACATTGAGAAGGTGTTCAAATATTCAGAAAGATTAATCCTATATTCTGCAGAAAAAGCAAAACTTGAAGATTACCCTTTGATTGTGACTGTTCCCCCAATCTACAGCAAACTTAATGGACCTGCACTTGTCATCTTCCTTTATGGGCCAATAGTGGTGCCCTGGTATGAGTCCTCTTGAGAAAAAATCATAGTAATGTGGCTTCACAAGTAGAGTGGTGGAGTCACATGCCAAGATATATTTTTCACTCACTGACCAAGCAGAACCTTCAATGTACACCTTATATCTGCACAAATCATGAAGGAATTCAAACATCTCCAACGACAAAAATGTAATATTATAGAAAACAATAACTAAAAGAGGAGTTAAAAATTTGTCTCTTCTATGTTATACCTATGAGTGCATTGGCTTGCCAATTCTGATTTCTTAAACCCTTCTTCTGATTCTCGTTTCCAATTCTGGTTGAAATTTTCATTTGTCAAGAAGGAATAAAGAGAAAAAAACATAAAATACTATAGATAGAAACAAATTCTTTCAAATAATGAAGGTATAATAGTGATTTTGATTTCTACAAGTGTAATAAAGAAAGCTAAGAAGAATAATAATAATACCTGAGCATATAAACGAGCATTCCAATCTTGATTTTGAGAAACATTGCATTTCAAGAGGTCTTGTCTGGTTTCTGCAACAGATGGATTACCTTTCCAGTATGCATAAGGCTCTCTGTTGAGCCATGGTATTCTCTCGTTCCCTTCTTTCAACTCTCCCATCAAAATCTCCCATGGCTTTATATTAACCTCAGCCCTAGCACCAAGCACATACAATAATATGCCATCAATTCTACTTTGTAAAGTTCAAAAATTTATGTACCCTCATAACAAGAATAGTATTATATTAGTATAAAAAAGTGCAAGGGTGTTACCATCCCCAGAAAGACCAATCAGGGAAGACAATGTCCAAGGTATCATCATTTCCACAGTATCGAAACAATGGTGGTGGCTGCTGAGAAACAGAACCACTGTATTGGTTAGCTAAAACCACAGGCCAATCCACACAATCAAACATGAGTTCCAAATCAGGAACTTTTCCAGGGTACCTCCTTAACAACTGCAAAATGCCCCATAATGTAAAGACATCCCTTGTTTGGAAGGACTTCTGGTAGGTCTCCAAATAAGCCCTACCCTTCAATATCACCAACTTGAAGTTTGCTGTTGCCTTTGCCCTCTCCACCATCTCTTCTGTTATGCCTGTGTAGGCCCACGGTCTCAAGTCCTCCTCAATCCAACGGAAGTAGTCTGGACACGTGGCACCGGATGGACGGCTCTGATCATCCTCTTTGATTGGGTTTTGATTGGTTGGGCATGTTCTTGTGAGGTTGTATACATTGCAGTTCAATGGAGTCTCTCTTTGAACACTGAAAGGGATTTTGAAGGTACGTGTGGTGCTTAATGAAGATTTCGTAGATGAAATTCCAGAAAGTGTAGGCTACAAACAAGGAAAAGTGAATCACCACAAAGAATCAGTACATTATTTTTCTCAGCAAAGAAAAATATAATATCATAGAGACAGAGAATAGTACATGGTGTTTGTAGGACAATTCTTGTAAACTTTTATGAAATATTCATAAAAAAATGACACACTAAATATGAAAAGTTGTAGAGAAAAGATATGTTTCACAACAAGAGTCATCTCTATTATATTTGATTCTTTACATTTCACTCTATATTCTGACATCTTATTAATATTAGTAATAAATTATTTCGTTTTTTCCAATATTATAAATGCAATTGAGTGATATATAAAATAAATCGGTAACACAAATAGGCCAACTTTCTATTAGAGGAATTATATATATATAATTCTGCAAAATAATAAAAACTTGTGTTGTGTAAAACCTACGGGGAAATAGTCAAACCATCCCCTAAATAAAAAGAACGACGTATTATCCACGTACCTTGGGAGTTGAACTAGGAAAACGTAAACGTACCACTGTAAGTGACTTACTTAAAATAGGGTAAATTATGTGACGTAGGGTACGACAAAGTTATGGGTCCAAGGTAATTTACGTGCATGAAACAGGTGGCGCAAAACTACAAGGCACGTGATTCCTTAAAGTCAAGAATCTGTTCCCTCTTTTGGGTCTGTAGTGAAGTTTTAAGAACACGTGGTCCCTAGAGAGAAACTCAGGATCTTTAGAACTTTGTCCGTATGTCTGGTTAACCGACACTCTCGGCGGTTGTTTTGGTAAGGTTATGGAAATTGAAGTTTCCAGAAAAAGCATTAATGATTTCTAGGGGAAATTTAGCACACTTTTTAGTATATTCTCTTTGATGTGTAGAAGTTTTCTAAAATAAACATTGTGCTTTGGGTCAGTTTGAGAATCCAAAAAGTGAAATTTAATACATTAATTCTTTTATCAGCAATACATTAATGAAGTTCCATTTTCAAAATTCAATGTCCTTGTTCAACTTTTACTTTTGTAGAAGGTCTAAACCTACCACATCTATATTTCACTTTCTATTGCACCTAAATAGTTGAACTACTTTTCTTTCACGTTTACTAACCCATTTCTTTAGTATGACTTTTTCTTAATTTTTAATTACTTTCCAACATGAATTAAATATAGGATGAAGTGATATCATATAAATAGGATATAAATCTCATCTCATTCAACTAGTTGTAATTAAGTTTAAAGTATATTTTATAAGATAATACAAGTTTTAAAACAACTAATCTTGCGACCACCCTATACCCTAATGGAATTTGATTGAGTTACATGTATACATGATGGTTAATAAATTATCAATATAATGTTTTTGGAGGGAAAAAGACTAAGAAACGACAATGCCATGTGGTGGTTTGTTGAACGTTCCATGCCACGGGCCAAGGGAATTCACACACCATTCCTAAGGAATTCCCCAACGTGGCTCTGTTTCAGAGAACGGTAACAAAGGAAATAAACAAGAGCATATAATAACGTTAAAATAGCACACACATTGAACCAATCAACGTTGGAGGTAAAAGGATAACAATAATTACGAAGAATACTCACTTCTGTCTCACGCGTGTAAGCCAACACGCCGATGATGAGCACGGCGGGGAAGAGGAGAACCACCACGGATCGTGGCAGAGATTTTATGACCGGCAACCGGATTTCGTCCTTATTGGAATGACGAGAAGGCCCCGATCCGCGGTCCTCTTGCATCTGCGCGATTACAGTGTCGTTGTTCTCTCTCCTTCTCTGTTTCCTTGCCTCTGTTTATGTCTCTTTGCCACTTCACTCTTACCCTTTTGAAGTTATGAGCTTCTTCTAAATGGAAAGCTTCAAAGACGAAAACTTTGGAATGAGTCTTCAATTGGGTCGCTGATTTTTGCCCAATTGGATGTATCTCTGTGTTGCAAAAGTTGAAAATCAATGCACTCTTTTTCTGCGCCGAAGAAGAAGAACGAAAGAGAAAATTGAGTTAGTTCGTGATGCATAGATGTGTATATATAAAATGGTTGTTTAGAAACTGGTTAAAAAGCCAAAATCCACGTCTGATTTGCTATAAAACGTAAATTAATAACTATTACTTTTTGAATAAACTATATAAACATGCTACAAAAACGTGAAACTTGTATCTACTAACTATATAAATATATAAAAAGAAAATAACATCAAGAACAGATAGCAAAAGTGGGGTGTGTGAAACAATACACAGATCATGAGAACCGACACAGAGACAAAGATAACAAACCTGCGATTTTTCTTGTGTTGTGTAGATTGGAGTTGAGTAGATGTGAATCTAAGAAAGATGTTTAACTCTATCAGAGAAATGAGAGTAGGTAGATGGAAGATCAAAAGTGAGGGAAACGTGTAAAAAGTTTAAGATTGGAGAGAAAGAGGAGCGAAAGTGGATGCAACATGGAAAGGACAAAAGGCTGTGAATCTCGTGAGTACACAGCTGTGTAGGTTTTTGTCTCAGTGATTGTTATATATACTGCTATGAATAATGTGAAAGGAAATGGGACAAACTAAGAATATTTAGGTGTCATATACATGAGTAGCGGTAGAATGACACGCTTACGTGTCATCTACATTCATATGATACGGTCCAGCTCACCCTTTCAAAAAAAAAATTGCACAGTAGGTAAGGGTAAATTTGGAAACGACTGAATATGCAAAACTTTCTTCTTTCGCTCCTCATTATCAAATATTTAGGTTTTTTTTGTCAATTTCTTTGTCAAACATTCTTCTCTTTCCGTCTGGTTCTGATTTCTGCTTCGGTGGTTCAGTAGGTGCTTCACTCGGTGTTTCAGTCGGTACTAATAGGAGGATTCATTGTTTTATTTCTGCATTAATTGTAAGAATGTATATTCATTTTATCTCTATAATTATAAATTTTTTTATCTCATTACCATTTTCTCGAATATATACTTATAGTTATTTTTAATTATTTTAATATTAATAAATTAAAATTTAAAAACTCATGAAAAAGAAAACATTATATAATTAAATATTTAATATAAAAAATATATAAATAATGTCAAATATTTAAAAAATATATGTATAAATTTTAAATCAGAATAAAAAATAATAATGAAATAAAAGTAAAATAAATATATAAAATATTACATAATACATCAATAAAATATCATAACACATCCAAAACATTCTTTAGTTTTCAAAATATTAATGAAAAAATATTTTAAAAACTTATAAAAAACAAATATTCAAGTTTAGAAGTATTTCGAATGTTTCTATACTTCATTTCTCTAAATTATAATGAAATATTTTTTTATACAGTAATAAAGTTTATACTACTCTAAATCACATATACAAAATATTAAATTAATAATAATAATAATTTGTATTGAGACATAGATGTTTCATTTTTTAAATTTCATACAATAAAGTTTGGGATTTAGATTTAGGATTATTAATAATGAGTTAGAAAATAAAAATAATTATATAAAACATTATTAAAATAGTAATCTACATGATAAAAAAATAACAAATGAAAATATTATAAAGAAATAAAAATGATCAAATATATATTCTAAAAACTATTTTATAAACTATTGAACATAATTATACAAAAGAAAAAAAATGTATAATTAAAAGTATAATAATATCTTAGAGATTTGAGAAAACTTTTTAAATATTGAATTATCAAACCATGAAAAGATAATAAAAATTGTTTGATTGAAAAAACAAAATTTTCAAAGGAAACAAGATCAACAATAAAAAGGATAAATTTTTTTCATATTACTTAATAAATGAAGAATTTATGGTATAAGAGTCAAACATTTTTAATGTGATAAAAGTAAAAAATAAATAAAAATGTTAATAAAATAGAAATAACAAAACGTGAGACTTAAAATTTGATAATAAACCATTTAATACAATTATGAAAAAAAAACAATGTAATCAAAATTTTGATAAAAGTAAAAATATCTTATAGATGTAAGTAAATTTAATGAATATAAAACAAACCAAACAATTTTAAAAAACAATGTGTGGAAAAGAAATAAAAGAATAAAAGAGTTAAGATACTAATAATAACATAATTATGATATATATGTATATAAATTACTATATTTTAGTAATTTAAATAAGGTTGAGGATAAACGAAAGTAAATATGAAAACACAAGACAAAACAAATATCTACATATACATTCTCATCTCATCTCCTATCTAATTAAAAAAATTGAATACTACTTTTAATTATACTTGTATCCATTTAATAGGAGATTTTCCTTAAAAATAAAGATTGACTCTAAGAACATGTACAAGAAAAAAATTATTTGTCATTCTTATTTCGAACTATTTTTCTTATTTTTTTTTATTTAAATTACCCAACAAGTTTTATCTGTGAGTTATCCCAGTGATCATACTTTTTTTTTCTTTGATTCATTATAATATTTTATAATATTTAATGTGTTTGAATGTTCATGGGATTTTAATTGGTACGAAGAGTTATTGTGCTTTTCCTTCTATTACCATACCAATTATATGCATTACCATATTTGCATAAGATTAATCAATTTTTAATTCATCAATTTAAAAACAGAGAAAAAAAAGAAATTTATGTAATAATTGTTTAAAATTTTGAAATTTTCAATTTTTTTACTCTTTTCCTCGTCATAATTATTTTCTATAGTAATTACAGTCCATTTAAATTTTTCGTGTGTTATTTTAAAAAAAAATTGATTTTTTTTTTCTAAAATTAATGGGTAAGAAGACCCACAATGTTTTTCTTTATTATCATGTCATCACATGCTTATGAAGTTACGTTTGATTGTTGAACATTCATTAAGTCAATATTCTTAGCTCCTTTGAAAAGTACATCAAACAAATTTATTTAATTGATCTAACAATCATTTGAGCAATGTTTTAATGAAACACAGTGAATTAATTATTTATATTAGCCTCTTGTTTGAAGGCTTAAATTATTATGTACTAATTGTCTCCCATTTCGCACATAAAAAAAAATCACTTACAAATCCAACATTTTCATTAAATATTATTTAGTACTTGTAACCAATGAATAATTTTTTATTATATAATACTAGTGAAAATACATTATGCAAAACACATGCTATATACATGTGTGTCTTTTTTTATTATAAATAATTACTCTAATTTGAAAAAGAACTACTAAATTTAAATAAATAATAATTTAAAAGATAAAACAATAAAATAATTATTTTAATTTTAAAAAAATAATGGTTATTTGAAGAATAAAATGAAAATGTAAAAAATTTTGATTTAAAATATCAGTTATTAAAAGATAAAGATAAAAAAATATATTCATAAAAAGGAAGAATCTATTTATATTTATAAATATAAATATAAATATAGATATCCAATAACTAAAAACCATACATTTGTTTAGAGTTCTCAAAACATACCAAACAAAAAACAAAAACAATAAATTTCATCACACATCACAAAAATAAATAAATCAAGAATAAAAAATATTAGACTCCTTCCCTATCATATTTTTTTTCTTATTTCACTTATCTACTTAAAGTACTTAAAAGTTATACTAAATTATATTCAAACTATTTTATTCCTTTAAAATACATACATACATACATATATATATATATATATATATATATATATATATATATATATATATTAATAAAAATATTTATGTATCTTTTTTGTATTGATTGTGAAATAAATATAGTAAGTTTAAAATAACTAACATAAAATACATTTTTAATAATAGTAATTAATAATGGGCATTATCATATGTTTTTATTTTTTTTATCTTTCAGTATTTTTATTATTATTTTTAAATAATTAAAGGATTATTAAATAATTTTAGAAAAGATAACCATGGTATATGGTATTTTAATTATTATTTGTTTAGATAATTAAATTTTGGTTAAAACCCTCATGTGGTTTTCATAATTGTACATGAATCTTAATTCGGTCATCTGGTTTTAAGTGGTTTCAATTGAGTCTTCAATTTTGAAAATGTGATGTAATTTGACCATTTTCATTAATGTAGAATTGGCCATGTTAACTTAATGAAACATGTTACTACTGGTTCTTTTTGTTTTTTTTTAATTTAACTATTATTTTTATAAACAAAAATTTAAAAAAACTTTGTCACGTGTCAAATGAGGATCTTGCCACGTGATAGAGATACTGTGAAGTGGGAATGACAGTGTCACGTGTCACTATTGAAAAAAGTGTCATGTGAAAAATATCAATTTAGTCCTTTTATTTATTTTTAGTCTTAATGTTTTTTTTTTTAAATTGGAGCAATTTCATTGCTCTTCAAGTTAAAACCAAATTTAAGTTTTATATAGATGTATAATGATATTTTCATTAAAATTGAAATTTTTATTAAATATTTTTAACAACATTAAATTTATATTTTACATTAAACTTTATTTAAATTTTGTTTCAAATATTTATATATTACTAATTTCTATACAAATGTTATAGTTGGTTTAAAAATAAGAGTATTGTAAACTCAAATATAAAATTTTAAAATAGTTTTATAAAAATTTAAAATAAATATATTTAGAATTTAAAAACAAAATTTAAATAAAATTTATTGTAAAATATTAATTGAAAAAAACTTAGTCTTGTTAAAAATATTTTTATCAACATTTATTAGAGGTGACAAAATGGGTCAACCCAACCTACTTAAATAAAGTTCAATGTAAAATATAAATTTAAATAAATTTAATATTGTTAAAATATTTTATAAGATAAAGCTTATTTAAATTAATATTTCACATTGAATTTTATTTAAATTTTGTTTTTAAACCAACTCTAACATTGTAAAGAAATTATTAATATATAAATATTTGAAACAAATTTAAATAAAGTTCAATATATAATATAAATTTAATATTTTAAAAAATACTTAAACAAAATGTCAATTTTAATGAAAACATCATTATACATCTATACAAAAGTTAAATTTGATTTTTATTTGAAGAATGATAGAATTGTTCCAATTTAAGAAAACATCAGGATTAAATTAGACCAAATACAAATAAAATGATTAAATTGAGATTTTTCACATGATAGTTTTCTCTGTCACTGTTACTGTCACGTCATACGATCTCTGTCACATGACAGGATCATCATTTGACACGTGATAGTTTTTAAAATAAAAAATTAAAAATTAAAAAAATATAGATTAACACATGACATTGAGTTAAGGTCGTTAGTTCTGTATTAACTGAAAGGGTCAAATTGTATCACATTTTCAAAATTGAGGACCCAATTGATACCACTTAAAACGAGAGGACCAAATTAAGATTCCTATACAAATATAAGGATTATTTGAGAGATTTAATCTTAAATTTTTATAAAAAAAATTTAGAAAAGATAAGTATTTTAACTCTTATTAGTATTTTGATTATTATTTGTTCAAATAATTAAAATTTTATAGATAAATTTAGGAAGGATAAGTATCTTATCTTTTATTATTATTTTGAGTATTATCTTTTTAGATAATTAAAGTTTTATTTAATAATTTGAAAAAGGTAAGTATTTATTTTATAATTTTGTAAGTAAGTAGAAATCACTAAAGATTAAAGAATATATCAACAAAGTCAGTATCAGTTGGTTTCTAGTAAAAATTTCAAGTTTAGTTCACATAGATGTATTTTGAGAAATTTGTAAATAGAAAGCTTTACATAGTTAAAAAAAATACTTTTAGAGAGAGGGAACTTGATCTAGAATGTATAGAAGTAACTAGCTTTCTTATTCATGTGAGTTTGACATAATGTATTTTAACTCTTTGTAATTTCTTTTATTCAATATATTTCATTTTTATTACACTTGTGTTCTATTCTCGTTTTTAATTGAATGATAATTGATTAATTACACATTTGTGAATATTTGATTATTTGACACAATATTAGAACTTAGACTAAACATATGAACTTAATAATGTGAATTTGTGGTAAAAACATCAAAGAGATTAGAATTTTTATCATCAAGGTTTAGAGTTGATTCTAAGAAATTGGGGCTTGTTAAAGAGATATGTAAATTCTAGAGTATGAATTAAAAATATATTGTTTGCATGAAATCTAATAGTATGAAGTTTCTATTATATAGTTATGTAAGAAAATTTGGTTTTGCTAAAATTTAGAATTTTATCAAAACAATCATTATTTTTCCTTATCTTAAAAGTTATTTAGGTTAACTAGTAACTAAAAAGCATAGTTCTTGTGAACAATCCATGTCTATTGGAAAACAATATCTTGACTTATTCATTTTATTACATGTCTTGGTACATATGCCAATATTAATAACAAGGTTTTAGTGTTGCGGACTACTATTTTGTTTAGTCAATTTTGTTTTATTTACCAATATTGATTTAAATTGTTTATAATTTGTTCATATATTTTTCTTTCTACTTTTTGTGTATAGTTAATTTCTTTTATAAATAAACAACTACTTCTAACTCTTCCTTGTAGTGTTTTCTTGTTTTGTATGAGAAGTGTAACGCTCCAATATTTAAACTGATAATTGTATTAACTTCTTAAAATTTAAATTAATAAGTGTATTTTTAATCATATTGAAGGGATTTATTTTTTTATTCCTTTTTTTTTACATTTCTTTTTACAAAGCTTATAACCATACAATATACACATCCAAATTTCTTCAAAATTAATACAATTATTTACAATAGATAAAAATAAAATAAAATATTTGCCTTTTTCCAAATCTTATTTTCTTACTTATGTACATAATATAGCTATTGCAGGTAGAAACCACATCCACAAAATGCAAGAGTAAGTTATTGACATTAAATTATAATACATATAACATTATCATCATCAACTTAATTTAAACAATTCATATCATACCAATATAACAAAAAATATTTATAATTTACCAATTTATCTTTGTCATAGTTGAATAAATATTGTTTCAACTAATCAAGATAAATGAGTTCATACAACTTATTGAATACGGCTCTATATATATTACAATAATTATTAAATATTAAACCAAATAATATAGATAAATAGCTATAACCATCACATAATTGAAGGTATAAAAAAAATAAGGTTAGGATCACCTCACTAAAATAATAAAATCAAAATAATAAATAAAAATGAGATTACCCCACTAATAAAATAATAATCACAACTAAATAATAAAAATGAGTTTATAAGCACATCAATAATAAAATGAAAATAATAACAATAAATAAATAAATAAAAGTATTAATGAAATAGTAACAATAATAATAAATAAAAATGATATTATAAACATCTCACTAATAAAATAAATGTAATTGATTATTTTTATAATCCTAAAAAATTAATATTATTAGAGTTAGTTAAGTTTTAAGTCTTTTATAAATTTATATTTTAATTGAATTTTTATTAAAAGAATCTATCTTATTGAGTATTTTTTCTAAATTGAGTTTTTACAGTTAAATTTTGTTATTCATTTGAGTGATATGACTGTCATAAATTTAAATAAAAAGTTACTTATAAATTTAATTATTTTCAATTGAATTTTTATTCAATTTTTAAAAATATTTATTGAGGGTTCATTAATTATTTACATATTTATTAGTTGAGTCTTTCTCATTATTGGACTGACTATTTAATTTTGCTGTCTCAAGCCAAATACTGCAAACTTAAACACTAAAAATTATGAAGTTCCGAATTCCTAACTATCTTTACTAGATTTCATTGTTTCATGTTTTCACATGTTTGATTTGAATTTTTGTTTAGTATTTAATTTATGAAATAAAATTGTGTTATTTTCTTCAAAGATGATTGAGATTGCATAACTTTATTGTTATTTATTGAGGTGTTTTATTTTTATATCTCATAAATATTAATGAAGAAGTTAAACTCAATCTCTTTCGCCCTCTCTCTTTCAACTTTTATTACTATACCAATCTTATATCTTCTGGTGATTTAGGTTGTAAAATTTGACTATGTCACTTCAATCGAAAGTATATAAGTTTTGAGCTGTTCTTCCTGCACTTCACCTCCTTCTTTCTGTACTTCCAATTTTACCATTTTATCCTTCATTTAATAAAGTTAAAACCTAATTAATGATTATTTAATAATATCTAACTACTAACAAATTTTTCTAACTACCAACAAGTCAAATATTTTTGTTTGAGTATAAACCTAACATGCACCCCCTCACCCGTTCCTCTTTACTGAGTCATTCTTTCTACACAGTTTAGTTTTACTGTTTCATTGGTTTAAGTTGAGAAATTATACATTGGTGTATTGGTGTTGTTGATCCCTAGTGTTGATCCGTGATGCTGGTGATCTTTCATGGTGGTGATTTGGTGGTAGTATTCTACATCACAAGAATGAAGAAGATAGAGCACGCTAGGTTAGTTCCAGAACACACTTAACCACATTCAGAACACACCTAACCGCAACTGGAAATGCGGTTCATAAGGGGCCGTAGTTGAAAATGCGGCTACCGCACTTCCAAGTGCGGTTCCAATATTGCTGCATTTGTAACAACGGAAGTGCATTGCTTTTGATGTGCTTTAGTACATTTGATTATTTTTTTAATTTGATTTGTTTTTATATATTTTTATTAGTTTATTTAAATATTAAATATTTTGTAATTTATATTTTATTTTTATATGATATTTATTTAAATTTTATTTTTAATATAATTAATTTTTCTTAATTTTAAATTTAAATTTGTTTGTTACGTTTTTTAATCTAATTTTTCAATATGAATTATTTTTAATTATTTGTTGTATAATTTTTTTTTTTTTTGATTTGTTTATTAATTTAAATTTAAATTGTTCGCCATAACCGCATTTCGAATTGCGGTTCGCCATAACCGCATTTCGAATTGCGGTTCGCCATAACCGCAATTCGAATTGCGGTTCGCCATAACCGCATTTCGAATTGCGGTTCGCCATAACCGCATTTCGAATTGCGGTTCGCCATAACCGCATTTCGAATTGCGTTTTTCCTTAACCGCAATTCGAATTGCGTTTTTCCTTAACCGCAATTCGAATTGCGTTTTTCCTTGAATTGCGTTTTTCCTTAACCGCAATTCGAATTGCGAACAACCTAGGACCATAACCACATATCCAACTGCGGCACCGACCATGCACCCTCCGCCGCTAATCCAACTGTTATGCCAACAGATCCGCAACAGCGTTAACCGTAATTCCATTTGCGGTTTACCCTCACAAAACCAGATTCTTCGTTCATACAGAAAATCAGATTCATACAGAGATCATATATACGAGCAAAGATCAAGCACGATATACTAATTTGGACACCAGAAAAATTTGATATACCTCTGAGAAGAAGATCTACACAAACAATCCAAGCAACACAAAGAACAAACTACACTTTGAATGGTAAAAACTACAGAAGAGAGGAGGAGGAAAGACGGCCAAAGGGAGAAACAACAAATATTAGGGGGTGTAGGGTTTGATATCTGTGAAATGCGGCAGAGGAACTTTTTATAAAACCAATTTATAGGCCTTTAGGGATAGGGGTAGAGTTGATATTAAAGAAAATTTGGGAGGTGAAGGACGAGATTAGAAAGGTGCAGGAAGAATGCCTCATAAGTTTTTTATAACTCTATAGAACAAAATCTTTTTAATAGAAACTCAATTCAAAATGACCAAATTTATTAAAAATTTAAAATTTAATTAAGTTGTTTTCATTTTTCACGTGGAAACACGTAATATTAACTATACAAAGTACCTATAGTCTCAAACAAAATCAACGATCACAACTTAATAAAAGAATATTATTTTTTTGAACATTGAATAAAACGATTTCTTTCAATAAAAATTTTATTAAAAATATTTAAATTTATAAGAGATTTAAAACTTAACAAATCTCGCTACGATTAGGATTATTAGGCAGGTTTCAACAATTTTTTCAAATGAATTTTGAATGGTAGCATTAGACTTTTCAAGTATACACATGTCCTCCTGTAACCCATATGCTTCAGAAGTGGATAAAATTAATTTAATCCATTTAAAGTTAAAACTTTGTTCAGACAATCATATATATCTTGCATTAAAAAGTAACTATTTTTCTTCAAAGAGACTACTAGATAAACCACTATAATATCCTTAAAAAGAAGGTTCCCCTTTGACCCAAAAAGAAAAGAAGGCACACCCTACCAAAAAACTAAATAATTCAAGAAGGAAGTATAGGCCACAAAAAAAGGCAACCCATCAAAGGTAGTTGCTTTTTAAGCTACCATCGCTCAATTTTTTTCCATCAATAGTTGGCATTTATTAGTTTGAAAAGCCACACTCAGTGCTATTGTTGAAATTTATCTTAAGATAACAAAAAAATTTGATTATCATGATAGATTATCCATCAACAGCTATTATATCCTATAACCACAGTTCATATCATAAGCATAAGGGACTCAAACTTATCTCAAAGAATATGAATTTCTCTTGGTATATATAACATTTCCATTACTAACAAATGAAAGAAAATAACAGGAGAGAAATGAAAATGGAAAATTGAAAAAAAAAAACCCCATTACTTCTTCTTCCCTGCTTTTCCTTCCTTTCTCCTTACAATTTCATCAGCATATTTGACACCCTTTCCTTTGTATGGTTCTGGGGGTCTCCATTTTCTAATAGAAGCAGCAAATTGGCCAACCTCAGATTTGTCAAACCCACTAACTGTGATTCTGGTGTTTTCTTCCACTTTCACTTTGAGGCCAGTAGGGATTTCCATCTTAACAGGATGAGAAAATCCAAGATTCAGCACCACGTCGTTTCCTTCTACCATAGCACGATAACCGACA
The DNA here is from genome assembly GCA_036885675.1 of Vigna mungo. Lineage (NCBI taxonomy): Eukaryota > Viridiplantae > Streptophyta > Magnoliopsida > Fabales > Fabaceae > Vigna > Vigna mungo. Next base: position 26,753,066 of record CP144697.1, on the reverse strand, counting down.
CCAACAAGTTGAAGCTTCTTTTCAAAACCTTGAGATACTCCAACAACCAGGTTGTTTGTAAGCGTCCTATAACATTTATGTGTCAAATACGATTATATGAACAAATGAAATACGACTAAGATTCATATTTAAGCTACGCCAGTTAAAACTGTGATTCTACCCATACAAGAAAAACTTTCATAATTTAAATGGAATGATCACTACTGGATAACTAACATCAATAATAGCATTATGTCAAACCAAGTAATAACAACAGTTAATTTCCCCCAACAACAAACAAAAGTGCGTATCTGCAAAATGTATTGCACAAATTTGAATGCTTCGAAGATTATTCAGAAATCTAGGTAAGAGTCTAACTAAAATCCTTTGCGACACAACCACGTCTCAAGCTCAATAGTAAGAAAAAATTGCAGTGAGCGTGAGATCAAGTTTCTCAACCCCAGCTATGATAAGCTGCAAATAACAAAAGCTTTTCATTGAATTACAAACGCAGCGAGAAAGGGGAGGGGAGTTGTGGGGAAGAGCATGGGAACCATCAAAATGGGAGTTTTCAATGTGAACTTAATGGAACCTTATCCCGAACTTTATTTGTTACTGCTTGTTGTAGAAGGGAGTAGTAAAAGGGAAAGAATAAGAACTATCAGTATATTCTCTGAATTCATTAACCTGTAATATTGTAATCAGAATATTCCTTTTAAGTGATATCAAGTGCAGAGTTCATTCCAGGATTTGAATCCATGGAATTCAGGTCACAAGGTCAGATAACATCCTTATTGTTGTATTAATGCTTACCCTTGCCCTACAACATTCTAATTAGAATCACATAATGGTATCGTGAAAAAAGAAATTATCAAAGATGTATTCAAGATCACAAAATTCCCAAATAATACAATCGTCATGAAACCACTAAATTATCATGATTAAAAACAGCATTGCCTAATTGACAAATCATCCATTCTATCACTACTTTCCAGTCTTGTCTTCTAAGTAATAATACTAACTACCAACATCTAGCTCAAATAAATTATTGCCATGGCTACTAACAAAGCTACACAAACAAACGAACAGTAGGTTGTAAACTTATTACTATCATTATGCCACAAACATTGGTGCATTATGCAAACGGACATTAGCAGCAAATATCCTATTTCCATGTCAGCAAGCAAAGTTTTTTCTTTTTTTTTTTCATCTCCGTGTGTTTACAAAAATAATCTTGAAATAATGAGACAACGGTGCAAATGTAATAAGCATGTATGAAGACAAAATGGAAATTTAATACTCCCGAATCCCAACTGAGAAAGGAGGTCAGCAAAATGAAGTACCTAAAAAGCCCATGCATTTGATTGGCTCTTCGGGTTTCAACTGCCTTTCTAACCCTTAAAGTCCCAGTCTCTTCCCTCTCAACCAACACTTCTCGAGGATAAGTTAATGCAAGTTCACCCAAAGGACCTTTCACTTGTATATCCTGTCCTTCCAAATTGACCGTAACATTTGATGGCACAGTAATTCGTTGCTTCCCAATTCTTGATTCCTTACATTCTACAGTTTTTCTAACAAAACCAACTTGAGCACCAGGAACACTAGACACTCTGAGCTTATTTGTCTCACCCACGAAAACAGTCTTCAAATTGCTGAAATAAGACAACAAAATAACCAGTGAGATTTCTCAATCCTATATAACATTCACTGATTTAAAGGAGCTTCTCATCAGCCAAGAATTATATCAATTACATGAACAAATTACTAGGAAAAGTAGATAAAAACAAAAACAAGAGTTCTGTAGATAGACACAAGGCCAACTTAATTCAACATTTCCCTAAAATTTAAAAGTTATTTCCCACTTCATAGCCTTGTAGTCAATGTACAAAAGCACCGTAAAGTACAACATCCAACTTGAACATGACGCAATCAATGAAGCGGGCACAAGCAATAATCTCTCAAAATTATTTCTGTTAACAGCAAAATCATGAATACAAACAATTACATTCCCAACTAATGATTTCATCAAGAACTCCCTCTAAGCATGCTCATTAAACTTCTCTTCAAGTCTGTACATGTCGCTGGCAATGTAAAATAACAAATTCATAATCATTATTCTTCACATACTTACAATACCACTAAGAAGCATTTCATCAAATATCCTCAAAGCAACAACCACTTCATTAAGATCGAAGCACAAATTCACAAGATTATTATGACTCTTATCATTACCCACGGGCAAATCATTTTGAAGACCAGATTGAACTGAAGACCCATAATTTCTTGAGCCATCACATAATTCTTTAGGCCCAATTGAGATCGAGGCACTTAGAGCCATTCAAGTGAAAGAAAAAACACATTCAAATGTTGAAACAGTGAGAGAGTTCAGAACAGTTGTATTTCTCAAAGTTTAAAACTGTGCTTGCTACTACGAGAAAGGAGCTAAATCCCGTAAAGGGTGTTTTTTTCTTCCTTGAAATGTAATATTTGATATCATATAACCGACATTGAAGATTGCAATGTAAAAGTAAAAGTGTTCCAATACAGAGGGAATTGAGAAAGGGAAGTAGCATAAGTGAAGCAAAGAAGAGAAAGAGAGGGTAAGAATCTTTACCTTATACGAAAAGAGGAAGTAACAGAGGAAGCCATTGTTAAACCTTCCAAGGTTGCTCCACCAAGAACATAAGAAAAAGCCTTATCCAATGAAATATCGTATTTTTATTTATTTTTAATAAAAGAGTGATTGGTAATTTGAAATAACCCTTTTTGGTCCAAGAAATGTTGATGAGGTAACTCCTATCGGGCCTTTGATTATTCTTTTTGGGCCAAAAGCCCAACATGAGTTTAAGCATGAGTAAGCCCTCCAATGAAACAATAGTGACATTACTCTATTTCAATTTCTAATTGTTTCACCAAAAATATATTTTATTAAGTTGTGTAATTTTTATCCTCTATATTTTCTCCCATTTACCAAGAATAAAAAAAAAAAATCTTTTTCATTCGTCAGTATAGTGAAATAATTATTTATCCACTATCCATACAACATTCAAACATTCTACCTTCTTTACAAATACATTAAATATGAGAATCAATTGATATAATTTAAATTTGTGAGACAAAAATTAAATAATTACATTTAAGAAAACACCTTAAGTGGATTTGAGAATTTAAATATTTTTTACATTATCTTCTATCGATCTTGTTTACATTTGTTATCTAATAATATAGTATTGTCTATACATATAGTAAAATTATTAATGCTTATAATAACTAATTTAAAAATCACAATTAGAATTTACACAAGAGTGTAAACATCTTTAATTGATAATTAAAATTCTAACACATTGATGTAATGATTTCTTACTTTTCTCTGAAACTTTAAATAATGAGTCTATTTTTAGATAATTCTAAAATGGATATAGTGGTGACAGTAGATATAATATTACGAGTTAAATTCAAAACTTTAAATAATGATTTTATTGATTTTTTTTTTTATATATAAGATGTTTAATTTTTTCATTTGATTATTTATACTCACATTTGAGTTCTCGTTATTTAGCAAACCTCAACATTGTTATTTTAATAAATTTTTATATCATTTAATTATAAATTTATCTTTTATTATATATCTTTTTTATTAAAATAATCACATAATCAATTATCAACATTTTTTTTTCTAAAACGTAAACGCTAATCAGTAAACCTTGATATTAATTTGACCAATGTAATAGTATTACTCATTAACGAAAAATTATCTAAACTATGGTAAGTGTTGTTTTATAAGCATTATGTACACATTTGAGCTATTCACACTTCTAAAAAATCTTGAATGGAGTAGCCATGAGTCCAAACTTGAAAACCCTTAATTGTTTTTCACCAATTTAATTTTAAATGACAACCTTTTTCTATATTAACTATTATATTAAGATGATCAATATGGGTCACTAGTACTTATAACCTTATAAGTTATTTCATCATAACATGCATGAGAAGTGTATAAAAGAAAAATTATGCAAAATATATAAAGAATGAGATGCATAAAACATGTTAATCCATTATGGCTTTTTTTGGTAACATCCATTATGCTTTTGTTTAAGAAAAAGACTTTTGAGTTGTTAATGGTAAAGTAGATTTTTCCAAGTTGGCTGAGCTCAGAGACTGTTCTTGATCTAAGAGTAAATGTAGCTGAGCTTGTGCAAGATACTTCACAACTTTATGCTGTAAAGTGTGTTTGCTTTAAAATAGGTCTAAGTCTTTCATTCAATACACATACTGTTCTCTGCTTTCAACACTTCTTTATGCAGATCAAATTAGGTCAAGTACTTGCTTCCTTTCTTCACATGCAAGACCATGGTTTTACAGAGAAACTTTTCTGTCAGCTCAAAAAGGATAATTACAGAACATTCTTCCTTTATCAATAAGGTTTAACATAAGAATTAGTTAGATTGTTTGTGATGTAACTGCTTTATTTTTGTTAAAAAACCTATTTTATCATTTTATTGAGTTGAAGGCAACTTTTATCTTTGTGTTTTTTTAAGGTAAACGTCTTTTAATAACTGATTCAAGATAATATCCAAATATTATAAAATAAGAAAGTTAAATAATATAGAAAGAAAACATTGGCTAAATTAGTATTTTCTGATTTTGGACAGAAAATAATGGTATAGTTTCTTATAAGAAGACGTTTATAGTTTATTGATATCAATGTTATAACTTTTTATATAAATTTATCTGTTATTGACCTTTTTCTTAAAAATAATTCATAGTGGATAAAAATATAAAATTAAACGTGATATAAAGAAACTCATAAATTCAATATTTAAAGCTTTGATCAACAGTGATGTTAATTCTTTTATATATATATATATATATATATATATATATATATATATATATATATATATATATATATATATATATATATATATATAATATCTTTCCTTAAATAATACTTTTAAAAAATAGATTCATTTATTATTGAACAGATATTAACATTTTTTTACTTCAGCCCGATATCCTATTGATTAACGTTTAGACACTTTTTTAATTATTTGATTTCTATAAGAAAAATAATATTTTGACATCCAAATTTTTTATATTTATTTAATACTGTCTTCGTTTACTTTTTATATATTTTTTCAAAAAATAAAAAAATTCATATTTTATAACTATATATATATATATATATATATTAAATAATGTAAATATTTGTCATCCAAAATACTCTTTTTTTCCTTAATATTTTTTTGAAGTTGTGTTTGAAAGAGTTATACCTTTTCTGCAAAGAAGCTCTTGTGAGGAATATTATGAAACCAGCTTTACCACAGAAGATCCTTATCTGCCTTTTCTGCTTCGATTGCGAAAGCGCCTTTGCATGTGGCAAAAAATAAATAGCAAATGAATCATTTTAGAATATAACTTTTTTAAAATATGACGTTAAAAAGTTAATACATTTTTAATAACATTTCAAAATTATATTAGAAGAATTTATTTCATTTTCCTAATAAAATAATTTAAATTTTTTTAAAAACTTATAAGCATTTCCAACCGTTATGCCAAATAATTTAGTTTGTGATGTTACATGCACCAACCTCCAACTCCAATATCTTTTAGGTACGTGATTGACTCTTTCAAGATTCAAAAAAAAGAAAAGGTTGATCATATCATACATATCATCTTTTACATCCCTTAAAGCATATACATATATTGCTGAAAAATAATAGAGACCAAAAAATATAAAGAGATATATTCATACATGCACCAGTTGTATATGGAATATTATACTTTCATTGTTCAAAATAATGTTGATTTGCATATCACCTAGATTACCCATTTCGCATTATAAAAATTGAGTAATAATAAAAAAAAAAATTAAACGATCTTCTTATGTCAAAAGTTTTTATTACACTTGTTTTGGTGTGCATAAACATAATATATATCAAAGGATTTCGACTTTGAAAACTACTCTTTTTACATAGTTTAGTTACTTACACTACAATAAACTCATTGCATAACTATTAATTCAAAGACCAAAAAATAATCAATCATTTTATTTATTAAATTAGCACTATTTTATGAAAAAATATATTAATATTTAAAACAGTTTTTATTATTAATTAAGAACTAATTTAAAATCTAATAATAGTAAGTATACAAAATCTTAGTTAGAAATTAATTTAAGCTCTAATTCATAAAATAATATAAATTATTTTAAATACTAATCTAATTTAGTTAATATAATAACTAATTATTTTTTATCTGTAAAGTAATTATTATTTAATGTAAATCATCTCTGTTTTAAGAACAAGGGGACCGACCATAAGTATGCGGAATATTGATAAGAAACACAATTACATTATTTTTTTCAAAATTACAAAATCCCATAAAACGACAAGATACGGTAAAATTTAGCCTATGATGAATCTTGATTTTCCTCATTCTTACATTTGACACCTCTTTTATGTACAAAAAAGAATGGCAAAAGAGAAAAAAAAAGCATAATTATTTGAAAAGAATGGACATTATAATCTTTGTAGATAGATATTGATTACATGTAACCCACCATGCAGCTTGGTGAGTTTACAAGCACTGCAACATATGCAGGTAGAAATGATGGTGTGTACATGTCGAAGATAGAAAAGAGAAAAAGGTGGTGTCTACCATTTTCATGATATTCCACTGAGAGATGTTCAAATGGTCCATAGGTGGTGGCAAGTCAATGGAGACAGGGTGAGACTGTGTGCCTCAAAATTGGGGAGCGTAAGAGAGAGGAATCCACGCTTTTGTTTTGCCTCACCCCACGCGTGAATATACTATACTCTGCTACCTTTTCGGGTTTCAAACCCCAATCATCCTTTTTCACCATTACTCTTTAAAACACACCCTTCTCATTGTTTCTGTTACCCCATTAACACCACCATCATCTTTCATCCAACACCACAACACAACACACAGCTCTCTTCCTTTTTCTGCAAGAAGGCTCACTTGTTTCAGTTTAAGCTACACCGGCAAATATGTCTGTAAGTCCCTTTTTCTGATTATATACACACAAGCTTAGAATGGTTTTATTCATATTACTTGTTTGTGCATTTTGAAGAACAGTTAATTAGGAGTTTATGACTGAGATTGTCACTGCATAACCATTCTGCTATAACGATGTATCTACTGCATGATTGGATTTGAGTTGTAGATATAGTTCAAAGATACTTCTAGAACAATGGTGGGTCGGCCCACTTATATTCATTTGACATGTTTTTTTTACTGAAAATGTCTCAAATGGATGTTAATGTGCCAAAGTTTTCTTTTTTCGTACTTTTACTCTCAAAATAACAGTGGGTTTTTCTGCATTACTGCATTGGAATTTCATGAAAGCAATTTTTCATCTGATATTTGTAGTACATAGCTTTAAATATTATTTGGGAAAGTATTAAAGAAGTACTGACTAGCATTTCTCTTTGCAGAATATGATAGAGGTGAGAGTTCCAAATCTTGATTGTGAAGGATGTGCTTCAAAACTAAAGAAAGCTCTCTTCAAACTTAAAGGTACATTTTCTGGAGGCTATGGATTGATTGAGCTGGTATAAATGGGCCATTGAAGGGTAACGGTTGTGTTGCTTATCTTTGAATTTTATGTGGTTTGCTTTCCAAAATCTCCATGTGCATTTCTCACTTTCTTTGCTAAGTGTTGAACCATAAGTCAAGAATTTGGTACACCATACCATTCTGGGGTCCATGTACACCTTCCTGTTGCCAGATGGGTTCCAAATTTCTTCAGACATGTTTTCCAATCTAACAAATTAGGTTGCCTCTCTGTCACACCTTAACCAAACAACGTTAGTTGTCATTACAAATGAAAACAAAACCAGTTCTATAGCCTTACAACAAATTCAAAATGGACCCTTCACATTATTGTAATTACTAGTTTATTAATGTTAATTATTTTGAGGTGAAAGCCTGCAAGTTATATGCAAATATCCATCTTTAGTTGTTGTTCCATTACTTCTTATAATGTGTATTCTGATACATGGATAAATGATGTCTTAAAGTGTAAAGCTTTTCGCTTTTGTTGGTGAGCAAAAATGAATCACATTTTTATGTTCATGAAAAGTGAACTCATGAGAAACATGGCATTATGAGCTCTCATTCAGCATGAAAATAAGCATACCCAAAAGCAAGCAAAAAGTACTACAAAGTGACTTTTACTTGGGTCATCAAGCACCATATGTATAATTGAGTTAGTCCCATTTTTTTAACCACCATGCTTTGAAATTTAGCTTTTTTAACTTATACTCACAACTTTGTATTTTTTGTCAAATGATCTGTCAAAAGATTGAGTTAGTAGCATATCAGAATGTATTATGTATTAGTTTTTGAAGTTGCTGAATGTGTGATTTGCAGGAGTAGATGAGGTAGAAGTTGAAATGGAATCACAGAAAATAACAGTGAGGGGCTATGGCTTGGAGGAAAAGAAGGTTCTGAAGGCAATCAAACGTTCAGGGAAAGTGGCAGAACCATGGCCATTTCCAGGGCATGCTCATTTTTCTTCATTTTACAAGTATCCTAGTTACATTGTTAACCATTACTATGATGCATACAAAAGTGAAGCTACCAATGGAGTTCACAGTTTCTTCCACACCCCTGCAGTGTATTCAGTTGCTGTGGCATCTGATGAAGCATTTGCTTCTCTTTTCAGTGATGATAATCCTCATGCTTGCACCATAATGTAATTGAATTAGATCAGTTTTAAGCATACTTTTTTCCTCACTTCAGGATAGTTTCTCTTTCAAGAGAAAAAGAAGAAATTGAGAGTGAGACATATTTTCTCCTAGTAAATTAGAGTTTGTTTACTATTGGTTGATTATTTTTTTTTGCCAATTTTCTTGAGTGTATTGTCTTGTGCGTCCTTTTGATGATATCCAACGAGTTTCTTGGTTAATTTCTTTTTTGTGAGGTTGTGTATAATTTATATATAACAGTGACGAGACTATGGAAAAAATTAATGTGAAGAAAGTATGGTAAAAGAGAGAGTGTAAAAATATGTTAATTAATTAATTTGTATAAAGAAATATTTAAATTGTATTACTTAATTTGATATTAAAAGATATAAAATTTGTATAAAAAAATAAAGATAGAAAATACATCTCCCAAATTTCTTCTGAATACAAGAAATAATCCATATAAGAAATGCTTAATTTCCCTAATGAACACATCAAGTTCGAAATTTGTAAATGAAAAAAAATAAATTAAAAGTGATTAGTTTGGTAGTGCAAAAATATAGTAAAACATCTTCTTACACATATACACACTTTAACCTTTTCTTTTACTTTTTCTTTCTATACCTTTTTGAAATATTAGTGAGTACTTTTTCGTTTAGCTATTTAAAAATCAAAGGGCATACTTTCAGAATTATAAGCACATTGTCATACTATTTTGATAAACTTTTCAAACTTATGAACTAAAAATGACATCAATATAATATATTAAAAAAGCAAAATCTTTTCATCTTGGTCGAGATATTGAAAATCTTAAGCTTATATAATGCGATATTTTTAAAAAAAGATTGCACTTTTCCAAGCCTCGTGTAACAATGGTAAAACAGAGTAATTAAGTGTATGTAATTTGTTATATATAATTATTTGGACCTCAAGGGAAATTGTTATGGACCAACTTCAATTGGATCCACGTTAACCTAACACTTTTTCTCAGCAAATTAGAATTCACTTATCTTCTATGAAGAGTAGAATATATAATTTCTTTTTTAAAATTAAAGGGAAATCAACGAAAAACAGAGAATGAAAGATACCTACAAAAGTGGAAAGCTTGAAGAAGAAACAATTTTTGGATGACGAAGAGAAACCATTACATGTCTTTCTCTCCCCTCCTTTTTCTAACTATAAACTTGGTTTATTATTATCCATAAGTAACTAAATATTTCTTTATTGAGATAAAATGTAGTCAAACTATAAATTCTGTGTGCATATACAAACATAACAATCAAGAACAAAAGTACTATGTATGAATGTAGGAAGAAGATTTGTTTCTATCATACCCTTTCATATTACTTAGTTGAAGATAATTTAAATATATTTTCTTTTATTCTTTAAGACTTTTTTTTTAAAGAACAAAACTTTAACCGAGTTTAGATTCTAAAACGAACAATATTTTATAAATATGGTGATTGATTTTAACTATGTCATTTGAGAGACTTGAAATTGAAATATTGACTCCTTCTATAAAATTGATAATGAGATTCTAACTCGAATTGTATTTGAATTTATAGTGACTGATATTAACATTCAACGGAATTAGAACTTTTTTTTCTATATAAAAAATAAGAAAAGAGGTAAAATGCATAAATGTGTAAGCTTAATTTTCATTTATAAAATTTGTTATATTATCAGTTAATCTCGTTAACACAGTCAATACATTTAAATTAAATTCAGAATGTATTAAGGTAAGTTTTAACCAAATTATAAAGACAAATGCATAAGACGAAGAATACATATTACCAACACAAAAGATGTGAAAATTTATTAAATATTAACATGAAAACTTGCATTAAAATTTAAAAATTATTATATTAATGCAAATGCATGTTTTGAATTTGTGTAACCTGGAAAAATATCTAATGGAAAATACTCTCCAATCTAAAAAAGTAAGTGGAGATATTGAAGGATCTTCATTAAATTTTTCTACTATTTCATGCAGGCCATGAGAGGTCTTGTATAAAATCACTTAGCACCTTTGAACTTGAGATTCTTGATTTAGAAAAGAAACATTTTGAAGGATCTGTGCTTTACAATATTTGGCCAACCAAACTTGACCCACTAACTGTAATTTTCACTTTCAAAAATTGAATTTGAATTTGCCATAATTATTCAACCACTTCACCCTCCATTGTCCTTGCATCACCACTGCCTAAATTGTTGGTGTTTGATAAGATATCAATGGAGTGAGTTTGGCAGAAAGAAAAGAATCTCTTTTGTGAGTATGTAATCACTTTCATTTTCTATTTTTTTTTACAGTGCGTGAGAATTTTATAGTTGCAATCAATTTCAAATTATTTTACCTTTATTTTTAAAGGAAATATATGCTATTGACGTTTAATAATTTTATCATATATAATAATAGTTGGTAATAAAAAAAATCTTTATAATATTATATTATTTTAGTGTTTAACCGTACTTTGACAAGATTATCTATGAAAAAAAAGATATTTGGAAGACTAAAACAAGGTGATTCGCATTACTAATGGAATTAATGTGGGAGAAGAACTCGTTAAAGGAATATCTCACTATGGTGAGTAGTGTGTGGGAAACTCATTTCATATATGAGAAATTTAATTGGGAGGTAGAAAATAAAGAGAGTTCTATTTGGTGGAGGAACATTATTAGTTTACCTTGCCAAATGAGTTAGGAAAAATAGTTGATAAATTGATGCGTAGAAGGCTAGAAAATGGAAGTAGTACCAAATTCGGATAGATTCATGGGAATAAAGAGAATAGTTTGGCTTGACTATTTCAATTTCATTGCAAATGTACAAAAATGGTGAGTAAATTGAAAGTATGGAAACTAAATAGATGGTTATGAAGGTTCAATTGGAGCGAAGTCTACTGCACAATCTATAAGTAAATTGTAGGTAAAATAAATTAAGCAGGATCAAATTATATGATGGTTAAAAAATTATCCTCTTAACTAGAATGAGTTTTATTTTATTATTAGTTATAATTTTTTGACTTAATAATAAATGTTTTATCTAATAATTAATATCGAAGTCTAGTTACAAATTTCATTCTCAATGAAAAAATTATCAAAGGAAAGAGATTGTTACAAAACGATATCAAATTATCTCATGACACGAGTTAGATAAGTCAGGTCAATTACAATTAGAAGAATACATAAGAACTTTTTATGGAGATAAGGTCAAAAGGGAAAGGAAATTGCATAGATCAAGTGGGAATATATATGCAAAACTAAGGAAGATGATGGAGTTGGAGTAAAGGATTTGAAATTATTTAACATGACTTTGTTAGAAAAACAGAAGTAGAGACTTGGGAAAGAATGATAATCGTTTATGAAAAGAGATTCAAAGTATGGATCATGAAAAGCTTATGAGTCTTGGTGGTGGAGGATATTAGGAGAACATTTGTAGGTGGACAAAAAGATAATTAATTTGCTAAAACTATAAATTGGAGCAGGGATAAAGAAAATAAAATAAACTTTCAGCAAGATAAATAAATTGGTGAAATGTCATTAAAGAATTGAGGTTATATGCAAACACAATCTTAAAAGAAGAAACATTAGGTGAATTTAATTATTAGAATGGAAACCAATAACATTGATCTTTGTCAAGAAAAGAGCAATTTGAGTGAGAGGAAATTATGGTCACCAACTTATTGAAAGAGTTAGATGAGACAAATTTATATAGAGAAAGAGAAAATGAGACGCTGTGAAGGAATGATGAAACACCAAAATATACCACAAAATCAACTTACAAAATCTTAAAAATCAAAAACAACTTCAAGTTAGTTTTATATATGACAGTGTTTTGAAAAACTAAAGCATTATCACTATCTCAACCTTCAATTTAAAGAATTTTAATAAATAAAGTTGTCCGCTTTGGGCGAAATCCTCACGGATTCATTTTTGGTACCATTTCAAAAAGTTTTCTAATAATGGAGGTATCTTATGTGTATATTAATAACCCATGTTTATCTCTTATTTTATCCAATGTGAGACTTTGTTTATACCCAACAAATAAAACATAAATACATTTTAGTTATTTTGAATGCATAATACTAACAAATGTAATGAGGTATGGTGATGTATGTGGTTGATTATTATGTGAGATGAGAAATGTTGTTATTTTAAGAAGTGTAAGTAGATGTGAAGAGAATATTATGTTATCACGTAATACGAGCCTGGATCACCAATAAGAATTTAACAACAATTGTTTGTTATTCGGATTAGTGTTTGTACCCAACCACATACCAACTTTTAACTATACCTAATTTTAGTTCAAAAGAGTTAAAAAACAAAATTTAGGTTTTAAATTAATCTTATCTTTTAATCACACAATGTGCTGAAGGTGGTCCTTGTGGATCTAGCTCTATTGAACACATATTTCCTAACATTAATATTATGTAAATCTAGGATTCAGACCTACTTCTATCATAAGTCGAGGTCTTCCCGGTCTACTGCAATATTCTAGTGAAATGCATATATTGGGTAATATCAGGAATTTCTAGATGAGGTAGTAGTGACGATTTTTTTATTTTTTTTTTATATTGTTATTGTGTGTATATAATTGATAAAGTTGGTTTTCGCTGCCTTACAGAAAAATGAGGAAAACTGTATTTTAAAGGGTTACTAATGGACAACATTGCATACAAAAGGTTTTGTGCATACATAGAAAGTGTTGCTAACATACATGGTTTACGACTTCGTGCTTTAAAGTTTTTCACCTTCATAAGTCTTCACAAAAGGGTTTGTAAAAGACATCATGGTTTGGTGTTTACAGAATCCTAATTTAGTCATGATAATGGATCGACAGTAAACAGGGTACATAAGGGCCGGTGGAAAACGACACATTGTAATGCTATATATGTGTGTGTTCCCACTTTTTGTAGGTCCATTGATGGAATTGAAAAGAAGGATACCCAGGCTTAAGTTTCACAATGACGGGAGAATAGGGTCTGTATAATCATAATAATGTGGAAAATTTAATCTTTTAAAATGGTTCCTGTTATGTATATTATTTAGAATCGAGATCTAAGATAATTTAAATATTTTTTTAGAATAAAATTGTGACAAAACACGTTCTTCAAAACAAATAACATTTTGAATGTATGGTGATTGATTATAATGATGTCACTCGAAGAATTTGAAATCGAAATATTAACTACCATCATAGAATCGATAACAAGATTTTTAGACGAATCATCAGTCTCTTAAACTTTCCACTAAAGATAATCGGTCATTCTCCTTGTATCATGATTGGAGTAACAATTCTCTTTTTTTTTTTATCAATTCTATATTTTGTATTTGGTTATTAGTTTCATTTTAATATATTATTTATTGTTCATCAATAAAACCACAAGAAATAAAATCTTTTATATGAAGAATGTTATGGAAAAGGTTGATAAGTTCCATTCAATAAAATAGAATGAGAAATATTATGGTATGTTGTCACAAACTCCATGGAGGCAGAGAAATTCGTATTATCTTAGTATAATAAGGTGAATTCAAGTAAGTTTTCCATTTCGTAAAGTGATCGAGATTACTCTCTAGGATCATGCTTCCTTATGTGAAAGTATGGGAACACCAATTTTAATTATAATAGATATTTTTGGTTGTATAGTAAGCCTTTGTAAATTAAGAGTAATGGATGGTAGATATTATAAAAGTTTTGTTTTTCAATTATGTTTCTTATAATAAGCTATAAGTTATTTATATATTTACAAGTGTAAATAGTTTATAACCACCTTGATCCGAGGATATCTCCATTCATATTATATATATACTGTTTCCCTTTTAATACATAATTATGATGATTATTGAAGGTACTAATCTATGTTATTAGTGTAAAAAGTTAAAGAAATTCAATATTATTAGTACAATTATAAAAAAGAATATTTATTCAAATAAATTTATTTCCTAATTAATTTTTAAACTATATCTGCTTATTGTTCAGAATTTGATTCCTCCTAATTTTGTTTGTTCATTAAAGTGGGGTAGACCTTTTATATTAAAATAAATACACATTAAAAATAAATTCAATTTGTAGAAAATAGAGATGCTGGGCATAAAGAACTCCTCTCAATTACTCTCTTAAACTTTACACTTAAGAAATCCATTTCATCTTCATTGAATATTAATAAAGAAAAAAGGAAAAAAAAATGGTACACAATAAATCCCCTCCAACAACAACAATAACAGCTAAGAGGAGGCCTCTTGAACAAGAAGAGGAAAAGAAAAGAAAAGTCTCAACCTTTGATTTTAGGTTAATTATATTAATAATATTTTTTAACAATTTTTTGACAACAGACTATTTTTGATTATTTTATTAGTCTGTATATTTAAAACGGATCAATCATAAATTACTACATAAACAATTATAAAAAGTTATCCAAAAAAATTGTTAGAAAAACATTTTCCCTTTAAAAATTAGGTTAAAGTTAATTTTTTAACTGTGAAAGACATGAATCACTTACAACATCCATGATATCCTAGTTAATTTGTTTTGGATATGTTTGATTAAGTCCTAGTGCTGTCACAACAACAACACCTTTCGTTTTCACAAGTTTGAGGTAAGATGAAGGAAGAAAGAGTGTGGTGAAAAGCATATACCACAGGAGCAGACAATCTAGGAAGAATATTTTGTATGTAACCTATTCCTATGTCTTATACAAAGTGACAATGCTTTTCTTCATCATAATTTTATGCACAACAATGGATAATTTGTCTTCATGGGCAATTCTCTGTCGGTATTCCATTGCCATTACTAAGAAAATAATTATATTTTCTTACATGATGCATGTGTTTGAATGTCGATATTTGTCGTGTATCGAAAAACATCACCTTCTTGCTAATGTTGCATTTTGTTTTGATTTGAGACGTAATGAAATTCTGAGCTAGATATTGTATTCCATTAAGAAAAGATCTGAAACTAACATTCAAACTTTTGTGCTACAATAATAAAAGAAGAAAGAAACGACAAGGTCTACAAATACTTTATCACATTGTGCATAGCATTTGACATTATTTTACTATTCTTCATGGAATATTATTCTTCAAAAAGAAACAATAAAAATATAAGATAATGTATCCTGAGTAAGAAATTCTAATCACCAACAAGTTAAAATAATGTTAATAACATCCGTTTTTTTTTTATTAATTCCTTCTTCTCAGTTTCAGTTTCCTAGTTTTTATATATAATTTTAATTTCAAATCTTAAGAAAATCACAATAATTTATATTTAATTTTAATCTCAAATCTTAAAATTTTCACAATGAAATAAAATATACAGTATATAAATAGGTGTAATTTTTTTTATAAGTAATTGTTAACTGTTAACATTTTTGTTAGTGTGAAGAGTTGAACCATTAACTTTTTTTTTACTTTTTTTTAAAAAAAAATCAAACTAATCTTATAATGTTGAATCTACAACTTTTTCTATCTTTTCAAATGTAGTTGATGTAAATTTTATTTTACAAATCTGTTTTATAAAGTTGAATTAAAAATAAATATCACTTTTTTAAGAAGATATTATATTCATTTAAAACAAATCTTAATAAAATTTATTGTTTATTAAATTTATCGTATCATCTTACTATCATTAATTATACTTAGATAACATTTTTTATGATTATTATTATTGATTATGAAATAATTTTGGACCAATCACATAATAACACGTAAATGATGTTCAAATGTTGTCTTAGTATCATTATCCATGCTAAATGCAAATAAAAATAGGATAATGATACTTAAATAATATTTTTTACAACATTTCAACATCATCTACGTGTTTGGTCCAAAATCACTCCATAATGGTGTTTATAATTATTATTATTGATTGTGGAGTGATTTTAGATCAATCACATAAAACGTAGATGATGTTTAAATAGTGTAAAAAAGATGTTGTCTAAGTATCATTATCCATAAAAATATTATCTTTTAAACTAGTTTTATAAAATCGAATTAGAATTAAAGTTTATTTTTTAAATTAGTTAAATTATTTTTTAACCAAAATAATCAAACACTCATTTTTATTTAATAAATCTTTCACTTAGTAATAAATGAATGAACCGAGAGTGATATGCAACTCTAATCTTTCTAGAACAAGGGGCCAGTCAAAAGGCCAAAATAGAAAATTTAACTTGATTTTCAGCAACTCTTTTTCCTCTCTCTCTCCAAATTCCAATCGACCCTTTGCATTTACACATTCTAATATGCAATGATGCAAGTTTGGTTTTCCCAAAGTTGACAGGAAAAGATACCAAGGTGAGAAAGAAAGCAAGAAAGAAAAATACTTAGAAAAACCCAAATGGCAGAGAATGTGATCACCATGCCTAAAACACTCAAAAATTTGTCCTGTGTGCTGTCGAATTGCACCATATATGCGGCAAGAAATGTGCATTTGGAGGGTCCATTTCTTGGATGTGACTTCCACAGTCACACGCACAAATAAAAAGAAACAACTCCAAAACCTCACTCACACCTTTACCCTTATATAGTACATGTTCTCAATTTTCCCAAACCCCTTCTTCTCTCACTCTTCCTTTCACACCTCTTCAGATGGCTCAGGTACCACTTCTCATTTCACCATCTCTGCATACCCCTTTTTCATTCCTTTTGCTTCTTTTCTTGCATTTTCATTATTTATGTCAGTGATCCATTCAACCGACCCAGAAAAGAAAACCATGTGATTACTGATATTATATATTTTCTCTTTCTTCTTATGCATGTTATTACCCCTCTTTCGATCCACAACAGAAGGTTGTGTTAAAGGTTTTGACTATGACTGATGACAAAACCAAGCAGAAGGCAATTGAAGCAGCTGCTGATATCTATGGTGGGTGGTTTGTCAAAGCCAAAGTTTCTACCTTGAATTCATGTTGATGTGTAGTGTGAGTTGTATGAGGAAAGAGTAATTGATCTGTTTGATTTTTGATGGCTTGATCCATAGGGGTTGATTCGATTGTTGCTGATGTGAAGGAGCAGAAGTTGACGGTGGTTGGCCAAATGGACACAGTGAAAATAGTGAAGAAGCTGAAGAAAGTAGGTAAAGTGGATATAATATCTGTTGGACCCGCTAAAGAAGAGAAGAAAGAAGAGAAGAAAGAAGAGAAGAAGGAAGAGAAAAAGGAAGAAAAAAAGGAAGAGAAAAAGGAAGAGAAGAAAGAGGAAAAGAAGGAAGAGAAGAAAGAAGAGAAGAAGGAGGACAAGAAATAGAGGCAAATCTCAATGATCATCGGGTTTTTTCTTTTTCTAATTCTACTTATTTTTCACTTTGTTTTGCATATTTCTCCATATTCAGAAGCAATTGTATGTTGCAGAAATTGTCCATAGAGTCTTTTCATTTTTGATCAAGTGGGTTTCTTCTCAAATCTGTTGTTTATAGTCCTTCTCAAACATGGATCAATCTTCAATTGCTAAGATGGAAAAGTTTTGAACTTTTAATAAAAGGGTGCGGAAAATTGGCCAATGGTGATGAAAAATGGCTTTGTTTCTTCTCTTTTTACTTTTGTTTTCTGATACAGATGACTGGTGAATGAAGGTATGGAAAATCGGTAATTGGCTTCTTAATTGTCATGATAATAGTAAATTCTTAGAGCAAATTATTTAATTTATTTTTAATTCAGTCCCTTATTATTTTATTTATTTTTTTGGTTTGTTGTTATGCTTATATGCAAGTGGTTGTGACTTTGATGATATCGATGCTGTGTTTTGTTCCTGCCGATGAACAGAAACCAAGGAATTTGGGGTCATCAAGAAATTCCTCTATTGGTTGTTGGTCATTTGATCTTAGCTCAATGGCACCAAAGTCCAAAATGGCTTGTGATTCATCATTTCAACAAAAGTGTTCTTGTGTGCTCACAAAAATGGTTTTCAAATTATTTTTCGAATAGAAAGATCAGTTCTGCATATTTTCAATGAACAAACAATGCTATGATAATAAGTTGGTGCACCAATAAATGTATATTTTATAGTAATATTAAATTTTTCTCCATTATATTGTTTTTAAAATTTATTTGAATTCTTAAATTATTTTCTTTTTAGTTAACTAATATGTGATGATGGTTTTATTTTATTCTGATAACTATAAAGTGGATTTATCTTAGTAATTTATAATTTATATTTTTTTACTGACTAAAAATTATAAAATAGTTAAAAGAATATTTTAATAAAAATAATCAAATACAAAAGATGATTTGAAATAAATGTTATAGAAAGTAAATTTGTTTTTAAAGAGCGTCATGTAGAGAACTTATAAAGTTTAAAGAACCCTTCTCATCATACTATACTAGTTTTTGTTTTTGTTTTTTTAGGATTTGAAACTCGGAATTAATTTTTACCGAGTCATAGTATATTTGTATTATGACATTATTCCAAAAATATATATACTTTTATTCAAGATGAAAAGTGTACTCATTTGATTTATATTATCGAAAAAAGATCTCTAGCAACATTGGATAGCTGTGAACAAAACTAGGATATTTTTTTTATCCCTTATGACTTTTGTGTTAATGGTAGTTATTACTTTGGAATATTTAAACTATCATCTTCGAGATGATGAATTGAGGTTTTAAATTTATCCCAGTTTTTGGACTTTCATTAAAATATTTGTCTTGTAAACTCTCAAACTTAAATAATAAATATACAGTATCTACCGAATGGTTACCGTCGAGGAGCATTCAGTCTAGATGCTGTATCAATTAAGTTCAATCAAATTAAATTCGGTCTAGATGCTATATCAATTAAGTTCAATCAAATTAAATTAAATTCGGTCTAGATGCTATCCCAGCAGATGATAAATAATTAAAGATATCTGATTAAAGATGTTCATAAACTAACCAAATCTAAAGATAAAGATGTTTTTATTTTATTAGATCTATGTTAGTTTATGATCCATCATATGACCTATAAATATAAGGTCAAGGCCGAAAGCCATGTACGTTATATTCATGTTCGATCAGAACACAAATATTCAATTGTAATAAACAATTTTCAAAACTGCTCCTAACTTGAGCGTCAGAGTGCCTTTTGTAGGTACCTCCCCCCCTCATCAAGAGTACAACCGAGCGGTCAAGAGTGCAACTGAGCGGACCAGATTTAAGTTGAGCGGTTCAGGTTGAAACTGAGCGGTCAAAGCTGAAAGCGAGCGGTCCAGACTAAAAGCAAATAAGCAGAGCAGACAATTCTAGCGTCAGAAAGGTTAGTCTACCAGCCCTACAAATTCACACCGAATGGTCGTATTAGTTGAATTTTGATGTCACGTTTTATTTCGATTAAATTCTATGGACAAGATTTACATGCTTATACTTTTGGTATGAATAAAGCTCGACAGTTTCCCTTCAACCACATGTATTCGGTCGTTCGGCTTCACAGGTATTGGCTCTTCGACCTCAACTTCTCGGTCTTCCATGGCCTCAGATACTTTAGCCAAATATGGCCTCAAGACTTACCATTCGACCATTCACGAAGGTGCGCTAAGCGAATGGTTGAGGTCTGGGAGCATTGGGACTTTAGATCACTGTCTGAACTTTCGCATAACGAGTTAGGGCGCTAAGCGAGAGGTTAGAGTATGGTACCACTAGTAACTTAATTCGCTCAATGAATTGGGTCGTTGAGCGAGTGGTTGAGAGGTTGAGGTCACTGTGAGTGGATTCACACAACGAGCTGGGTCGCTGTGCGAGTAAAGTTTGTGGTCGTTGAGCGAATGTGTGCGTTGAGCGACTATTCCAGGTTATCATGCATTCTTTTCTTCTTTGTTCTTTATTGGTTGGAGTAATGAAAATGATTTGTTTGTGGATGATGTATGACTATGTATGAATATTATATGAGTATCAAAGTAATGTTTATTATTTCAAATGGTGTCGAAGAGAATTCCAAGGAGGAATTACTCAGTGGTGATTGTCAAAGTTGGTAAGTATGAATATGGGAAGCTCAATCTTGGAGTTCATCCTAACATTCTAATGGTCAATTATTCTTAAGTAAAGAGGGTGAGACATGTCGTGAGAATAGCAGGAGGTCCTAAGCTAGGGGTTTTTCCTTGGCTTAAGGTGAGTGATAACAAATTAACCTTGTGTGATAGCTTGTGGTGGGCCAGCTATTTCACCACAGCAAGTACACGAACTGTCATAACTACATATTCATACTAATTCGGATGGTCAAGTCAATGGTTGGTTAAATACAAAGTTAGTTGGATTTGACATGTTTGTGTGTTTATCTTCTTTGAAAATTTAATTGTTTTCACATATCATTATTTGTTTTTCTTCTAGCTTACCTTTCTATCTGTGTTTGAGTAGGCTCTTGATGGAAGTGATGTTGTGGAGTAGTTATCTTGAGAACTTTAGTTTGTAAATAGTTTTGGTATAGGATGTTTGTATACAAAATTTAAATTTTATGGTTATTTTGGAATGATTATAAGACTTTACTTTATATATTAGTTCATAACTCTATATGTTAGTTAATAACTATTTTATCGTATGTTTATGATGACTCTTTTATACTATATTTTTATGATGTTACATATTTTATCCCGATTTCACATATGTTTAATTATTTTATTTTAAACAAACCAAACCATAAGCCTTTCATGTTCGCTCATATGAACATTACAATTAATTATATCTAAAAATAAAAAACAAACCTATAAAACTAGAGATTTGATCATTGTTAATTTTTCAAACAAAATCTAAAGTTCCAGAGAAAAAATTACAGAAGCAAAATCAAGGATAAGAAGTTAAAAGGAAAATGACTAGTTTAATATATGATTTTATAATTCATGGATTAAATCGATAAAATTTAATATTTGTCATAAAAAAATATTAAAGTGGAACATTACCTGGAATTTTAAAAATATGATGAAAGCTTAATAGTTTTATTTAGGTTTAAACCCCTAAGTTAAGTTCTAATGTTCAGTTAGTCTCCGCTTTTAAAAATATCAACCTTTAGTCTCTATGATATGAAAAATGTATCAAATCAGTCCTCATGACAGCACTTAATGAACAACAAATCACAAGATTTCATACTTAGGTATCCAATATTTTTTGATTTGTTAACAGAAGGTGTTATGAACAACAAATCACTTAATGACAAACTTGTGATTTATTAACGGATAAGACTGATTTGATACATTTTTCATATCATAGGAACTAAAGGTTGACATTTTTAAAAGTGAAGACATCATAACTTAACTTAGGGACAAAAAAAGGATTTAAACCTTTTATTTATTTAAATAAGGCTTAATCCCTCTATTGGTCCTCATATTAGTGTGCAAATCTCAGTTTGGTTCTCAAGTTTTGAATTGTCTCAATTGGGTCATAATTTTTGTAAAAATGCACACATTTTACCTTAACCGTTAAGCTGTCTCAAACGGCGTTAATTGATGTTGAGATGTATTTTTTATTTTAGGCTTAATCCCTCCCTTAGTCCTTATGTTTGTGTGAAAATCTCAGTTCGGTCCTCAAGTTTTGAATTGTCTCAATTGGGTCATAATTTTTGAATTGTCGACAACAACGACATTTATTAGTTTGAGAGGGAGAAAAGGTGTGAGTCGGGGGGTTTGAGGGTGGAGGAATGAGTGAAATGTGATCAGTGATTAGAAAGAAAAAGAAAGACCATAGCCACGTGGATTTAATGATTTTAAAACATAATAAAAATAAATTACAGCTCAGTTTAAAGTTAACGCCGTCTCAATACACTTAACGGTTGAGATAAAATGTTGTAAAATGTTTGCATTTCATAAGGACTTGAGGAAAAACTTATGACCCAATTGAGACAGTTCAAAACTTGAGGACCAAATTGAGTTCACACAAACATAAGGACCAAAGGAAAGATTAAGCCTAAAATAAAAAATACATCTCAGCATCAATTAACGTCGTCTGAGACTAGTTAACGGTTAAGGTAAAATGTGTGCATTTTTACAAAAATTATGACCTAATTGAAATAATTCAAAACTTGACAACCGAACTAAAATTTGCACACAAATACAAGGACCAAGGGATGATTAAGTCTTTAAATAATGGGTTAAATATGTTTTTAGTCCCTATACTTTGGGGCGATTTTGGTTTTAGTCCCTCTTTCAAACTATGGTACAATTTAGTCCTTCAACTTTAGAAAACTCTGGTTTTAGTCCTTTTTACCAAATTTTTTTAACTTTAATTTTTGTTTCAAACGCATTTTTCAGTTAACATTGAAGCAAAAATGTGTCAAATAGTGTAAAAAATCCAAATGTTATAATGAAACGTGCTTGAACCAAAAAATAAAATTAAAAGAATTTGTTAAAAAGAACTAAAACTAAAGTTTTCTAAAGTTGAAAGACTAAATTGTACCATAATTTAAAAAAGGGATTAAAACCAAAATCGTCCCAAAATACAAGAACTAAAAACATATTTAACCTTTAAATAATCCATGAGGGGGCATGAATGACAATCCTCTGGAGAGGTCATAAGCATTAATTAAGGAACTGTACCACCCTACAGATTTTGGGTCACAATTATATCAGATTGTAAGAACGCCTCATCATGATATAAGCCATTATGCACGTAATGATGAAGAATTTAAATTTTCTTGTACCACTTTCTACTGTTACAAAAAGAAAATTACAAAACATTAATGGTGAACATCATAAGATGTTTATTTTGCGAAAAATGATTTCATTTTTTATTCTTTTAAGCTAAACAGCTTTTTCTTCTTCTAAATTTTTTAATTCATTTAAAAAAATATATATTTGATACACATAAATTTTCCGACTTTTATAAGAGTTACATAATTTTAGTTTTTATTATTATTTTATATTATATATTAAATAAATATAAAAATGTGTGACCGTTTTAATTTTTTTTCATAAAGATATCAATTTTAGAAAGAAAAATACATTTTAATAACTTTTTACAATAATTTATGTGATAATTTATTATTGATATGCTTTAAATATATAAGTTAATAAAATAGTGATATATCTTGTATTATTAAAAAGTTGTGAATGTATCGCGAATGTAAAAAAAGTTGTACTTGCAATGATAAAAAGATACGAATGAATGAGTCAAATCTATTTGTTGCATCAGGACCAATGAATGTTCCCTCAGACTTCAGCCTGCAATAAATTAGACAGATTCCAACTCATGGATGATTTTGATTGATCCTAAACTGTTCACAATCATGCCTTCAATGTACACCAATACTTTTATGCTTTAATTATCTTTCAAAATTTAATGATGGTTTAGATTCATTTTTAGGCTGAGATGGGAGAAATAAAAATTAAGTGAAATAAAAGTTTCTTGGTGAAATAGGATGGAATTAAAGTGAAAATGAATAAATAAGAGTATTTCATTAGAGAGAAAAAAAATTATTGTTGATTTTCTTTCCTAGCCATTTCTATATTGTTAGGGCGAAAGTTTTACTGTGATATATGATGCAACTATTTTAGATTTTAAAGAGGACATTTTGATATATTTAATTTAGAAGTTGAAAACTTTATTCCCTATTTTTTTTTTAGAATTAAATATGTTTTTGGTTCTTTAACTTTAAGTGAAAATTGAAATTAGTTTTTTTTCAAAATTTTGATCTAATTTAGTTCTCTAACTATAAAAAATGTAAGAATTAAGTCATTTTAATTAAATTTTGTTAAATTCATTTAATTATAGAAAATGCATTTGAAATATCAAATAAAGTTAATAAATTTTGGTTAAAAGGACTAAATTCGTACATTTCTAAAAATTGGGAGACTAAATTAAATCAAAGTATTGAAAAGAGACTAATTCTAATTTTCACTTAAGGTTAAGAAATAAAAAACATATTTAACCATTTTTGATATCTTTTAAAAGTAAAATCGTAAAAGAATTCTGAATAGACAATAATTAATCATTATAAAATCATCTCAATTTTGGAACAATAATAATTTTAATAATTATAGTATCAACTTTTATGTAAGAAATTAAACTTAAAGTAATATATATTTCATTTTATAATCAATACAAAAGATCAATTATTGAGAAAAGTAAGCCAGTTTTATGGTGAAAGCCTTGAAGAGTCCTCCCGAGAACTGGAACAGAAAAATGGGTTTGAAGTGGTTTCACAGATTTTCAGTTTGGATGCCTCATTAAGGCTAAATTTTGCTCCTTATTTTAGTTGAAAAAAATTAATTTGGTGTCTCTTAACTTTTTTTTTCTTTCTCAAACGTGTTCCATTCAATTCTTGAAAATGTATTTCAATTTAATTCTTTTAAAAAAATATTACTAACAACATTAAAAGCATATTATGTGTTTTTTTGTTTTACAAATTTTGGTTGTTGTCCATATTCCAGATCCATAATATAAAGGTGACAATGTCAAATATATTACTAATTTCAATTTAGTCCAATGTATCTTTGATTCAATTTTTAAAAAATAAAATAATTATTTCTCACTAAATTAAAACCAAATTATTATTTATATAAATGTTATATAAATATTTTTATAAAAATAATTTTTTTACCTATGATATTATTGTATATTATTAATCTGGATTTATAAGTATAAATACTTTTATAAGAAAAAAATAAGTATTTAAAACTAATATATTATTAATTCATATTTTTCTACGAGAACAAATTAATTAATAACATTTATTAAGATAATAAATTTGGTCATTTTTTAATTCAAACCAGATTAAATCTTTGTATAAATGTTATATTAATATTTATCTTAAAATTTATTATAAAATATTATTAACAATAATGTAATATGTTAAAAAGTTATTTTTAATAAAAAAAATATTAGTATAACATTTATACAAATAAATCTGATCTCAGTTTGGAAAAAGAGAAAGAAAGAGACTGAATTGAAATTAAGAAAATAACAGTGAATATTAACTTGTGACATTGTCTTGTCACCTAACATGATCACATGTCGGTAACACTATCACATATCACACCAAGGACTTGACACATATATAACAAAAAAAAGTTCAAATATTAAAAAAAAATACATATTGACTTGTGACATGTTATTAAATATTTTTTCAAAAGTTGAGATGTAATAGAAATAAAAAGTGAAGAGAGTACCAACTTAAAACTTTCTAACCAAAGTAGGAATTAAGTGAGTAATTAAATCCTTAATCAAATGGGATGTGAGTTTGTTCTTGCACCTCCATAAATTTTAGAATGGAAATCTAGTAGTTTGTTTCGTTTTGAGTCATCTTCTAATTGGTTCTTAAAAATTGAGCATGGTTGGCCTATCTTACATAAGAAATGCAAACTAATTTCTTTGACCTTTTCCTTGTGATGTTTGGCATGTGAGTTTATAACTTTTTCCCTCTATTATAGTATGTAAAATGATAAATTTTATCAGTCTATTTCTTAAAATAATCAATATTTAGAATTTTATAATTTCTAATTTTTAAGTAAAAAATTATTAAAAATAGAAATGGTTTTGAATTGAACTAAATTAAGGAAAAAATTGCAAACTAGCAATTTTGTTGTATGGACTAAAACAGAAACACTATTAAGCAAGTTATTTATGAGAAACACACATGACATATTGGATTTGTGCATCGAATTTTAAGGATTTAAGTTAATGCAAATTATGAGGAGCAAATGTTGGTCGACCCATCGTTGGCCCATGCAAGCCGGTCCATAGTTGATCCACATGGGCTACCAGTTATGCGGGATGAGCCCAAGTGGATTAACAAACTAAAATACTTGGTTCATTTCACATTTTTTCTTGTGAATCTACTAACATTGTTAGTTCAATATTATCATCCTTGATAAAATTTTCCCACATCCTTGTGTAATAAAATTTCATTTTTAATAATATAACTCGAAAGTAAAAAATACTTGCATGTTGGAGATTTTGAAAAAAAAATCATTGGATTGCATAATTCAGAAATTATTTTTTCCTGACCAAAAAAATTGAATTTCCTAATCCAAAAGTTAAAAGTAACTTTCAAATTGTGTAGTCTCAAAGTTAAATAATTTTCGGATTGTGCAACTAAAACTTACTCTTTTTTCTTTCATAATCTTCTTCAGCTTTGGAAGCTATTTTTAACTTTCAGAGAAGTAAAAAAAGACTTTCATATTACATATAATTCGGTAAAGGTAAAAAAGGAATTTTCTTTTATGTGGGTGCGGAGGGAAATTTATGGAGGTACAAGAAGAAGCTGGCAAACGGATTGGGGTGAAAACTTTGAGTTGGTTTGGTTTTGGAATTTTAAGCCCGTTAAAATAATCAAACAAGATGAGGCCCAAATTGCATTTGCTCAACACTGTAACTTGACCAAAAGAAGATTAAATATATATATATATATATATATATATATATATATATATATATATATATATATATATATATATATATATATACTATGTATGTGTAAGTGAAATTATTATATGTGGTTATGAGAGAGTTGACTTCTCTAATGTTGCGTATAATAACTCTTTTTTCACCCCTAAACAAGTACATCTGTAGATAATTATTATAATCTTAAACTGTGTAAATGATAAATAAATGTAAAAAAAAATTCTTCAAAGAACATTTGATGCTTAAAAAGAAGTAGAATAAGTTAATTTTAATTCAAGTTCTTATGTAATACTGCTTCTATTCCCATCTAGAAGAAAAGAAAAAAAGTAATTATACACTTATTTAAAAAAAGTCAATTTTGGTTGTATTAATTTTCACTAATATTTTAATATTCTTCATAACACTTAAATAGAATGAAAGTGGAACCAAAAGTCAAATATTATTAAAATTGGATATATGTTAGAAAAAAAATATCAATAAATGAAATAAAAACTGTCATAAAATTTATATATATTTAAAAGCAAAGAAATACGATTAGCTTTTAATTTATTTATATAACATGTGTAAATTAAGTCTATTAAAATAATGATTAAGACAACTATTAGGGGATAATGCTAAAAAGATGCTAGTCCCTAGAAGGTGGGAAATACTAAATAAAAAAGTGACCAATGATCATTGGAAGTGAGTTGAGAAAATGCATTGGTATTTTCTTTAGAAAATGTATAAATCTTGTTTTGATGAAATAATTACTTATTATAATTCTTAACATGCTTGTAAAAGCTTGTTTAAAAAATTAAAAGAAAAAATTATCTTTATTTATTTTTTTATGAACATTTTGGAGTTCAACGTCTCAGATATAAATAAAAAAGTACTCTCAATTAAAAAAAACTGCTTACACAAACATATGCAAGTTTATCATTAATGGCCGGTAGTAATAAAGTTATTATACACATTAAACCAAAGAATATACCCCTTTTAAAAGAAATTAAATTTCATTATTAGTGTAAGTTAGTGTACGATTTTGGCATATAAAATTCAAAGTGAAACAAAAAGAAAGTGTTGGTCAAATTCTCGATAATGATTGTGTATAAAAGTTCATAATCATTGTTAGTATTGAAGTTGCTAACTGTTGACATTAGTTCGAGGTTTCGAAAATGGAGATAAATAATTAATAGAAGATGACTTAATAGCCATGCGTAAGCCAAAAAAGCTTTTGTTGAAATGCTAGTTGTTCCATGGACCATCTCATTTATCTGAAAGAGAAACTAATAAATAAATTAATGTAGGAAAAGAATCCCATGCAAGGATTTTATTAGGTTTTCATGGTTGGTTTGATTTAGATATCTCTTTTAGTCATTTGAAAGCTGTTGTCTTTCTTCTTCAATAATCTCACAAATTAATCATTGTAAGGTTTTGATTCTGTTGGTCTGTTGTTGAATCCTATGTATATGTATTCTTAATATTTGTTCTTTCGTTATAGGGTTGGACACGGTTTGATGAGTTAGATGTGTCTCTAAATCATATTCTTAATGTTAAAAGGGCAAGGATTTGTAACTAAGTATATCAAATGGGTCGGACGGTTATAAAATCATTTTGTAGTCAATTATACGTCAAGGATGAACAGTTGGTGAAAATTCATAATCAAATCTTTTTATAAAAATTAAAGTAAGTAATAATTAGAAGTATTAGACTGAGATTAAGTTATGACTAAGATTTTATTAATTCAAAACTCATAACGAAGACTATAAATTTTGATAATTTACATTTATTACACATTAATTACCATTATTCTTGATTTTAGTGTATTTGGAAAAACTCCCTCATATCCAAAATATGGATTATTTAGGTTAACTTATTAACAAACTATGACCAGACATTAAATTGTGACTAAAATACATACTCGGAGAAACATCCGTACACTGTTATACAACGAATTATTATGAAGTTCCAATTGTCGTAACAGAACACGTTTCTATTTAGATGAAAGAAAAGTAGGTGGGATTTGATAAGATTTAATTTAATTTATTAAATATAATTTGAATTTAATATTTTAAAATTTATATTCAATCATTTAATTTATCGAATTATTTAGACTTTAGATTGTCCGGATGGTGGGTTTTTTGATTAGGCTTTTTGGATTACAAATTTATATTAAATTAAATTTTTTAATGATATAAAATATAGTAAACTTTTAACTAAAAGAAATAAAATTATAATTTTAATAATTATTATTATAATGAATTATAAATTTATATAACTTATTATTAAAATTTAATAAAATAATATCATTTTTAAATTTTAAAATATAAATATTAAGTCTGAATTGAATCATGATATCCATAAAATTTTAATTTGGTATTCAAACTCGAACATTTATCAATTTTTTTATCATCTAAAAAAAAGTTTTATTATTAATACGTGTTCAATAAAGGAAATATTTTAACATAAATTTGATATTGTATTGGTAGTGGATATGGAGGAGAGGAAAAATGAGATGTTTGTGTATTACGATCCTTTAATAAAATGCCACGAGGCAAGCTTCAAGAAAGGTGTTTTGACCATTTTTTTCTTTTTGTAAAATGATCAATATATCTTTTATTTTAAGATTAATCCATTAGTCACCTTTTGACTTTCATCTTTTCTCCCACCTAATTTATGGTACTGTTAAATAAAATGCGATTTGATATATTTAACTACTATTATATCATCTTTGTTAAATTAAATATTATTTCATATTAAAAAATAAATTTAAATTTATATATTACAAAGTTTAACTTTCTGTAATTAATGTAAAATCTTATATATATATATATATATATATATATATATGAAATTAAATATTAATAATTAGTTTGAGAGTAATTCGGTAGTAAATAACACTATAAACTTAATAAAAAATAGGTTTTATTAAAATAAATTTTCAATAACCCAAATATTATTTTAAAAATTAAATTTTAGATCTAACTTAATTTAAAAATACTATTTTTTTTATATAGTATAAATCTACCTAATATTTAATCCATGGAAAATTTCCAACAAAGCTTAATATTTATATGTATCCAAACCATTAATAACACACTTCTCAAATAACTATAAGACATATATAATCATAAAAAAAAACCTCTAAGTAATTCTATTTATTATTTATTTTTTAAGTAAAAAACACAGTTTTTAATTTTATGTTTTTGTTTCTCACTCACACAACAAGTTACTTATTCTTGTTTTAATTAAATTATTTGTTCTCCTTTAAAATATGAGTTAATGGGCAAATGGAGAGAAACTGATAAATAAGCTAAGAATCAAGTTATCTCATTAACGATAAAATCAAACAAAAATACAAAGAATAAAAAGTACTTTAAAATTAATTAAAAATATTTAAATTTATAAAGTATTTAAATTTTAAATAAATCCTAGATAATACATACAACAAATGATTAAATTATAGCTTATAGTTTTAAACGTATTTTTCTTTTATTCTTTTAAATTTCAAGTGTATTAATTTTTCATACTTTTGTATATTTTGAACACAATTTCCCTCACTGTGACCGACACCATTTCAGTGTCAATGCTAGAACTTCTCCTACCATCATCATTGCTTACCATTAATTTATTGCTTATTTTCATCATACAAAGTACCAACTCCAATACTATTTCATCATCATTCCCACTGTCATAACAATTATTCCCAAAATTAAAATAATATTTTTTATACTTTTCATTTATACCGTGAAAGTGTCGGTCGCCCAGTATATTCGTACTTGGAATAAATTCTTTATTAAAACATAATTTTTCTAAAATTAATCACTGTAATTTTTAATTAGGGTTAAATATGTTTTCAGTCGCTGTACTTTGGGACGATTTTGGTTTTAGTCTCTCTTTCAAACTAAGGTACAATTTAGTCCTTCAACTTTAGAAAATTCTGGTTTTAGTCATTTTTATCAAATTTTTTTAACTTTATTTGTTGTTTCAAACGCGTTTCTTTGTTTACACTGTTTTGACACATTTTTGCTTCAATATTAAGTAAGAAACGTGCTTGAAACGGCAAATAAATTTTAAAAAATTTGATAAAAATGACTAAAATTTCTAAAATTGAAGGACTAAATTGTACCTTAGTTTGGAAGAGGGACTAAAACTAAAATCGCCCGAAAGTATAGGGAGTAAAAACATATTTAACCTTTTTAATTATTAAGGTACTGGATCTTTGATTGATAGAGACAATAGAGAAGAAAAAAGAAAAGAAAGAATTAGAAGATGTAAAATAAACAGAATTAATGTTATTATTTATTATTAATTCAAACAATAATGTTTTAAAAATTTTCTTACAATATATTTAATTATGCAGTGAATGTAATCTCATATCTATATTTGTTCAAAAAAGTTTCTGCAATTTTTTTTTTTGCGCGCTTTCTTTTCTTTTTAAAAATAATTTGTTATTTATTTCCAGCATCCAATGTATTTTTTTTTTTATGATAACGTTGCTTAACAATGTTAAACAATATTTTTAGTTCTAAGTAACAATAGGAACAGTATCTTGTTAGTCGAAGCCGCAATCGCATGAATTACCTTTAAAATTTTATCTCTCTCGTGTCTTTTCATAATAACTATACGCGTAAAAATTCAATTCTGTAATTAGTTACTCTAAATTTATTACTTTATTATTTTTGAAAATAATTTTTTCCACTTATTTTCATATTATTTTCACGTCAAACAAATACACAATTCTTACTCTATTTTTTCTTGCACTGTGTTTTATTTTTTTCTCTTTGAAATCCAACGTAGGGTAAATATTATAATTATCAAATATAAAGTAATTAAACAATTAATTGTCCCGTGAATGTGAAAGCAATTTAAAAATGTAAATATTAGAAGTTTAACATCAACCAGAAATAAGACAAAATTATAATATATAAGTGAGTGTAAATCTTTTCTTACAAGCCGATTTTGTGGAATTAAGTTAGGCTTAAAACTCATTTCTTAACATGGTATCAGAAGAGTCTATCCTAACAATATTTATTGGACATATTGTTTTATCCATTGTCGGGTCACTATTGGATTACCCATTAATTTTTTACTCTCACATTCGATATGTCTATACTTCGACGTGAAAAGATAGATTGGAAGTTTAGATCGATTAAATGAGTTTGTTTGTGTGTTCTTTTGTCACTCTTGGCTTGCTCGTTATGTGAACAAATAAAAATTTTTACGTAGTGAATCTGAGTTCTTTACCAATAATGGAATTGTTTACATTCAGTGTAAGATAAAATAGTAATTTTACGTTATAGATAAGATGAGACTAGATAATAGCATATAAGAAACTATTATATATATTATTGTCAACTAACATGAGAGGATAGAAACAAGTGAGGAAGGTACTAAAATGGTGAAAAAACAGATAAAACAGTAATAATGTTCTGTAATTAATTGGATTCAATACCAACTTCTTCAAATATTAATGAAAGTGTTTTAGTAGGATCAAGTTCTACGTTTTGGATTGAAACCATATAAAATTTGATATATATAAATTTATATAAAAATTGAAAATATTATTTTTAACTTAAAGTTTAATTTTTAACGAAACTTTCTTATGTTTTGTTTTTAAAATGTGTTTTCGAGATTAGAAGAAAAAAATATTTAAATTGTGTTTGACTTATTTTTAATTAATATGAAACTATTGAATGTGATAGATATAATAGGTATTTTATTTTAATTTTAATATTTGAGATTTATGATCTAGAGTTTCGGATTTATAATTATTTTTAATCACTTAAATTTACTATTTAGAAGCTAACCTTTTTTCAATTTTGAAGGACTATTTTAATTTTTAAATTTAGAAAAACAAAACCAAGTTTGCTCTGAATTTCATGTAAAGTTGACTGCTGAGTTGGCTTGTGTGTTTGTCTCTGATGAGATTCTGAAGTTCCTTTCACCAACCTAAATGCCTATTGGAGATTAGTTCTTATTTAATGGAATACATAATATTTCTTTTTGCCATATGATTTCATTTAGAAACTTCCACCATATAATATATTAAAGTAGAATATATTTATTAAGTTATCGATACACGTGCCTACCAATTCGTTTTTATTAATTTGAAGATATTATGGGAAAATATTTTAATATTTTAAAAGTTGATGACTTCAGTTCAGCATAATGTTTAAAACAGAGCCGTCAAAATGGGTTACAATTCGCGGGTCAACTCGATCCGTCACGGGTTTGGATCGGGTTAAGTATGAAAAATATAATCCACTTATATGTGGGTCAGATTTCAATCCGGTTCATTTAGACCCGGCTCATGCGGGCTGAATCCGTGATGAGCCGGGTTGGTCCACCAACCCACCTACCTAATTTATTTTATTTATAAAACTCTACCTAATAAAATACTCTCTTCATTCACTTTGTATACCAAAAAAGTAATCTCTTATCTCACAAATCACTCTCACGATACTTGCTTTCATTTGAGGGTGCTCTCACTTTCAGTTCACTAAAATTATTCAAGGAACAGGTAAAACACTCTTTCTTTTTTCTTCTATTTTCTCCACATTTTTGTTTTCTCACTTCTCTTTCTTTTTTTTTTTCAAAAACCCTATAATGACAAAAAGTAGGGGTTTGTGAATTTGTTTTTGTTGTGGGAGATTTGAAGACATGGAATGATTTTTTTTCCTATTCTGACATACTTGTATCAGACTTTTATTTAAACAATTTGAGTATACATTATTTGAACAAGCTCCTTTTGATATATTTGAATTTGGAAAATTATGTTACAAATTAAACTATTAATTTTTGTTGATGTTGTTGAGTATTGGTTCTTTTTTGATATCTTTGAATTTCGATTATATTATACTTTTTATTATTATTTTGAATTGTCTTTTAACACAATTTTTTGGGAGTGAAATTTGTTTAAATTTAAATTACAAAAAGTTTGTATTTTTTTTATTTTAAAAAAATGTATAAATGAGTTAGTGAGCCAACGTGTTTACCCACCAATCCATGGTGGGTCGGATCGGGTTCAAGTTTTTCTGACTCACTAATAAATGAGCCGGGTTAGGTTGACTCACTAAGTGAACAACCCGTGGTGGGCCAGGCCGGATCAGGTTGGACTACCCGTTTTGACAGCTCTGGTTTAAAATATCTGGAAATAAACTTTCTCGAGGTGATTAATTATAAAATATTATTTTGGAGAAAGTTAAATTAATTAGTTAAGCATATTTTCACCGGTGGCCAGAATTTTAATTCCTACAGTGAGATATAAGGAAACTAATTTAGTTAAAGTGGAAGGACTTTTTATATATATTTCAACACTACCAAAGTCTTTAATTATAATTATGTGGACTTCGAAAATTTAAAAGTCTATATCTAACACTTTTAAATACCCCAATTTGAAGATATACCTGATTCCATTTTAAATAATTAAGATAAAATAAGATCACTCACTGATCAATTTTATTAATTTCATTACGCTTACATGTGCCAACTAATCTCTATTATATTATCATGTTCAATTCATGAATCCCACAATTAATTAATTATCATAAAATGACTCAAAACTTTGTTATTCTTTCCTTCTTTCTTTTAGTCATGATAATATATTCTATTAATTAAAAAAGAAAAAAAAATCGAATCTACTAATTTATTAACTGGTATTTTTCCTAATGAGGTGAACATGAACTTGTAAAAACATATTGTGAGGAGCAATTTCAAGTTAAATTATGGAAAACCATGTTAAAATATTATTTAATGTAATTTTAAATGAATGTTTACATGTTTGATCTATAGACATGGTGAGTTTATTTAGTGTAGACATGGAATAATGAAAGAATCTAAAATTTAGGTTAAGTCAATTTATGAAAAAGTTACACAATACAGTATAATAATTGGAGAGGAGTCTAACCAAATACAATTAAGGTAGAAGATTTTAACATCCATACTTAGTTTACTTTTTTTTTAGAAGACTCTACACTGGAAAATTTTTATCTTTCCATTCTATAACTCCAAGTTTCTAAATCCCTAATTAGCCCATGTTCTCACTATCTCATCTTTCACAGTTTTTAAATGTAATTATTTTAGATTAAAATAATTATTTAGAATAAAAAATTGTTAACTGAATAAATAAAATCCACCAACAATAAAATAAAAACTACATTTATTTATATAA
This sequence comes from Vigna mungo, assembly GCA_036885675.1. Taxonomy (NCBI): domain Eukaryota; kingdom Viridiplantae; phylum Streptophyta; class Magnoliopsida; order Fabales; family Fabaceae; genus Vigna; species Vigna mungo. Next base: position 26,717,931 of record CP144697.1, on the reverse strand, counting down.
TTATAATAACTTTATTATCATAAAAAAATAACAAATAAATTCGCACGTATAATAGTAGTTATTATTTTAAAATGTAATATATTACACAATATATTTTATTTTCTTAATATTTATATGTTATTCCTAAGAAAGATAAATACTTTTAATATAATTTAAATTAATTATAATAATGAATAATTTTTTTTATCAAATTAAATATGTAAATTAATACTTTATATTTTGTTAAATTATAATAATTTTGAAATGAGTATTAGTGATAGAAAAAGAGAAGTTAGAAATTAAATTTTGTTAATTTGAGCATGGATTGAAAACATCATGTTGACCAAACAAAAATATATGACTTAAATTGAATTATTTCTTCCACACTGAGCTCTTGTAGGGAGAATATAAGAATAGGTTGTTCATGGGTGATCTAAAGTTAATAACTTATAACTCAATTCTATAATTATATTAATCTAAAAAAAGGAAAGACACATTTAGATAGTAAGGTATGTGTTATAATTGGTAATAAGATTGATTAATGGTTTTGGATTCATTCTGCACTATTATAAATCAATTCCAAACATTCTTGGAAAATAATTCATTGAGACATTTCAAAGTGTAGTATAATTAAAATTCAATAGAGAATATGAAGTTTTCTATGATCTTATCATTTTTCTGTTTTATTACAATTAGTTTTCATTTAACTCAGTCAACGACTCTTCAGATATCACAATTTGGAGGAAAACCAAATGGTAATATAGCTCAGGTATGAATATTTGATATTGTGTAAAAGAAAAACTAACATTGTTTGATGGAAACCTAAACCCTAAACCCTAAACCCAAAATTATAGGATTTTTTTGTTATTACTACAATCTCTTCAATGATTTGTCATTTTCATATTCTTAAGGCTTTAAAAAGTGCTTGGACTCAAGCATGTGCATCCACATCTGCTGTCAAAATTGTGATTCCAAAAGGGAATTATCAAATGACACATGTATTGTTAAAAGGTCCTTGCAAAGCTCCCATTGAACTCTACGTTGATGGCATAATCAAAGCACCGGTAAAGCCACAAGATGTTGGTGGTAACGAAATTCTCAGGTTTGACTATGTTAACGCCTTAACCATGTCTGGTAATGGAGTCTTTGATGGACAAGGTTCTTATGCTTGGACACAAAGTGATTGTTCAAAAACCTTTAATTGCAAATTTCTTGGCATGGTAAATAAATATTATTATTGACATTCAAAAAAATGCAACATGAGCATTTATCAAAATTAGATTTCATTCATTTTTGTATTATTCTATCAAATGTCAACAGAATCTTGCTTTTAACTTCCTCAACAATTCAATAATTCGTGGCATTACTAGCAAGGATAGCAAACAATTTCATATTAATGTTTTGGGATGCAACAATTTCACATTTGATGGATTTAAAGTAACTGCTCCACATGATAGTGCCAACACCGATGGCATCCATATTGGAAGATCAAAAGTTGTGAATGTTCTTAATACAGACATTGGCACCGGAGATGATTGTGTTTCACTAGGTGACGGTAGTAAACAAGTTCTTGTCCAAAATGTGAAATGTGGACCTGGTCATGGTATTAGTGTTGGAAGCCTTGGAAAGTATACGAATGAAGAGCCTGTTGACGGTATTACAATTAAGGATTGCAGTTTGAAAGGAACCCAAAATGGAGTGAGGATTAAGACTTGGCCTAGTGAGCCAGGAGCAATAACAATTACTAACATGAGATTCGAGGATCTTACTATGGACAATGTTAGTAACCCAGTCATCATAGACCAAGAGTATTGTCCGTGGAATCAATGTACCAAAAAGGTATTCAGTCTCTTATATATTCATGTACACGTTGATATTATTGTTTAAGTTACAAAATATTTCATACAATACAAAAAAGTGACTTAAAAGACTAATTATATAATTTCTTATTGTTTGACGATCCAGTATCCATCAAAAATAAAGATAAGCAAAGTTACCATAAAGAATATCAAGGGAACTTCAGCAACTAAAGAAGGAGTGATTCTTTCTTGTAGCAGTGGTGTACCATGTGAGGGTGTAGAGATATCTAATGTTGATCTCAAGTTCAATGGATCTCCAACAATAGCTGTATGCAGTAATGTGAAACCAAAAATTACAGGAACGGCCCCTACCTGCACAGCTCCAAGTACCAAAAAACAGTAATATAAATTTGTTTAAAAAATCTTTAAATGTATTATATGTTCCTTTTAGAATAGTATAAAGTTATAACTGTTATCATAGTTAATAAGTACTTGAAATAAATTCAAGTAAAATGATTATTATGTATATAATAACCTTTTAATAATATATTGTTAATTTATCTGATTATAATAGATCTAAAATAATTTCTGTTTTTCATGGTATTATAAAGTTTAGAGAATGATTTAAAATATAAGTGCAAGCCAAAAGAAATAATTTCTTCTAGTGATTTAGAATTCTTTTTGATTGATCTATGTTATTAAAATAAGAATTAGTGATACTTAGTGATGACTGTATGAAAGCTTATTTGAAGGGACTCTTTATTTCATAGCTTAATTCAAAATATTACTATCTTTTAAATTCAAATATTTTTATTTTATAATAATAAAGTAATAATAATAATAATAATATTAACAACAACATCAACATCAACAACAACAACAACAATAAATTAACATAGATACTTAGTCATTTTCTTCATAAAAATAAAAAAATAGTATTCAATAACCATACAATCACATAATGCACAACAAATCACAAAGTTACACTATAGCTAGGACTGAACATGTTCACTCCCCATAACCCTAAAATCATGGCCCTGATACCATTAATGTGATATTCCATTTTTATTCTCGTAAAATGTGAAATTTAACAAAATCCTTGTTTATTTCAAAACATATTTCCAATCCAAAACTTAGGATGCATTTCAAATATTAAAACTTAGAAAAAACATTTTTTTTTCATTTTCTTTCCAAAAAATATTCCCGAAAATTCTCCGGGGCATCTCCTCACATATATGCATCTTGCACCATATTTGTATCAATAAATGCTCCCGTATCACAACACATTATACAATCATTGAACAAATATAATCAAGTAAGGGAAATCTAACATGCAAAAGATCATTCATTAAGCAGGCATAAAACTTTTACTAGACATAAGAATAATTATATTATCATGCAATAATCATACTAAACTCAACCATCACGACCTTAGAAAACTAAACTCTATCATTCGTATGAAACATTGATACGAAATCTCGGGAGGTCATGCACTTGTAGAGACCTCCAATCCTCATCAGAAACCTTGGCCAATACAATGTATGTTCTTACATTCAAATTAAATTTAATTGATTGAGTAAAATAGAGCAAAAAGAATCAACTCAATTGGATAATTGTAAAATGTTTTGCACCAAACAAATAATAAAGGTCAAGTTTATCAACAACCTAAGCTACTGGAATATTATGTGGAAAATTATTCTAATTATAGGCCTCAAATTTAATATTTGACCAGTCAAACCGAATAACAATATATCTAGAACTCATGGTAAAAATTTCAATTTGATCCAACGGTTAATGAAGCGAAAATATTAATTTTATGGTGATGACTTAGAAATAGGATTAAGGTGGTGTTGAGTTATCTAAGAAATACGAAACTAATTTGTCTAAGCACATACATCCAATTAATAATCCGAGCGATCACATTGAATCAAGATGTCTTAGGAACTTTATATCGAAATTTCAAGTTATCCTAATGGGTAATTAGGTAGGAATTGATGTTTTATTGAGAGGACTCAAAAACAGAATTAAGATGGTGTTGAGTTCTCTAAGAAATACAAAAATAATTTCTCTAAACATAGACATCTAATTAATAATTCGAGCGGTTGCATTGAATCAACATATCTTAAGAAATATATATCAAAATTTCAGGGCAATCTAACGATTAACGAGGTGGGAATTGAGATTTTATGAAGACAACCCAAAAAACAGAAAACAATGAAAGCTAGACAAGAAAACCAAAACCCCACAAGTGGATAGAATAACTCTCCATACTAAAACCCAACATGCTCATATTTAATAAATTTAGATTCTTCATCCCGAAACATACCATTATCATACAAAAAGAAAAGGGTTAAAAGGGTTAACTCCCCCTATCTTTTGCCTTCAACAACTTTAATCCTTTTCTTCACGAATATGAGTAGCTTTATAGACCAAGATAGCCTTTGCACTTTGAGAATCTCTCTGCACTACAGAGACTTAGACTCCTCTTACAACTAAAGGTGGTTCTCTTCTCCTTGGTGGTATATTTTTCAATTCTTCATTCTTTTCTTATTTATTGCAACCCAAACTTAACTCTATCCACCTTACTAAAACACCATACCCAATACCACATAACACCTTACTTAACACCACACCCAATACCACATCTAACACAATAAGTATTTTAGCATTATATGTATTTTACGATAGTGTTAATGTAGCATTATACATATTTTACTATAATATTATACACAATTTTATTGTACCATAAAAAATTATCTATTAAATATAAGGTTTAATTGGTTAGATAGTTACCACTTTGGTGAGTGTGTGTCTAGTTGGTCCTCACTTTAAAAAAAGTTTCAATTGCATCATAACTTTTGAAAAAAGTACCTCAATTGGGTCCTTTTTGAAAAAAATTACTAACAGCGTTATTGACATGCCATATGTCAATGTGTTTTTTTTTATTAATTCTTTTAATTTTTTTTTGTAAAAATTTTTGTTGTCGTCTATTAGGTCTCTAATGTGACATATGGTACTGTCAATGTCACGTGTGGCAGGACACCGCCATATGTCAATATTAGTGTTAAATGTCATTATCTTGATTTCAATTTAGTCTTTATACATGTTTCTTTGATTCAATTTAGTCGTAATTTTTCTCAAAATGAAGCAATACTTTCTCTTTTCAAATTGAATCAAATTTATTATTTGTATAAATATTATACCGATATTTTTATTAAAATGAATTTTTAATGTAATATCCCATTTTTGGACGTTCCGAGTAAAATATTTTCACTATATAATTGAAATTAGGTTAAATATGTGTTTTGGTCCTCATATTTGTACTGAATCCAAATATTTGTTAATTTGAAGCAATAAAACCCTTCCTGTTAACTTTCCAGTGACGTCGTTTAACTCTAATGACATGGATCAGACATTAATAGATTATTTACAGTGATTCAATTGCGTGGAAATTTGATTTTAAAAAAATAGTTATTAACATGGATATTTATTTATATTTAGAGATTTTTTTACTGAAGTTGCATTAGGGAACATTTTTACATGATCCTGCAGTCATTCCATTGCACAATCCAACCCACTACAGATCAAGCTCCACATTGAAGAAGGGTACAACACCTAAACCGGTGACAATTGCCATCTCTAGGGTAAACAATGCAACTTGATGATCCAATTCACCATTTGAATTCAAGAGAAAACCCAACAACAACAAAAAAAAACACGGGAAAACATAATCTTCAAGCCATGTGCAAAAAATACCCAATATCTAAAAGAACACTTTCTTCAAGCCACAAGCCCCAAATCAAAATCTTTAAAGGCTACAACTACAACCCCATGACCTTATATTCTGAAATCAGTAATATTAACAAGATTTGTGGTTTTCAGAATGAGAGCAATGACATTACTATTCATGCCAGGCATGATCCAATTTTGTAGGAAGAACTGTTGGACAGTAGCAAAAACATTTTGACCTACAATAACAAGGATTATGACGGCGAAAAGGGTTTAAAGTTGTCATTTTTATTAGAGAAGAAATTATGAAATGAACAATCAAAGTAATTTGAAGATCTGAAAAGCAAAGCAAGCAATGATGAAAATGTTGAAATAAATGTTGAAGATCTGCCATCATTTTTCCCACTTCCACCGCCGTCATCGAAGGATGGCCACAAATTTCCACAGTACTGCAAACTGCTCATGCACTCTCAACACTCTAAACCGTTGAAGCTGGTGAAGAAATTGACGCCGGAGATAGAGATGAAGCCAGTGGCGCTTTCAAACGCACCGCCGCAATGAATCTCCGCTCCTCCTCTGTTTATTTTGCGGCAGCAGGAGCGTTAGCAGGCCGTGCTGAAAAACCTATCTTCGATGAAACTTCGTACTCCTCCGACGCATCGTCAACAGATTCCTCCACTTACAGTAGCAGAACGTCGTCAAGCGGGAAGGTGGCTCGTCGGGTTAGTGTGCTGAGGAAGAAGCAGTGTGGTCCCAAGACCATAAAAAAATTATTTTTCCACCTGAAATAACACATAACCCATTAAATTTAAATAACAATACCAGGTCATTTAAAAGAAAAATATAGCCAAGCATCTTTTAACGCCGTTTATCAAAACTTAACAAAAAAGGACAAAATTGGTTCAATTTTATAAGTATATGGATTCAATTTTGACAGTTTAAAAAATGAGGACTCAATTAAGATTTGGATAAAAATATGAAAACCAAAAGACATATTTAACCTTGAAATTAAATCATTAAAATAAAATTAAAATAATCAATTCAACACTTTAAAATATCCATTATTAAATTCATAACAATAAATTGAAACTGTAATCCGTTAAACATTCTTATATAAGCATAATCCGTATCCAAAAATTCCCAATGAAATAAAATCTCCGAGTCTCTCATGATCCTCACCAAATTAAGCATCCACCAGAATCTGCTCCCGTATAAAACCCGAGTCATACAATCATTGCAGGTAGAAACACAACCACAAGAAAATGTAAAGGTGAGCTAACAGAATAACCATCATAACAATTGATATAACATTTACATCACATTTGTTAAGTCATCAACATAATGCTATTCATTCAAAAAGTCACCAGTACGCTATGAGACTATAAAAACCATCATTATCCCTCCTAATTTCCTTACCGGAATATGTACCATTTTCATTAACTCTACCTCACCTTCTGAGCAAAAGGCAACCCATGCCTGTACCAAAATTCTCTTATGATCTTTTTCATCTTCTATACTTCCATGAATATTCCATTTTACCAATCAAAACCATTCAAGTGGTCCTTCACTACAGTTTCGGACCTGTCTCCCCTACTCCAAGATGTTCATCATGACATCAAACTCAACATGAGTCGGAACCCTACGGGCGAGACATTCATCCCTTTCTACCCTCCCGCAAGAGGAAAGGTCAACACTCGAATTTCTAGTCTCTTCTACTGCCCCTCTAAGACGAAGAGACTCATCTCTTCCACTGCCTCTCATAGACGAAGAGATTCACCTTTCCACCCTCTTGTAAGAAGAAAGGTCCAAACCTGATTCAAAGAAGTATAAATAGAAGATGAACAATAAAGAGAACAAATCCAATAATTTCTACAAAGATTCAAGTCAAACTTAAACCAAGTTTAGGTTAATACCATTCCTTTTAATAATTCTCATACCTCCTGACAAAACTCAAATGTAAAATCCCAAAGGGGACTCACCAGAGTCCACCACCCGTTAGGTTCCAAGTAACCTATCTACATGCATTCAATATTGAATATGATCTACCCTTCCACAGTAGCAACAATGCAACATTCGCATATGCAAAACAAAACAAAACAATTGCATACCATTAATAACAATTATATAATATTATATCTCCCAAGGTAAAAACCACGAATCCATCACCCATTCTCTGCACATTTCACGTTACCATATATATAAAGGCATAATTTCCTTACTTTTTCCATCGCGGGTCCCAAGCAATAAATGTTCCACCATAAATCATGCTCCTCCCTATTCCCGTCACATATATACTTACTTTAGGATTTCACACTTTTTTTTTTCATTCTTTAACTCACTTTTCACGTTAAGCCATGCATATATACAAGGTAGCATTCATTCTATTTTTTTTTTCTACACCCCAAGGACCCACACCTTAAACAACTTCCATGCACTTAACCCTTATCTTCCTTATGCACACCAAGACTAAAACAAGTCTGCACCACTTTTCAATTCTACACCAAGACACACATACATTCTTCTTTTCCATTATTATTATTTTTTCTTTTATTTCCTCTACACACACACTAAACTTATTTTCTCCCCATGCATTCTATTTAGTCTTCTCCATGCATACCTCTGCCATACACTGATACCCAATCTTCACCCAAAAAATCAACAAAACATACCCACTCATTCGTTTACAACACTTTCACATTCCGCAATATAAAGATAACCCTAATAATCCTAGGATTGCCTCATTCACGTCTACTATGCAGCCCAAATCAAAATCTTTAGTTATCACCCGTAGCTCCTCACCTAACTCCGTATTTACACAACAAAAAGACACTCAACAAGAATTACAAGCTAATAACACTCAACCAGTGCAACCAATCATGCTACATCATGCACCATAAAGAAAACAGGTTAACTCCCCTTACCTGATAAATCTTGGTTCCCCTTTTGTTCTTGGATTTAGCCTCTAGACCACCACTCCACTTAAACTTTTTCTCTGTCGCAACCTCTCTAACTAACACGTCCCTCCTCCTTTTCTTTTTTTTAACCTAATCTTTTTCTTAAATATATATGTCATCTAATCACTTATCTCCCATCCCTTACTTTTCTCTAACAGATTCCCCCTTTTAGTTTTCTTTTTAATTTCCAAAACATGTACATACACGTGTTTAAAACAAAGTGCAGCCCCCGAAACCCCTTCTAGGTTTTGTTATTATATTTTTGCATATCAGATACCTATAATATATATAAATATATATCTATCTATCTTTGCTTTTCATTTTTTTATTCTTTAAAACATATTTTCTCTCCACATCTCATGTATGCACCTATTATGTATGAAAAATATTGATTTCCTTCCTTTCCATTTCGGGCCACAAGTCAATACCCATGTAAAAAAATATTGTTTTAATATACGCACAAACCACACGTTCATGTGTTTCTACAAGGAATACAACCCATCAAATAATGCATACTATATTTATCTTACACACAGAGAACCCATTAACCTTCCTAATCATAATGTGACACCCGGACATTGATGAGGGTGGGGAGTGATCGCAAGTGCAAGAGGCACAGACAAGGAGCGACTCTTGGCAGGTTTCCAGTGGAAGGGGCACATAGAAGAATCAAACATACACCGAAATGAGAGGGATCTAGAGACTGTATAGGTATGAGACTATACAGTTGAAGGATAGTTTAAAGGAATTAATTTGGCTACTCATATCAACAAATGCATTTGCTTTTCGGTAGCTGATAATGTTAATTCTTACCATTATCTAAGCATCATTTTAGTGGCAAAAATCAACTCCTTCATAGCTTTTACTTTGTTTTATCCTCACGTTTAGTGTGTTTTTTAGTTTTCTTGTGTTTTATTTAGTATATGCTTGTTTTTACCTCTAATCTCTATGTTTGAGTGTGTGAAATAAAGGAATAGGAAGCAATTCTAGTGGAGGAAAACAAGCAAGAACTCAAGGGAACATGTTTTGGGACAATAAAAGATAAAATTGAAGCAAATACCCATGTTGGATGCCTTTGGAATCGCACAAGAGCCTCAATTTTAGAATGCTGTCAAAACCGCCCAAGCTGGGCGCCAGAGTTGCAGAGAGAATCCAGGCTGGGCGCCACAGAATGGGGCTGGGCGCCAGAGAATGAGGCTGGGCGCCAGAAAGTGGTGCTGGGCGCGAAAACTTGTTGTAACTCACTTCTGATGCAGTGAAAAGTCGCGCTGGGCGCCAGGAATCCGAGCTGGGCGCAAATTTTCGCTGATATGTCGAAATGAGTTATTTAAGCATGGGTCTCGCGATTTTTGGGAGACTTCTCCTCCTACACTTCTTTCTTCACCTAGAGAGATTGGGAGAGGCCCTTGGAGGCTATTTGGGGGTGTTGGGAAGCTCTCCCACTCCTCCTTGGGTCTTCAAGCTTCATCAATGGTGATTTGCCCCTTTTGGGGTTGAGGAAGAAGATGGGTCATGAATTGGAGATGGAATTGCGAAGGGGAGGCGCACATGGAGCATGGAGCAGCTGCCAAGAACCTTGGGAAAGGCTTTGCATCTTCTCTTTGGTTCCAATTTCTTCCCTATCTTTTCAATTTGTAGAACCCTAAGTTCTCCTCCATGGAGGGCTTTTCCTATTTGTTGAGATTAGTTGTAAAACACGAATTCTTATGTATTTTGTGATGCTAATGATATATGCTTTTCCAATTCATGTTAGTATTTGATTTCTATGCTTAATGCTTGTTGTGGCTTGATCACCCATGGCATGAATTGTGGTTCTTGAAGTATTGAGAAATATGATTGAACCTAAAATTGAAATTGAATACTTATTGGATGGAATTGAGATGTTTGTGAATGAATGAGAATGAAATGGATGAATTATAGTCTTGACAAATTGTAAATACACTATGTTAAATTCCTTTCACACCAACTGTTTGATAAAATAGCAAAAAGAGTTTCTTGTGTTGTTTTTGTGCACTTTGATTTCTAATTGAGTTATGGAAGGAAGAGTTGTGATGTGTTGCACAAGTCCCTTGGGATAGAATGATATTTATCACTTGCTACGCTGCGACCGGTGCACTTGCCGTTGGTGTTGCAGCCAACAAGTTTTTGGCGCCGCTGCCGGGGACTTGTGTTTAAACACAAGGCAATTTGGGCATTTATGGCTCTTTTAGACTTTGTTGTTTGTTATGTTTTTGAAAGTTGCTTTGTCTGCAGTTGGCTTTAGTTTCTAAGACTTTCCATTGATTTAGTTTGTACTTAATGCCTGTCTCGGGGTACGCCTCAGAGCTTGATCTAATTGTTGGGATGCCCAGGGATGGGTTTCAGCAGTCTGGATGCAGTTGTTGAAATGCTTAGGATAAGGTTTCAATAGCGGAGCTAACTAAATCAAACCAGATGTGCAAATCACTAGGGATGGGGTTGTGTGTTTGGATTCACTATTTTGGAACTTAAGGCAAGTTTTGATGGGCTTCTTACACTAAGGGATTGGGTGAGGGTTTGTCATACTTAGGAAGGCACAATAAGAGGGATCTGAGTGTTCTAACTTTAGAAAACAGGGAAACTGGAATTAATTGCCAATTGTATGTCTGTTTTGTTTGTGTTTCTTTTATGCAGTTTGCCTTCAGATGTTTATACTTTCCACTGGTTTGGTTTGTTCTTAAAGCTTGTTTCGGAGTACGCCTTAGAGCATGATCTAGTTGTTGGGATGCCCAGGGATGGGGTTTCAGTAGCCGAGCTAGCTAAATCAACCCAGATATTCTAGTCACCCGAGTGACGCCGATGTGACTGTGTATTTGGACCCCCCACTATTCTGGTTCTTAATGCAAGTGTTGATACATGCTTATGCCAAGGGATTGGGTGAGGTGTGTCAAGCTTAGACAGGCACAAGAAGAGGGATCTGAGTGTTTTTAAATTAGAGAACAGGGAAAGTAGAATTCATCACCCTATGAGAGTACTAAGTGATCTTGCAAGAAGAGGGATCTGAGTGAGGTTATTTAGGAAATCCATTTCAATCATTCTGCATATTAGAATTGTTGTTTGGTTGGTGTGCTAATGTTATGCAAGCTTTGTTTCTTCTTTTCATTGTCTTTTTGTATGTGTTTTTCATTTTTTCTATTTCATTTCTCTATATGTTACTTTTGTTTTTATCTTTATGTTTTGCAATTTTCAATTATCAAAACTTGGTTTCTATTAAAATTGGACTAACGTGTTTGTTCGAGTTTCTTGGTCTTCTTGCAAGCAAAAGGTATGAACGTTGATGATGAAGAATACACAAGGAGCTGAGGAATTTGAGCAACAAGTTGGTCCACCAAAAAAGAGTTTGCGTTTTCTTTCCCTTTCTATTTGCTTTTTGTGTGTTTTGATTGTTGAAAAAGGTTTGATATGTTGTGTGTGATAATTAGTTGTTTTAGTACTTGTGCTTTTGTAGTGAAGTTTGTGTGCATTGGTGGTTTGTTGAGTATAATATTCATCTGTGATGATTAGGAGTGTTTCACCCAGCCTTGATGTATGTTGGTGTGTTAGTGCATGTTTTAAGTTAGTTTGATGAGTGGACCAATTAGGATTTTTAATAACTACCTTTTATTTTTTTATTTTAAATTAAATTTTAAAATTATTAAAATATCCTTGAATTTAAAGTTTTTTTTTTTAACAGGAACATTTTTGTAACCTAAAACTTGGTACACTTGCTAAAATGTATCAACTAAAAAACCCCCTTCCGTAAATTAGCAAACCCATATATATATATATATATATATATATATATATATATATATTGATAGATTTACACATATATTTTATTTTCTTAATTTTTATATGTTATTCATTAGAAAGATAAATATTTTTAATATAATTTAAATTAATTATAATAATGAATAATACATTTAATAAATTTTCATCAAATTAAATATTAAAATTAATACTTTATATTATGTTAAATTATAATAATTTTAAAATGAGTATTCGTGATAGAAAAAAAGAAGTTAGAAATTAATTATTGGTATTTTGAGCATGGAACCAAACAAAAACATGACTTAAATTGAATTATTTCTTCCACTCTGAGATTTTGTAGGGAGAATATAAGAATATGTTGTTCATGGGTGATCTAAAGTTAATAACTTATAACTCAATCCTATAAATATATTAAAAATCTAAAAGAAGGAAAGACACATTTTGATATTAACATTTATATATAGATAGATAGATAGACTTACACATATTTTATTTTCTTAATATTTATATGTTATTCCTAAGAAAGATAAATACTTTCAATATAATTTAAATTAATTATAATAATAAATAATTCATTTAATAATTTTGTTTATCAAATTAAATATGTAAATTAATACTTTATATTTTGTTAAATTATAATAATTTTAAAATGAGTATTAGTGATAGAAAAAAAGAAGTTAGAAATTAAATTTTGTTAATTTAAGCATGGATTGAAAACATCATGTTGACCAAACAAAAATATATGACTTAAATTAAATTATTTCTTCCACTCTGAGATCTTGTAGGGAGAATATAAGAATAGGTTGTTCATGGGTGATCTAAAGATAATAACTTATAATTCAATCCTATAAATATATTAAAAATCTAAAAAAGGAAAGACACATTTAGATAGTAACGTATGTGTTATAATTGGTAATAAGATTAATGGTTTTGGATTCATGTTGCACTATTATAAATCATTTCCAAACATTCTCGAAAAATCATTCACTCAGTATTTCAAAGTGTAGTATAATTAAAATTCAATACAGAATATGAAGTTTTCTATAATCTTATTATTCTTCTGTTTTATTACAATTAGTTTTCATTTAACTCAGTCAACGACTCTTCAAATATCACAATTTGGAGGAAAACCAAATGGTAATATAGCTCAGGTATGAATATTTGATATTGTGTAAAAGAAAAACTAACATTGTTTGATGGAAACCAAACCACATTTCACCCAAAATTATAGGATTTTTTTGTTATTTCTACAATCTCTTCAATGATTTGTCATTTTCATATTCTTAAGGCTTTAAAAAGTGCCTGGGCTCAAGCATGTGCATCCACATCTGCTGTCAAAATTGTGATTCCAAAAGGGAATTATCAAATGACACATGTATTGTTAAAAGGTCCTTGCAAAGCTCCCATTGAACTCAACGTTGATGGCATAATCAAAGCACCGGTAAAGCCACAAGATGTTGGTGGTAACGAAATTCTCAGGTTTGACTATGTTAACGCCTTAACCATGTCTGGTAATGGAGTCTTTGATGGACAAGGTTCTTATGCTTGGAAACAAAGTGATTGTTCAAAAACCTTTAATTGCAAATTTCTTGGCATGGTAAATAAATATTATTATTGACATTCAAATAAAATGCAACATGAGCATCAAATAAAATGCAACATTCATTTTTGTATTGTTCTATCAAATGTCAACAGAATTTTGCTTTTAACTACCTCAACAATTCAATAATTCGTGGCATTACAAGCAAGGATAGCAAACAATTTCATATTAATGTTTTGGGATGCAACAATTTCACATTCGATGGATTTAAAGTAAGTGCTCCAAGTGATAGCGCCAACACCGATGGCATCCATATTGGAAGATCAAAAGTTGTGAATGTTCTTAATACAGACATTGGCACCGGAGATGATTGTGTTTCACTAGGTGACGGTAGCAAACAAGTTCTTATCCAAAATGTGAAATGTGGACCTGGTCATGGTATTAGTATTGGAAGCCTTGGAAAGTATACGACAGAAGAGCCTGTTGACGATATTACAATTAAGGATTGCAGTTTGAAAGGAACCCAAAATGGAGTGAGGATTAAGACTTGGCCTAGTGAGCCAGGAGCAATAACAATTACTAACATGAGATTCGAGGATCTTACTATGGACAATGTTAGTAACCCTGTCATCATAGACCAAGAGTATTGTCCGTGGAATCAATGTACCAAAAAGGTATTCGGTCTCTTATATATTCATGTACACGTTGATATTATTGTTTAAGTTGCAAAATATTTCATACAATACAAAAAGTGACTTAAAAGACTAATTATATAATTTCTTATTTTTTGACAATCCAGTATCCATCAAAAATAAAGATAAGCAAAGTTACCATAAAGAATATTAAGGGAACTTCAGCAACTAAAGAAGGAGTGATTCTTTCTTGTAGCAGTGGTGTACCATGTGAGAGTGTCGAGATATCTAATGTTGATCTCAAGTTCAATGGAGCTCCAGCAATAGCTGTATGCAGTAATGTGAAACCAAAAATTACAGGAACGGCCCCTGCCTGCACAGCTCCAAGTACCAAAAAACAGTAATATAAGTTTGTTTAAAAAATCTTTAAATGTATTATATGTTCCTTTTAGAATAGTATAAAGTTATAACTGTTATCATAGTTAATAAGTACTTGAAATAAATTCAAGTAAAATGATTATAATGTATATAATAACCTTTTAATAATATATTGTTAATTTATCTGATTATAATAGATCTAAAATAATTTCTGTTTTTCATGGTATTATAAAAGTTTAGAGAATGATTTAAAATATAAGTGCAAGCCAAAAGAAATAATTTCTTCTAGTGATTTAGAATTCTTTTTTATTGATCTATGTTATTAAAATAAGAATTAGTGATACTTAGTTATGACTGTATGAAAGCTTATTTGAAGGGACTCTTTATTTCATAGCTTAATTCAAAATATTACTATCTTTTAAATTCGAATCTTTTTCTTTTATAATAATAAAGTAATGATAATAATATTATCAACATCAATAATAATAATAATAAGATTCACTCTCAACTTGCATTTCAAAACTACAGCTATGTTATCCTAAGATCCTTTGTAAAAGTAACGTGACACAAAAGAATGTGTAGCTTGAGAATCAACACAGATAATTAGTCATTTTCTTCATAAACAAAAAAAAAATTAATATTCAATAACCATATCATCACATAATCCACAACAAATCACAAAGTTGCACTATAGGAGCGAA
This sequence comes from Vigna mungo, assembly GCA_036885675.1. Taxonomy (NCBI): domain Eukaryota; kingdom Viridiplantae; phylum Streptophyta; class Magnoliopsida; order Fabales; family Fabaceae; genus Vigna; species Vigna mungo. The sequence goes on along the minus strand of CP144697.1, from coordinate 26,702,451 downwards.
CGAGCTCACTCCCCAAAACTTCCGAATCATGGATCTAATACCATTAATGTGATATTCCATTTCTATTCTCGTAAAATGTGAAATTTAACAAAAACCTTGTTTATTTCAAAACATATTTCCAATCCAAAACTTAGGATCCATTTCAAATATTCAAACTTAGAAAAAACATTTTTTTTTTCAATTTCTTTCCAAAAAGTATTCTAAAAAATTCTCCAGCGCATCTCCTCACACATATGCATCTTCCACTGTATGTGTATCAACATATGTTCCCGTATAACAATACATTATATAATCATTGAACAAATATAATAAAGTAAGGGAAATCTAACATGCAAAAGATCATTCATAAAACAAGCATAAAACTTTTACTAGACATAACAATAATCATATTATCATGCAATTATCATTCTAAACTCAACCATCACGACCTCATACAAAACTAAACTCTATCATTCGCATGAAACATTGATACGAAATCTCGAGGGGTCATGCACTTGTAGAGACCTCCAATCCTCATCCAAAACCTTGGCCAATACAATGTATATTCTTATATTCAAATTAAATTTAATTGAATGAGTAAAATAGAGCAAAAAGAATCAACTCAATTATGTAATTGTAGAAAATGTTTTGCACCAAACAAATAATAAAGGTCAAGGTTATAAACAACCTAAGCTACTGGAATATTATGTGGAAAATTGTTCTAATTATAGGCCTCAAATTTAAGATTTGACCAATCAAACTAAACAACAATATATCTAGAACTCATGATAAAAATTATTTGATCCAACGGTTAATGAAGCGAAAATATTAATTTTACCACGATGACTTAGAAACAAGATTAAGGTGGTGCTGAGTTATCTAAGAAATACGAAACTAATTTGTCTAAGCACATACATCCAATTAAAAATCCGAGCAGTCACATTGAATCAAGATGCCTTAGAAACTTTATATCGAAATTTCAAGTTAGCCTAACGGGTGACTAGGTAGGAATTGATGTTTTATCGAGAGGACTCAGAAACAGAATTAAGATGGTGTTGAGTTATCTAAGAAATACAAAACTAATTTCTAAGTGGTGTTGAGTTCTCTAAGAAATACAAAACTAATTTCTCTAAACATAGACATGTAATTAATAATTCGAGCGGTCGCACTGAATCAATATATCTTAGGAAATATATATCAAAATTTCAGGACAATCTAATGATTAATGAGGTGGGAATTGGGATTTTATGAAGACAACCCAAAAAACAGAAAACAATGAAAGCTAGACAAGAAAACCAAAACCCCACAAGTGGATAGAATAACTCCCCTTAGTAAAACCCAACATGCTCATATCTTATAAATTCAGATTCTTCATCCCAAAACATACCATTATCTATTGAGATTGATTATACTAGTTAGATTACTGTCAAAAGGACAATAATCAGGTTTTATTTGTTAAGTTTTTCTTCTTATGTAAGTTTTCCCATGTTCCCCTAAAGGGCTCTATAAATAGAGCTCACCCCATCTCATTTTGTAACTCATCAAGATAAACCTTTCATGTTTACGAAAATAAACAAAGATAATTTTTTTTCTTACCTCTCTCGTTGCCCTTATCAAGATTGTCTTCTTCCCCTCTTGCAATCGTCGTGACCGAAAGGTAGCAAAACGCCTCGCTCAGCTTCTTCCTCCATCATCCAGAAGAAGCTTCGAGTTACTTATCTTTTTGTCGCGAAAGCAGAGAATTGTCCTTTCTGCCAGCAAAGAAACATCAGAGATATTTTTTATCTCTTTCATGGGCCACAAATGAGTTGGGCCTCTTTCTGAAACTAAAGAACGTTGTTGGGTCATATTTTAATATAGTATTAGAGCAGGTTTAATACCTGCTATGCTTCCGCTGCCTTTATTTTTCATTCTTGGCATCTTCTTGGGTTGATTCTTGATTTCTTTTCTTGCACCCCAATTTCCATTGGATCAGATAGATCAATCAACTAACCCACTCAGTCATTTCTACCTACACCCAGGGGAGAACCCAGGTCTCACCCTCATCACTCAGGTTTTAAATGAAAACAATTACTCTTCTTGGAGCATAAGCATGAAAAGGGCTCTGCTTTCCAAGGACGAAATCAAATTCCTTGATGGGTCTATCAAGAAACCTCAAAGAAATGAGGCTTTATTCGATGTTTGGGAAAGATGCAACATGATGGTCCTTTCTTGTATAACAAAGACATTTTCTCCACAAATTGCAGAAAGTGTGATATATGTTGACGATTCAAAAGAACTATGGGATGAGTTAAAGGAAAGGTTCTCTAAGGGTGATTATTTTAAAATTTCTGACTTGCTCCAGGATATTCATTCAATTAAATAGGGAGAGAGAGGGGTGAGTCAGTTTTTCACAGATTTGAAGATTCTCTGGGAAGAATTGGAATCCTTAAGACCCATACCCACTTGTACGTGCAAGACTCCATGTAGCTGTGAACTCTCAAAAATTCCCCTGAAGTACAGAGAAATGGAGCATGTTATATGTTTCTTGAAGGGGTTAAACGATGCCTTTAACACTGTAAGGACCCAAATCCTTTTGATGGTCCCTCTCCCCAACATCAATCGGGCTTTCTCCCTTATCATGTAACAAGAGAGACAAGACAAACATGACTCTACAGAAACCAAGATATTGGCTAATATTGCTGACAAAAACAATCAATGGAGACGTGACCAGACCTGAAGAAGTCAGGGCCGAGGTGTTGGATCTCGTGGTCAAGGGAAAGGAAGAGGGAGGAATTCTAACTATGGAAAACAGTGCTCATACTGTAAAAAAATGAACCACACTGTGGATGCACCTTGGTATAAGAAGGGAGACAACAATCAAGACAAGAGAACTGATTGGAGTTCTATGAATGCTTGCCAGAACAATATAGGACCAGAGGGCATTCAGAACACCCATCAGGCTAATAACAACAATGTTCTTAACTCCTTTAAACCAGAACAGGTGTAGAAACTCCTCAAAATGATAGACAAGACTGATGAACCCACTCACAAGATCAATCAAGTATAGAGAGATGCCACTGAAAACAAACAAGGTACTCTTTCTTTGATTATTGACACTGGTGCCACGGACCATGTGACACATGATAAAAGAAACTTTGTTACCTTTTATAAAATTAAGCCTATCTCTAATTTTCTAAAGACTTTGTCATTTTCAATGTTCTTTATATTCCTGACTTTTGTTTTAATCTAATCTCTGTCCAAAGTCTTATTAAAGACTTGAACTGCAGTTTAACCTTTTCTTCTGAGATTTGTAAGATAAGGGAGAATTATACATTGAAGATGATTGAGTATGCTAACTCTTGGAAAACCTCTATTATCTGCAAGCTTTCCCTAATCCTTCATTTCAAAGTCTGCCTTATCTTTTAAAAATGTTGATGTAAATTTGTGGCACTGTAGGTTAGGCCATCCTGGACACAAAGTTGTTGAACAAATATGTAAAAGTTTCCCTATGTACAAATGGGTCCTGACATTGTTTGTGATACATGCCACTATGCTAAACAACACAAACTATCTTTTCCTAGAAGTACTTATGCTACTACTGAATGTTTTGAGATTGTTCACTGTGATATATGGGGTCCCCTTACTACTATTTTTGTTCATGGTCATAGATATTTTTCTCACCATAGTTGATGACTATAGTAGACACACTTGGGTTTTTCTAATGAATAATAAGGGCCAGACTAGAGACTTGCTGCATAATTTTATTGTTAAAGTTAAAAATCAGTTTAACAAAATGATTAAAACTATTAGGTCGGATAATGGACCTGAATTTAAGTGTGTAAATTTTTATGATTGGCATGGCATCAATCATCAAAGGAGTTGTGTTCAAACTCTTGAACAGAATTCTGTTGTTTTGCGAAAACATCAACACATACTTAATGTGACTCGTGGTCTCCTTTTTCAATCTAATATTCCTAATGCATATTGGTCCTATGCTGTTGGAAACGCTATCTACATAGGCTGCCTTCCCCTATCCTGAATAACAGGACACCTCACGACCTGGTTTATGACCTTCCTCCCACCTATTTAGATCTCAAAACTTTTGGATGTTTGTGTTTTGCTTCCACCCTTGAGAACAACAGAAATAAACTTGACCCAACAGCTAGAAAAGGAATTTTTCTAGGCTACAAAAGTGGTATCAAAGGTTACATCGTTCTAGACATTAACACCAAAGATATTTTTATAAGCGGAAATATTGTCTCTTATGAAGACATCTTTCCCTACAAAAATCTGCAAGGTAACAGAGAAATCACTGACAGAGAGGAAGACAAAATAGCTTCCCTCAATGACCTTCTAGGTGACCACTTTTTCACTGATGATGAGAGACAAGCTGAGATAGATGTCAATAACCAAGGAGAGATGCACAGATATAACAGTGACAACACAATTATAACAGTGACAACACAGACAACAGTTAAGAAAATCACAGCTACAGGAGGTCTAACAGGCTTAGAAGGACTCCTGAATATCTCAGCGACTATGTGCATTAGGTTAATCAATCCTTATCTATGAAAAATAGTCTTAAAACACCCTATCTGATTATTTCTGATCTGTTGTGTTGTGATAATTTGTCAGAGAAGCACTTAAAGTACACAATGGCTATCACTGGAAATAAGGAACCTCAATCTTACAAAGAAGCAAAAGGCATGAGCGAATTGGCAGAAGCCATGCAGAGAGAAATCAAAGCCCTACAAGACAATGAAACATGGTATTTAACACAACTACCACCAGGAAAGACCCCCATAAGTTGTAAGTGGGTATATAAAACCAAATATAAGGCTGATGGTACCATAGAAAGGTTCAAAGCTCGTCTAGTGGCAAAAGGATACACTCAACAGAAGGGAATATATTACCTGGACACCTTTTCTCCTGTGGCCAAGCTTACAACTGTTAGATTGCTTATTGCCCTTGCAACCTCAAACAACTGGTTTCTACATCAACTTGAAGTAGACAATGCTTTCCTACACGGGGATCTGAATGAAGAGGTTTACATGGAGCCACCACCTGGACTTGGCTTCCATGAAAAGGGACAGGTTTGCAGGCTAACCAAGTCACTGTATGGCCTGAAACAAGCTAGTAGGCAATGGTTTGAAAAATTATCCTCTTTTCTCATATCTGTGGATTATACTCAATCTAAATCTGATCACTCATTATTTATCAAAAGAACACTTACAGGTTTTACTGCTTTGCTTGTGTATGTTGATGATATTGTGTTGACAGGAAACTCCATGGTAGAAATCAATCACATAAAGGACCTATTGCACAGAAAGTTCCAAATAAAGAACCTAGGAGAACTCAAGTACTTCCTAGGATTGGAAGTGGCCAGATCCAAAAAGGGGATTCATTTATGTCAAAGAAAGCATGCTTTGGACATTCTTGAGGAAACAGGAATGATGGGGTGCAAACCTTCATCTACGCCCTTCTTGAGTTACACAAGTTCACTATATAAGATGGGCAGCTACCTAGATGACCCTGGTCGCTACAGAAGATTAATAGGGAAGTTGCTCTATCTCAGCAATACCAGACCGGATTTGTGTTTTTGCATTAATCTACTTAGTCAATTCATGTAATCTCCCACTAACTATCATTATCGGGCTGTTCAACATGTCCTTAGGTATATAAAATCTAAACCTTGTGAAGGATTATCTTTTGCTGCTGACTCTCCAATGCACTTAAAGGCTTTTAGCGACTCAGATTGGGTAACGTGTCCGAATACTAGAAGATCAACTACAGGATTTTGTGTTTTTATTGGATCATCTCTCATTTCGTGGAAATCTAAGAAGTAGAGAATTGTGTCCAGATCCTCTACTGAAGTGGAATATCGTGCTCTAGCAGCCACCGTATGTGAAATACAGTGGATCCACTATCTCTTACAATACCTTCAAATACAAGAAGTAGGGACTCCAGCTTTATATTGCGACAACAAGTCAGCAAGACACAGAGCTCACAACTAGAACTTTCACGAACGAACCAAGCACATAAAGCTTGATTGCCATGTTGTTCGTGAGAAAATATAGGAAAATCTTCTACATCTTCTTCCCGTTCGATCCAATGAGCAACTGACCGATATCTTCACTAAATTTCCTCATCGCGTTAGGTTCAGATCTATACTTCCCAAGCTTGGATTGGTAAGTATACACCATCCAGCTTGAGGGGAGGCTATTGAGATTGATTATACTAGTTAGATTACTGTCAAAAGGACAATAATCAGGTTTTATTTGTTAAGTTTTTCTTCTTATGTAAGTTTTCCTGTGTTCCCCCAAAGGGCTCTATAAATAGAGCTCACCCCATCTCATTTTGTAACTCATCAAGATAAACCTTTCATGTTTACCAAAATAAACAAAGATATAGTTTTTTTTCTTACCTCTCTTATTGTCGTCATCAAGATTGTCTTCTTCCCCTCTTGCAATTGTCGTGACCGAAAGGTAGCAGAACGCCTCGCTCAGCTTCTTCCTCCATCGTCCAGAAGAAGCTTCGAGTTGCTTATCTTTTTGTCGCGAAAGCAGAGAGTTGTCCTTTCTGCCAGCAAAGAAACATCAGAGATATTTTTATCTCTTTCATGGGCCACAAATGAGTTGGGCCTCTTTCTGAAACGAAAGAACGTTGTTGGGTCATATTTTAATATTATCATACAAAAAGAAAAGATTTAACTCCCCCGTCTTCAACAATTTTAATCCTTTTCTTCACGAATATGAGTAGCTCTATAGATCAAGATAGCCTTTGCACTTCGAGAATCTCGCTGCACTCCAGAGACGTAGACTCCTCTTACAACTAAAGGTGGTTCTCTTTTCCTTGGTGGTATATTTTTCACTTCTTCATACTTTTCTTATTTATAGCAACCCAAACTTAACTCTATCCACCTTACTAAACACCATACCCAATACCACATCTAACACCTTACTTAACACCACATCCAATACCACATCTAACACAATAAGTATTTTATTGTAGCATTGTATGTATTTTACGATAATGTTAATGTAGCGTTATACATATTTTACTATAGCATTATACACATTTTTACTGTACCATAAAAATTTATCTATTAATTATAAGGTTTAATTACTCAGATAGTTACCACTTTGGTGAGTGTGTGTCTTGTTGGTCCTCACTTTTAAAAAAGTTTCAATTACGTCATAACTTTTGAAAAAAGTACCTCAATTAGGTCCTTTTTGAAAACAATTACTAACAACATTAATGACATGCCATATGTCAATATGTGTTTTTTTTTTATTTTTTTAATTCTTTTAATCTTGTTTTTTTGTAAAAAATTTTGTTACCATCTATTAGGTCTCTAGTGTGACATATGGTACTCTCGATGTCAAGTGGCAGGACACCGCCATATGTCAGTATCAGTGTAAAGTGTTATTATCTTGATTTCAATTTAGTTTTTAAATATGTCTTTGAGCCGTCAAAATGGGTCACAACCCGCGAGCCAACTTGGCCCATCACGAGTTCGGGCCGGGTTGGGTTTGAAAAATACAACCCATCTATATGCGGGTCAGATTTCAACCCGGCTCATGTGGGTTGAACCCGTGGTGAGCCGGGTTGGCCCACCAACCCACCTACCTAATTTTATTTTTTTAATTTATTATTTTATTTATGAAACCCTAAAAAATAAAATACTTTCTTCACTCACTGTGTATACAAAAAAAGTAACCTCTGCTTTCACAAATCACTCTCACAGTACTTGCTCTCATTTGACGGTGCTCTCACTCTTACTTCACTAAAATTATTCAAGGAGCATGTAAAACACCCTTCCTTTTTCTTCTCTTTTCTCCACATTTTTGTTTTCTCACTTCTCTTTATTTTTTTTTCAAAAACCCTATAATGACAAAAATAGGAATTTGCGAATTTATTTAGTCGCAATTTTTCTCAAAATGAAACAATATTTTTTCTTTTCAAATTAAAACAAATTTATTATTTATATAAATATTATACCGATATTTTATTAAAATGAATTTTTAACATATAACATTATTATATATAATTAACACATTTTTTTTAATCATGACTTTACCCACTAAGTTTTAATTAAGCCCAAATATTAATAATAATATATCAGTTTTAAAAAACACATGAATTACTAATATATTAGTTTTAAATACTTGTTTTTTTTTTAATTTTTTTATAGTTAATTAGTTTTAATCTTATAAAAACCACATGAATTAGCAAAATATGAATTAATAATATATAATAATGTAATAATGTTAAAAAATTATTTTTAATAAAAATATCAATATAACATATATACATATAATAACATGGTTATCAAATTCTCGAGTTAACTCGTAAATTCATACGAGTTTACGTTCTCAAACATGGCTTTCGAGTTAACTCGGAAGTAAACTTGTTTTATGCGTAAACTCGGTAGAATCAACTGTGAAATCGATAGGATCGTTAGAATTGCGAATTTAGAGCGATTCTGCGAGCATGAAAGTTATATATTTAATGAAATGCATCAACATTAATGATAATAATCCAAGTATTTATGTTTTACAATATTTATTTTTATGAACAATATAACTATAAATTTTATTTATTTAAAATTATATAGTTTTATAGATTTATTTGAATTAAGATATTGTTTATACAATTTTTTTCATTTGAAGTAAATTCTTACGAGTTTACGAGTCGAGTTTACTCGATTCTCACAAATCTACGTAAACTCTCAAATTTCATAAGCTTGTATAATAAATTTTATCTCAATTTGAAGGAGGACATATTGCTCCATTTTAACAAAAATTGGAATTAAATTAAATCAAAGGGACATATATACGGACGAAATTGAAATCAAGACAATGACACCTAGTACTAACAATGACATGTGACAATAACAAAAAGTTTAACAAAAAAAATTTAAAAATCGAAAAAATAATTAAAAAAATTAGAAAAATAAAAAAAAGCCATAAATTGACAGGTGAAATGAAGTTAATATAATTATTTTTTTTTTCAAAATGACACTTTTTCAAAAATTAGGATAATTGAAACTTTTTAAAAAATAAGGAACAATTAGATACACGTCCGCAAAATTGGAAACTATCGGACTAATTAAGCCCTTGAGGAGGTATTATCTAAATTTCATGTAAGAATCTGATTTGAAATTTATATAATTATAATTTAGTTCGGAATATTTGACATTAAATATATTGTTTAGATAGAATACTTGATAATATTAAGCTTTTTTTTTAAAACTTTTTGATTAAAATTAATATTAAAATAATAAAAAACAGGTATGAGAATGGGTAGAAGTATTTTTGTTATCCAGTGAGACAAAAATTTAATATATAATTTTTATTATTTTATAAAATTTAAATATATTTTATATATTTAACATCTTCAATCATTTTTTTTACATCTACTTTATAATTTTGACACCCTAAATATTTGTCGAAGATATGCCACTGTAACTAATATTATAAAATTTTGAAGATATAAAAGCCTGTTGGAAGGATTTTACATGATAGAGTTGTCATAAATATACTATAAAAAAAACTAAATTTATGGAAGAAAAAAATATTCAATAGTAAAAATAATAATAGTAGTTATAATGTTATTTTAAAATATAATATATTTCAATATATATATATATATATTGATAGATTTACAGATATATTTTATTTTCTTAATTTTATATGTTATTCATTAGAAGGATATTCATTTTTCATCAAATTAAATTTTAAAATTAATTCTTTATATTATGTTAAATTATAATAATTTTAAAATGAGTATTCGTGATAGAAAAAGAAGAAGTTAGAAATTAATTTTTGTTATTTTGAGCATGGAACCAAACAAAAACATATGACTTAAATTGAATTATTTCTTCCACTCTGAGATCTTGTAGGGAGAATATAAGAATAGGTTGTTCATGGGTGATCTAAAGTTAATAACTTATAACTCAATCCTATAAATATATTAAAAATCTAAAAAAGGAAAGACACATTTAGATAGTAACGTATGTGTTATAATTGGTAATGAGATTAATGGTCTTGGATTCATGTTGTACTATTATAAATCAATTCCAAATAGGACTGGACATAAATAACTTATTTGTACTGTACTACATTTAACTATATTATAACTAAACCACTTTTATATTATACTGTTATAAAAATAACAGTTAACTGATTTATATTATACTATTTATGGTTTAGTTTTTAAAAACTGAACTAATAACAGTTACAGTTAACTGTGAGAAGTGTATTTACTCTTACATCTTCTTTAGTTCAACTATTTCATCTTGTGAAGAAAACTTTATTTAATAATAAAATATTAATAGGAAAAACTGTTCACATAAAAAAAATAATAATTAATTTTAAGACAACTTTTTTATCACAAAATTTATATTTTTTATCAATAAAAATAAAAAATGTAATTTATATTTTTATATTTTTTAAGTTATATATATAAATAAATAAATAAATAAATATATATATATATATATATTTATTTATTTATTTATTTATTTTATGTTATGATATACATATGTATTATGTTATTGTTAATTAAATGATATCAAAAGAATAGAAAAATTGGTATAAGAATGGGTAGAAAGTATCTTATGTTGGGGTGAGAATGTAACAAAATTTTAATACTTTTCGCTTATGAGGATATGAAAATAGGCATAAATTTTTATTTTGGAATCGAAATGAGAATGATGATGTTTGTGAATTTTCATTTTGGGATGAGGATGTGATAATAAAATCCGTTTCAATCTCTAATGGGGCTTTAGACGAAGAGGAAGGTGGTCTCGCCCACTCCCAAACTTTTTTACATAATTTTAATTCTTTATAAAGATTTTTCAAAATTTACTTTATCTAAAATTAAGATGACGAATATATGATAATCATACGCAATATTAATTTTTAATTTTTAGTTAAGTATACGGTTTAGATCAAAAACTAGTATGAGATCTAAATATTGTTGTTGTTTTTTTTAAACTTGTATTAAAAAAATAATGTAATTATTCTTATACTTAAATAAATTGTTATTTATATAATTATAAGTGTTATAATTATCTATAGTTATAAATATAAAATTTTAACAAAGAAATCTGAGTCAAATTTTAATAAGTTAAATTATTGAGAGTTAAATTTATGTTTAGAGTTGAAATGAAATTGAAAATATATGCATAAAACTTGCGTGATGTTATGAAGTTAAAATATATTGTATGGATGATTGAAAGATTGGATTACCAATTAAGGTTTGATTTAGAAATTTTGCATATTGGAGCACTTTTTAGTTGAGGATTGAAAGTAAAAGTAAATAATTAGATAATTGTTTATGAAATGTTAATATATATATATATATATATATATATATATATATATATATATATATATATATATATATATATATATATTAGATTTAACAAAAATAAATGTTATATTGAATTTGAATAATTATTTTGAGTTAAAATAGTTCACTAATTACATTATAGTAAACTTAAAAGTTACTTAATTGACTAAATTAAAAAATAATTCAATTCAATTACTGAAATATTTTTTAGCTCAGTTCAATACTTCCGAACTATTTTATAATTATCTATAAAATTTTATAATAAATAATGTACTTTGCCTACTCCTATTCTTACTTGATAGATTATAAGGTAACTTTTTTCTTACTATGTTAAAAAGTAAACTTGAAGTGTAACTCATGTTTACAAAATCCACTTGTAAAATTAATTTCATATTTACTTTTATATATATATATATATATATATATATATATATATATATATATATATATATATATATTATAAATTGGTTTTACTTCTGGATGATATGCGACTTTTAATGCAATTATTTTTATTTTAAGAAAAACATAATTAAAATACTTTTTATAATTGCAATAAAAAATACTTAAATGTTTTTATCATGAAATCTCTAAGAGTATAAACGCTCTTTGAAAAAACCGAATTTTAAGTATGTTAAACAGATAATAATAAATGTTAAATTGAAAGTAATTGTTAAATATTTGAAAAGTATGCATTATTTGAATCATTTCATTTTTATGATGTAGCAATATCACATCATCAAGACGTTTTTTTTAATGTTTGCAATATTAAAAATGATCCCATTTTTATAATTATTGCTTTCAAAAAAAATATACACTGAGTCTTACTAATTGATTTATTTTTATAATAGTAGATTATCAAAATTAATGGTATAGTATATTAAAAGTAAATAATACTATATTTACTGACAATTTAAACCTTTTTCTTATAATTTATCTGATTACAAAGGCTCATATATGAAAAGTTTATTGATTTTTATAAATTGTAACGACTGCTTTGCCGCATAATTTCCAAAAATTCAAATCTAGAATTATGCAAATCACAATCCAATAAACTAACAAATACTAACAATTGTCGATTAAAAGCAAATTCCAATGAGCTCCTCAGACTATGAAATAGAATGCGTGTTATAAAACGTAAACAAATCATGATCAATATTTGACTTATAGCAAATTTCTTAACTCGTGCGTCTTAATTCTCTTACAATAAGCCTCATGTGCCTTATTATTTAAAGGAGTGAAAGCAAAAACCTACTACTTCACAATAACTTAGCTACGAAATATATATATATATATATATATATATATATATATATATTTGCTAACAAATAAAGAGTGACATTTAAAAGTATATCTTATAGCAGAATATTGAAAACCTTTCATCTGTATCAATATCAGTTTATCATAATTTTTAACTTCTTTTAATGTGTAATAAATTTAATTAAAAATAAAATAAATTATATTTTATTAGGTTAAATTTAATTAAAATTAAATTTTAATTTATATTTAATTTAATTTATATTATATATATATATATATATTGTAATTTTGTTTAAATTTTATTTTAAAAATATATATAATTTTTTTTAAGCGTGGGTTTTAAAATATCTACGAATATTTTCTAAACGAGTATTTGCATGGATAGTGAATCGGATAACGAGTACAATTTTATCCGACAGGTCGAACTGCAGATAGACATTATCCGTGTTCGATCCGACCCGTTATCATTCCTAGTAATAACATAAACTCTTGATAGTGAAGAAACTAATTTAGATTTTATTTAATAAATTAATTATAATTTATTTATTAATAATAGAAAGTGTTTTAAATAAAAAATATAATTTATAAAATGGTGTGTAACTTAATCCATTAATATAATAATGAATTATTTGTGATATTTAAATTAATTATTATTTAATGATTTTCTTATGATAATTGTAGCTGAAATAATAATAAACATTTATGTAACTAGCAATTATAAATGCAGAGTGAAATCTTCACCTATACATTATGACAATCACTAGCTAGCATAAAATTATTCTTGGGTAATAACTTATTCTGTAGGAGCTGGTATTTATGTCTGCACTTGCATACATCATCAAATCATGGATGAGAAACACTCGTTTTCTTAGCAGCATTAACTTCGTAATAATATTTTGATTTGATGTTTGTATAAATAATGAAGGAATTTCTTTATACCAAATACTCTTGTCTCTTTCTTTGTGCCATCATGTTCCATAGCTCCATGTTCATTTCTAGTCCTATAATTAATCATATTCCATCAACTATATTAACCTAATTTGGTCTTTCTTTTCGTTTGTCATGTCTTCCAAACTAAGGAAGATATATTATCCAATTCTACTATACGACACCGGTAAAAAATGTAGTTGTTAACATACCTACAAGACAAATGCATAAGAAAAACAAGATCTCTGTCATTCTTTGAATGATTAACATGTTCAAGAATTTCAATGATATTACAATACCATACCAAAAATGTGATTAAAATAAAAATCCTATAATCTCAAATTAGTGCTGTGCTTGGATAATTCAAAGAATTGATTTTATTCACAAAATTATATGAAAAAATGTTTAATAAGTTTTTTATCATAATACTTGAGAAGTTTATTTAATGTAATTTTTTAACATCATTTTATTTAAAAGAAGTTAATGTTTTTTATTTAGATTAATTAGTATTGATATAGTTGAGAAAATAATCACAATTTAGTGATTCTGAACTTCGTCAATTTTTTATTCTTTCTGTTTTTACTCACCACACTTGTCTTTAATTTCTCCACAAGAGACTGTGGAAGCACGATAAAAATAAATTAGAGAAACTCAGAATAATTAATATAGAATCATTCTTTCAAAACTGTGTTTAACTAAAATAAATATTAAATTAAAAAATAAAATATTGAAAAGTCACATTAAATAAATTCCTCAAATATCTAGAAAATAATTAATTAAGCAAAAAAAACAACTATTTGTTTCTTACCTTCGCTGTAAGATGAAACACTTTTTTTTTAACCCAAACATGTTATAACTAAATTGTGAGACATGAATTATAAATGAATCATGCAAGTTCTTTAATCCTTTTTCATACTTTAAGAAGATAAACGAAATTTGAATAAGGGGTTTATTTAAACGGGTTAACAAACACTTGCGAGAAAAAAAAACATGTTTTCAAAATTAAAAAAACAATTTCTTTAAAACTTTATTTTTCTAATTTTATATACAAATTAATTTTAGTTTTATTTTTCTGTCATAAGTGTTTGTAGAAAAGTTTATTTAAACAAAATCCATATAGCTACTTTTGTAATATTCAATATTATGTTAATCGCTGGTGGAGATCACTGAGAATGTGCAGGAAAATGTTTACTTAATTAAGCCTCGAAATTATTCAGGCTCAGGGAAAAAAAAGTCTCCTCTCCATGTTTAAAGGAGACAAAATTCGCATTAACTAAATAAATTTAATATGTAGATGAAGTTTGAAGATTCTTCACTATCTTCAACAAGGGCTTCTGCATAGAAAAAAGATTTTGATATTAGGTAAGAAAAGAAATTAGACATTAAAATACTGGTGAAGGTTTAATTAAATGATCAGGACAATGATTTCTTCGAAAGTACCTGCAAATAAACATGTTTAAAAATGGCAATTTACAAAAAATAATCATGTTGCATTTGGGGGGTTTTTGAACTGTGGTATATACTTATTTTGATGAATGATTGAGGCCGAAAAAA
The DNA here is from genome assembly GCA_036885675.1 of Vigna mungo. Classification (NCBI taxonomy): domain Eukaryota; kingdom Viridiplantae; phylum Streptophyta; class Magnoliopsida; order Fabales; family Fabaceae; genus Vigna; species Vigna mungo. The sequence goes on along the minus strand of CP144697.1, from coordinate 26,687,394 downwards.
TTGACAAAAAACAGTGATACCAATGGTACAAAACTAAGCCAACAATTTTCAACTTGGTACTTTCTATTGAAGTAGAAATAGAAATGGTTTCATATAATAGAATATATTTTTTTAAGTTATCATTTATGGAGGGTTTTCATATACTTTGTTTACATGTAGTTGTTTATTCTCTGTCCAAAGTTTCAACTCTTTATTTTTGCCATAAATTATGAACATGTACTGCACAATCACACCTTTCTATTGCATTATATATATATCTATATATATATATATATATATATATATATATATATATATATATATATATATATATATATATATATATCAGTCTGCTTGTGCACTATTTCAAGGCCAAATATTCTTTCCCTTCTCTATTTTCTATGCCTGTTTGTTCTCTCTTTAGTTCATATCTTCTCTAAGGAAACCAATCTTACCATTGAACTCAAATTCTGACAAAAGAAAGAAAGAGGAAAAATGGAAAAACAGCCATTGGAGAAAGCAAAACCAAAATACAGAAAAGGGTTATGGTCACCTGAAGAAGATAATAAGCTCAGAAACCATGTCCTTAAGCATGGTCATGGATGCTGGAGCTCTGTCCCCATTAAGGCAGGTGAGACCTTTTTTACTCCTTCTGATCCTTTATTCCTCGTATCAGTAACATATTCATGATCCTGTCAAATTAAGGAGCATTTATTGGTTTCTTAGTTGAACTTGCTTAACTTATATTAAGTGAGGTTTGGGAAATTCAAGTGGGAAGTCTCACATTAATTAGATATGAGAAAGTTGAATATCATATAAGAAACAAGACCCACATAAACTTACTATTTTAAGGTTTTAGGTTGTAAATAGGGTTCGTATGAATTGGATTCCTATATTATTGATGTATGTCTTTTTTTCTCGAAAGAACCGTTTGTGACCAAGTTGAAATGTGAACATGCTTCAATGTCATTGTGGCAGTAAAAAATTTGTCAGGTCTAGTGAAGTGAATTAACAGTTTAAGAGTTCAGACATTCTTTAGCAGAAGCAACTCTAAGAACTTTGTCAAATCAAAATTCAAATTACAAGAGTTGAAATGTGGTTATAAAAGTTCAGAATCTTCATTCAGACAACCTATGTCTTTTTCATGATTCAGAGTAGCAAACTTCTATGTTTCATAACTAATTATTAAGGCATTTCAAGTCAACATTACACTTTACCAGTAAAAAGGTTAGAGTGAAGAAGATACAATATAACTTATAATATGCTTCATTTTTGCAATATTTATAATGGTGAATTTGTATTTATTTTATTTGATGTTTACTTACTAACTTAACTTAAATTTATAGGCTTGCAAAGAAATGGAAAAAGTTGCCGACTAAGGTGGATTAACTACCTGAGACCTGGATTGAAGAGAGGAGTTTTCAGCAAACATGAAGAAGATACAATCATGGCTCTTCACCACATGTTAGGCAACAAGTAAGCAAAAATATCAACATTTTTAATTTTTTAATTATAATGATTTCTAGTTTACTTGCCACGTTCAAGTAAAATAAGTAACTTCTGTAATATTTTATAGTTAGAATAACGACAATAACTTAGCTACCTAATAATTAGTGCAAATTGACAAGTCAAAGAAAAAATTTCTTTTCTTCTAACTTTTTTCGAGGCATTAAGTTATACAATGTAATTGGATAAGCCAGCTAGCTATTTATATTTTTTTATTTATTTATTTTTTATAAGCAATTGGGTTCTATTTAAATACTATCAAAAGGGGAAAAAAATGATACGATGGTCAAACCATGAACTGGCATGGTTAGGAAGTTCCATTTTTAAAAGAGGGAGAGAAGAGAATGTGTACGTAGAAGGACATTTTTGTAGTATTTTATTCCCTTCACTTAATTTAAATTATTTTTTTCCAATATTAATTTGTTTTAGTCGTCTCCATCATACATTATTAACAATTTATTAAATATTTTACACGCAAATATGTTTGTGTATTCTTTCCCCATGTTTTGTTTTGATACGGAATTTTTCTTTATAATTGTGGAGGGTATTTTAATATAGTTTAAAGGACATTGATCTTAAAAATTCAAAGATCGATATTGCTTTATTCTGCATTTATAAATAACCTCAATTTGAAAAAAAAAAAACTGTTTAATTTTTTCCTACTATAAACTACATAACATTAATTTATGTGTCATAGCTTCATTCCCCAATTTTATAAAACAAAGTCAACATGAACCATGTTTTACATCTTTAATTGCTTTCAACTCTTCAAAACAAAACCTTATAGATTAATCACAAGGAAGGTAAAATTTTCTTGCAGTTCTCTTTGCATTTTCCCATTTCTTTCACCAAATATTTTTATTTTATTAATAGAAAATGATGAAAACAAGTTGTTATATTGGTCAGGTGGTCTCAAATAGCACAGCGGTTGCCAGGAAGGACTGATAATGAGATAAAGAATTACTGGCATTCATATCTGAAGAAGAAAGTGATGAAAACTAAGGAAATGGAATCTGATAAACAAATTGAGCATGCTAGTTCAAGTTCAGACACAGTGGAAAATTCACTCTCTCCACAGAAACTTGCAACTCAAGATCCAAGTTATGCATTGTTACAAAACATGGAAAAAACAGCAACACACTCTGATAACTTTTTCTCACAAAGCTATGACTTTTCCAAAGAGGGTTGTCAGAGTTCCTTACCAAAACTCTTATTTTCTGAGTGGCTTTCAGAGGATCAAGTAAATGGTGCAGGCTCAGTGAATTCTGATGATTCTTTGGTATTGGGAAATGTATTTGATCAGAATTCATCTTTCCAAGAAGCTATAATGCATTTGTTGGAAGGGAACTTTGGTGAAGAGTATCATAATAGTCTAATTCACAGTTCAACCACTGAGGTGTACAATTCACAGCTTAAGCCATCAAATCAAGTTGATGGAAGTGATTTCGTTCACTGTATTCCTGGCAATGATTTATGCAGCAATTTCAGCCTAATCAATCGTGCTATGTAAGTACCTGGAAGGAGTTTACAAGCTGCTAAGAAAGGAAGAATAATTTGTAATTAGAGACACAGAAAACAAGACAAATTTGATCATTGTAAAGTTATACTTCTAATTGTTTGAATTGTACTCCTACCCCCACACAAATAAATTGAGTACGATAAGAAAAATGAGCATTTCATTGTGATTTTTGTGGTGTTGTTTAAGCATACTCATGTATATTTGCTTCACATCAATCAAAATCTTGTGGTCTTCAATGTTCTTTCTCCTTGGAACTGTTACACTGATTTATATGCTATATGAGAATTTTCTTTAGGAAACTCATTCTTCTTTCCCTGCAAGGAAACAGGAGTTCAGAACTACACACAATCAGCACACTCTCTCTTGATCACCACTTATTTTGAAAAAACAGAACACATAGCAAAATAGTTGCATTTCTGTCATTTAGTTTATTCCTTCACAATTTCTCAGGACATGGCTAGAGCCAGATGGTTCAGTTATTGAGATAAGTAACAGTTGCAAATGATTTATATTCTGAAAGTTGTCACACATTCATGAAGAATTTACATGGAAAAAGATAAAACTTTCAAATATATATATTTTAGAGATCTCAATTTGACTTATAGCTTAGATAGTCCTAACTAACTCCTGCATAAGCTCTCATTTATAAGGCTACGAAATGAGTAAGCTAAAGAAAAATCCCAACCTTCAAAGTCCCCACTTAAACATGTTTATGATTAGAATTTAGCGCATTAGAAAACATTAAATTACCTTTTAAATATTTTAAATATTGCATGTTTAGCCTTAATCAAAGAATGAGTTGTGTCGTCTCCCGATTTGAAGGTCAACACAAGTCTATCTTGATCGAAGTTCTAGTCAAGTCAATCCAGATCAAACTACAAAACAAAACTTGAATCGAATTAGCTAGATCAAAAGTCAGGAATAAGACTCACATATTGGTAAAAGAGATATTCTTAGTCATTTAAATCATCATATCCATTAAATAATAAATTATTCTATTAATAAATCACACTGTATATTAACTTATTTAATTTAGTAGTTTTTCTGTAATATTCTATAGTAAAATGTAATTTAAATTACAATTATTAAAAAAACTTGTTTTTATTATTATAATTTTTATTACATTAGTAAGTCTTTATTATAATAAAATTTTGTTAATAAAAATTATAATAATGAAATAATTATTTTTTGAACTCAAGTCTATTAAGATAACAATATTTATAAGAATTTTGTCTTCAAAAAGCATATATGAAATGATTGGAGAAGAAAATGTATTCAAATTATTTTTGGTTCTAAGTGATGTAAAATTATGCAATGTAACTTATGAAATAGAAGTATAATAAAAATTTACTGTAAAAAAGATACAATTATGTAATTAAATCTTGATTCACGTACATTTTGTTAAAGGTTGAGATAATATATTTAGAGAGAAGTTGACTATTTGTGAAGAGAATCTTAAAATGATTTTCTATATTAATTTTTAAGATTTATTTTTGTTAGAGGAAATGAAGTTAAAAAAAAAATTGGAAATTGGTTAAATAAATTTCAACTATTTACTTAACTATGTTATCCTTATATATTTGTATCATATACATTTGATTATTTCATAGTACAATAGGCATGTCAATATAAATAGTTTTGTTTTCATTATTTTTGTATCATGCAGTTTTAACCCATATTAATTATATCAAAAAATCGATTATTTAAAGTCTTTTGATTTATTTATTTTTCATCTCTAGATATTTTCTAACCCATAAAATGGACATGACAAAAAAGATAAGCAATATAAAGTCTTTGGATTAGTTTCATTTTTTAACCATAAAATGGATTAGGTGATAGAAGCCTATGTAAATTAATTCACTCATCTTAGTATTAAAAGAAGGTGAAACATATATTATATCTTTTTACATATAGTTTTTTTTAATGATGGTGTAAGGTACTCGTCAGGTTATTCGGGTAAGTTGAATAACAATTAATGCGTGAATGTACATTATTTACATGATTGTATTACTTATAGAATAATTATAGGTGTGTAATGTTGGAAAAAAAGTAGGCTTTATTTTTATACCAAGAGAGGGCGTGGGGTGGGGAGGGTGAATTAGTGATATTTCAAAAACAATCTTTTTGCAATCTTTTATCAAAAGTACAAAGCTTTTTAAACTTTTTTGAAATGCAAGTAATGAAAATTTATATGCAGCGAAAAAACATAGTTGACTGCGTAAAAAGTAAAGTCGACTGGAATTAAAGAGTGTAAGGATAGAGAAAATCAAACGCTGATTTTTATACTGGTTCGGCCAACAATGCCTACATCGAGTGTCCTTCCAACCCAGGAAGCAAATGCACTATAATGGTTGCGGTTTTTACAACAAGGAATTTATAAAAGACCTCATGTCAAAAATATAAATTTCCTCTCTAACCCAAAACCAAAATATAGCTGCAATAACAAAAACCAGACTTGCAACAAGAATCCCCTATTCTGCAATCTGAACACCACGTCGAACAATCATCAACGTGAAACCCCTGTATCACAACAGGTCCAATTCCAGCAGTCTTCACAGGATTTTTCAAGCCTCAACAAGTGCAACAGTTTTCAAAGGATGTCAAGCCTTAAGTGATCAACCTAGAAGCACCTTCTTTGTGTAGTATTTGATCAGACAATGAGTGCGCAAGCTATCTCCCTTTGAATCTTCCTCAAGAAAGATCACCACTGTCTTCTTGGAGAATTCTTGGAGCTGTTATCAGAGAGAATTCAATCTGAAACAAGAATGAAAGTGTTAGATCCACATAAGTTTATGAACAACTCGTGTTCAGCCAATTTATAGTTTTTTGTCTATCATATTGTTTCTCAGTTGAATAGGCTACTAATTCAGTTGACTGTACTATTATAGTTATAATAGACAGTCAACATAGTAGCTTTTAGTCAACCAAAATCAACACACATTTAATACAGTTGACCAAGTCATCAATGTTTAACTAACTTTTAAAAATATAGCCGTTGAAGCGCATGAGCATAATAGAATTCCAAATCAGATCAAAAACACAGTTGAATGTAAACCAGACAAAGTCGACTCACACATGTAAAAACATTTTGAAATTCTTTTCAACTCAAAACATCACAGACATTGATTCTCAAAATCTATACAAAGATTTTAGCATAGTCGAATCCATTAATAATGTAGTCGACACTATAACTTTGTCACACAGTTATAAGTTCATGAAAGTGCTTGTGGTTTTTCACTTCAAAAATGTGCAGTAAAACATATGTAATAAAGCATTTCACATTGCACACAAGCATGTAAGCATGTTCCATAAATATATCAAACAATCAACATAGGAACATACAACACATTACATCAAACATGTTCAAAAAATATAACAATCAATATAGCATAAGAACATGTAATGCAACAACATGTGTACTGTTATTAAGCAAAGTGTTGTCATCATCAAACACTAAAGTGATATAGAGTTTGTGTTGTCACCAATCTCAACATGTAAGTCCTACCTAACTGGGCCAGGATGGTTCCAACGTTTCATTTACCTTTGATGCAAATTATGCCAAGTTATAGAATAACATGCTAATTAAATATGACATACTAATTTATGACTGAGTAATAAGAGACTGGCTTGTAGTCGGGTACAAAGAAGTTGACTTGTAATTGGGTACCAGAAAACCGGCTTGTGACTGGATATGAAGAGGTCAGCTTGTAACCTAGTAGGCCTACTTGTGGTTGGGTAGACCGACTTGTGGTCAGGTTGTTGTTAACTCATTGACAAATGTACCAAATCGTTTTAAGTAATAAACCGGTAAGACCGGATATCGTATCCCAAGAGACTCGGTTAACACTTTACAATCGTATAATTATCTAACTAATTTAGACTAAAGAATGATTCCCCTTAATGTGAATTGGTGCAATGAAATTAAACATATTGCAAAAGTAATAGATTGAACTTCTTGGGGTCAAAACACTAAGAGAATGAAGTGATTAGAGATGATATGGAATGTAGATGTCGGAGAATGATTTCAACTATTATGCTCTCATGCAAATGCACATAACTACTTCTTCTTCAATTAATTACTCTTGTCAACTTACTAAGTTACTCAAACACAATCCCTTGGTGAGAGAGCCTAGATTTACTTATTAAATCCCAATCCCTTGGCAACCTAACAAGTTCATCTGCATTAAGAAAAGAAGTTTAAGACAACTAGGGGTCCAAGCTTTATCCCTAGACACAATTTCCCTTTGGTGTTTAGTCCAGTTCAAGGTTCACCCAACATTTCCAAACATTAAGCAAACCCTAGAATCATGCTATGGTTGATCAAGTCATAACAAGCTTTAAGCAAAGGAAATAAACACTAGCAAATAATGAAAGAAGCATATATTCATTCAAAACAAGTGCATTTACAAGTGAGTTTCATAGTTTACATTATTCCCCAACAAAAAGAACTTAGCTCTCCATAGTCATAGAGAGCTTGAGCTTACAATGGAAGAAAATTGAGAAGATGGAGACCCAAGGAAGAAGAAATGAGAGTTCCCACTGCCCAAAATCAGCTCCCACAGGTCCAAAATGGTGTTTTCGAGCTTCAGCCGCCAAGAAGATGACACCCTCGTTGCATGGAAACCTTATATAGGTCTAGGGTGCCATGTTAGCAAAATGTCGTGCCTAGCCTCCCTCTTCTGGGGCGCCTGGGCAACAAGATTAAATACAAACAACAAAGCAAAGGGTGCCCAGGCACCACATTCTTTGAAAAATGCGAACTGAAGGGCGCCCATCTCCCTTTTGGGGGGTCGAGCCTGATTTTTCTACACTGCATCTTTTTCTCTAGATCTGCTTGCTCTTGTAGATCTTCCTGGACTCCCATTCTTGATAGTTTGGATGCTCTTCCAAAGCACTCAAATTTCCTAAAAAACTTGAGAATTTAATGATGAAAACTTGTATGTGTAACCTAAGTTAAAGTTATTCACAAAGTTAGATAAAAGAGAAGATTAAACATGTTTGAAGCTTCAAGATAAATGATTTGGTAAGAAAATTGTACCACAGATAATAGTACGAATTACCATTATCAATTGTATAGGCCATGTTTAGTACAGAAGGAGTGAATGAAAAGATTTGAAAAAAGAGTTTTAGAGTTTGTAAATGATATGATGGGTGTCATAGATTAAAAAATGTTTTAATTGATAAAAATAAATGATTACCAATTTAATCTTTTTTAGAAATGTGATATAAATTTAAATATAAATAGTAAAAATTATATTTAAATGTGAGAATTTGTTATTTATAATAAAAAAATAAAATCGGAAAATTAAAATTAAAATTATATAAGAGATTAGGAGGAATAAATTTCAAATACATTTTTTAATTAATAATTTATATAGTATTATTTAAATTATTGTTAATAAAAAATATATCAAATAATTATTATTTTCACAATTTATACAATCATATATTAAATAATAAAATTGACAATAATACTATTAATATTAATTATAAATATTATTATTAATATTGTTATAAATATTATTATAAATATTATAATAATGCTACAAAAATACATGAAGGAAAAACATATGTAGTCAAAATAAATTGAAGTAACAAACAACAAAATTACTATAGAGAAAAGTTTTCTTCGTTGTCGTCAAAGGGGTTTCACAGAGGCAAAGATAGAATTTATTTATCACTATAACTCAATGTTGTAATGTAAACAAATAACAAGAAAGAACATGAAGTTGCGTCCACTATACGTGACATACCATTTAAAAGATAATGGAATCTGTTTCAGTAAGGATTTTGTGGGATCGAGAGACTAACTTGACTGACACGTCTTTGTCTCCATTGTTTGCTTGTACCGTTTGTTTTCCTTTGATATGGACCGCTCGCTTGTTCTTTAATGGGGCCGCTCGCGCTCCTGCGTTGGGCGTGAATTATGGAGCCTCAGCTCTCAAGAGAGTGATTTTGTTATCACTGTAGAGTATTTTTGGTATGAGTGAAGTGTGAATGGAACGTACATGGCTTTTGGCCCTGACTTTCTATTAATAAGTTGTCTCATGAACCTTAAACTGACATAAGCCCAATAAAATATAAACAGACTTACCTAAAAATCTGGTTAATATCTAATTATCTTTAATTAGATATTCTTGATTATCCTTTGATTATTTTACCTTTTTGCTTATCAATATCTTTAATAAGATATTCATTCAGATATTCTATACCATACATATGCCCCCAAAGTCCGAGTTAATCGTTCAGTTTTAGCCATGATTAACTATAGGACTTATAAGTTTGAGGGAAGATGTATTTGCTGCGTTGGAGAGCATACCTTTATTTGTTGTTCACTGGTGGTTTGAACAATATATTATAGGAGATGTAAGTTCTTTCAGGAATTTCTCCTTATCTTGATTGATGGTTTGAGGGGAGCTCTTTTTTAGAACTTTTTCCATGTGACCGAGTATTCGCTTACCTGTAATAGGGAAAAACAATAATCGAATTTGAACTAAAATGAAGCAGACGATTATACCACGTGAGCTAGACCATTTGGTTGAGGAAGGTAGTTAATGATCCCTCTGCTCGGCTTTATTACCTAGGGTTTCCGAGTGATTGAAATGAATGCCCATTCGGTTTTACCATCCAAGGTTGTTGGGTGACTAGAGTGTATGCTCGTTCGGCTTTACTACCCCGAGTTGCTGGGTGACTAGAGTGAACACCTGTTCGGCTTTACTACCTAATATATATATATATATATATATATATATATATATATATATATATATATATATATATATATATGGTTTAATCATTCTGATAGTCCCTATTTTCGGTGATTTTTTTCAATTAGGTCCCTCATTTTTTCTTTTTCTCAATTGGGTCCCTATTTTTGAAAAATGAAGCAATTAGGTCACTGTCGTTAGTTCCGTACTAACACCGCTAAAAAGGGTGACACGTGTCAGCTCGTGATTTTTTTGAATTTTTTAAATATATTTTTAATTATTTTTATTTTTATTTTTTATTTTTTATATATATGTTTTTTTAAATTGCTACGTGTCAAGTTGACATTGAGCCACGTGGCAATGACAATGTGAGGTGACACTGATAGTGCCATGTGTCATTAGATTTGTCTCAATTTGGTCCCTATATTTTTAATTTGTCTCAATTTGGTCCCTGTATTCTTATTTTGTCTTAATTTAGTCCTTTTTTTAAAAAAGTCTAAACAATTTTGTTTCTCTCCAAGTTCAAACAAAATTTTATTTATATATAAATCTTTACAAAGAAATTTATACAAATTAATTTTTTTATTAGAAAAATAAAAAATTACAAACTAACATATGACACATTTTTATTTATATAGCAGAAAAGAAATCATTTAATCTAAATAATATGAATGAGTAACTTATAAAAATTAACATCTCAATAATAAATATTAGAGCCGTCAAAATGGGTCACAACCCGCGGGCCAACCCGGCCCGTCACGGGTTTGGGCCGGGTTGGGTTGGAAAAATACAACCCACTTATATGCGGGTCAGATTTCAACCCGGCTCATTTAGACCCGGCTCATGTGGGTTGAACCCGTGGTGAGCCGGGTTGGCCCACCAACCCACCTACCTAATTTTGTTTTTTTAATTTATTATTTTATTTATGAAACCCTAAAAAGTAAAATACTCTCTTCACTCACTGTGTATATCAAAAAAGTAACATCTGCTCTCACAAAGTGCTTTGCGAATTTGTTTTTTGTTCTGGGGGATTTGAAGACATGGAATGATTTTTTCATGTTCTGACATGCTTCTATCAGATTTTTTAAATTTTATTTAAACAATTTGAATATACATTATTTGAACAAGCTCTTTTTGATATCTTTGAATTTGGGAACAGATTAAACTATTAATTTTTTGTTGATGTTGTTGAGAATTGGTTCTCTTTTTTTTTACTAATATTTTTTTTATTGATTGTCGGAATTGTTCTAATATTAGGAAAATATTTATTAGTAAATTTGGAGACAACAAGAACAAGGATCAACATATAATATAGTATTATTGTGCTTTGTGCATGCTTGTGCGGTTGAGATTGAAGATTGTTCTGTAGCAAACAAACAAAGATAATGACAGAAAGTTTGTTTAAATTTAAATTACAGAAAGTTTGTATTTATTTTTAATTTTAAAAAAAAATTAAATGGGCTAGTGAGCTAACCCGTTTACCCACCAACCCGTGGTGGGTCGGGCCGGGTTCAAGTTTTTCTGGCTCGCTAATAAATGAGTCGGGTTGGGTTGACTCACTAAGTGACCAACCCGTGGTGGGCTGGACCGGGTCGAGCCGGGTTACCCGTTTTGACAGCTCTAATAAATATTTTTGTGAAGGTAATCTACACAAGTATAGTCTGAATACTTCCTCAACAATTCATAAAAAGTTTCTAGAGTTAAATATTTCGATTTGAAATACATCATTACGTTATTTTTTATATTTTTTTATTAATAAAATAAAATAAAATAAATAAATAAATAAATAAAATAATTTCCATACATATATAAAATAAATATTAAAATAAATTTTTATTATATTAAAAGTAACGTTTGTGTTGACTCGAAACATTTTTCAATATTAAACCACTGTAACAATTTTTATTCCAAATAAAAAAAGAAAACTTTTATTCCAAATAAAAAAAGAAATTGTTTTACAAAACTTGCAATCAAAATGATTTACTTTCAGATTATAATCTAAAGTTACTTTGTTATTAGATAGTGTTAAAATCATATTTTAGAATTAGTGCAATGTTAAAATTAGTACAATTCAGTTTAAAATTAGTAGTTCACTTAAAATTGATGCAGTTTAGTATTCAGTTAATAGTTCAGTTAATGTAATTTACAATTCAGTTAATAGTTCAGTGTAGTTTACAGTTTAGTTAATAATTCAGTTAGTGCAATTTACAATTCAGTTAATAGTTCAGTTTAGTTGGTGCAGTTTACAGTTCAGTTAATAGTTCAGTTAGTGCAATTTACAATTCAGTTAATAGTTCAGTTCAGTTTCTACTGCAGTTTAGTACAATTTAGTATAGTTCAGTTCAGTTCAGTTTGATAAAACAAAAAACAGTTTAGTTCAGTTTGTCTGAACTGTTTTACAGTTCAGTTTAAACAAATTAGTTTTTAGTTCAGTACAGTTTTTAGCAGTGCAGTTCAGTTCAGTTCGATTTGTCCACCCCTAATTGCAACTTCTGCTGCCAACTTCTATCAGGATTTTGATATGCAACTCAAGCTTGTACCTGGAAACTCTGCAGTAACTGTTACTGCCTATTATGTAAGTACATGTCCAAAAACATGTTGAGGCCTTTGGAATAGTCATGACTGGGCAATAAGAGGTGGTCTTGTGAAAACTGATTGGAGCCAAGCTCCTTTCATAGCTTCTTACAGGAATTTCAATGCAGATGCATGTGTCCATTGGGGATCATCATCATCTTCTTGCAGTTCCATTTTTATATCATTTACAGCAATGCAGTACAGAACAAGATGACAAAGATTGAAAGGCTGAAAAGTGGCTTTCAAATTTTCAAGCCTTAGGGAACCACATATTCCAAACTCAAATTTCGACACAAATAACAATCTTAAGCGAATAAATAGGGGGATATTTACCTATTGGGCTGTTGTCCTGTACTCAGTTTTCATTCCAGAAATATAACTCCCTAACCATCACAGCCATCCTAAAGCCTTGCCCCTCATTTCAATTACAAACCAATAAACTTTCTCAATCAAACAAAAACATACACGGATGCCACAAGAACACCAAACAGATTCAAGAACAATGTAATTCAGCATAAATATTTAAACGCACAACTTACCTCAACCTTAATAGCCCTTGATGATACCAACCTTTATAGAGCACGACCGCAACAGAAGCCCACAACAGCCCCTCTAACGAAGTCCCTCAACCAGACACAATGGTCACCCAAGAGCCTCTCTTGACGAAGACTGGCAATTTTAGTAAGCCAAGTGCAAAAACTGTTTTGGAAGCAGAGAAGATGAAATCATACAAAAGGACCTTACCTCGTCACAGACCCACTACAATGGCCTCGGCCTACGACAATGGAAGCGCTGGTCACGCCGCCACAGCACCGTCGTCACACCACTAGAGCACTGTCGTCCCACCGCCACAGAACCCCCAAATCGGCACAAACGACCAACCACCACAACCCACAAAGCAGCATCAGAAAACCTACCACCCAACCCACAAACCGTCGTCAATGGCCCACCCAAGCAACGGGGACGACATCACACAACGTTAATCATGGCACGAGCACAATGGTCAAGGAAATGGAAGGGGAGCTGGAGACGATGGCAAAGGAGAGGGAAATAGGGGAAATTCTGAGTAAATGGGGACGAATATCCAATTTGAGAACTTAAACTATTGCGGACATTACCAAAGGCCAAAGACTGCTGGTACGTTATATCACCAGCTAATGACCGTCGATAAATAACTTCATAAGAGCCGTCGGAAAAGCCTTCGGTAAATGACCATTACCGAAGGACTGTAGGCCGTCGGTAATATACCTTCGGTAATCAACACATTTCCAGTAGTGCAAGGTTGTTGGGTGATTGAAGTAACTGCCCGTTCGGCTTTACTACCCAGAGTTGTTGGGTGACTAGAGTGGACACCCATTCGATGTTTAACATCCAGGGTCGTTAGACGATGGGAACGACCGACCCGCTCGGTGTCTAACGTCCAGGGTTGCTAGACGATGGGAACGACTGACCCGCTCGGTGTTTAACGTTCGGGGTTGCTAGACGATGGGAACAACCGACCCGCTCGGTGTTTAACGTTAAGGGTTGCTAGACGACGAGAACGACCCACCCGCTCGGTGTTTAACGTCCAAGGTTGCTAGACGACGAGAACGGCCGACCCGCTCGGTGTTTAACGTCCAGGGTTGCTAGATGACGGGAACGACCTGCCCGCTCGATGTTTAATGTCTAGGGTTGCTAGACGACGGGAACGACTGACCCGCTCGGTGTTTAACATTTAGGGTTGCTAGACGACTGGTGAGTTGTTACCTGATCGGATAGAGGTTGCTGAGTTATATCAGCGTTTGATTGGTGAAAGTCTGTTGATGACAAGATCTTAGTCTGCACCTAGATAGTTGATGGCATGGACTTTGATATATATATATATATATATATATATATATATATATATATATATATATATATATATATATATATATATATATATATATATATATATATATTTCTTCAAGATGTTGTCTTGCTGAAATTCTCATGATGATATATATTATGGTATATAACCATATAATAAATGATTTGGTTACTATATATTATGAATTGCACCGAATAAATAACATATACAATAAACAAGGTATCACAACCGTCTTGAGATTTTATAATGTTGTTGTTGATAGCTATCTCTAACACAACAATCTCTTTGACTATTTTAATCATACCAAAAAATGTTTCAGTTACAATAATTAGATAACTATATTTATAGTTATATATTATATTATATATAATATATCATAAATAAAACATCAAAGCCGTTATTTATTACCTTTAATATCTATATAAAATAGTTATTGTAATATCTACTATCAATCAGATAGTTAGATTTTACTGTGGTTTATTATAAAACTCAAATAATACTATAAAATAATATCCGGGTAGAGTTTTTGTTGTTTTATTTTCATATGAAATATTCATATTTCAAAAAAACTTATCTTGCTGATGATATTTCACGTAGAGATGATGACCCATGTTTTGTAGCTTTAGCTTTGATGAAAATTCCTTGGCAATGTCGACACCGAGCACTAGTCTTGGCTCCTTGCGTTTTCAGGTTAGTCTTGGACCGAGAGACTAACCTGGCTGACGCGTCTTTGTCTCCTTTGGTTGCCTGCATCGTTCATTTTCCTTTGATCTGGACCGCTCGTTTGTTCTTTAATGGGCCGCACACGTTCCTTCGACTCGTGTCGTTCTTTCTCCTTCACCAGCAGAGGGGGGAGGTACCTTCAAAGGCACTCAGACGCTCAAGTTAGGTGTGAATTATGGAGCCTCAGATCTTAAGAGAGTGATTTTGTTATCACTGTATAGTATTTTTGGTATGAGTGAAGTGTAAATGGAACGTACCTGGATTTTGACCCTGACTTTCTATTTATAAGTTGTCTTATGCACCTTAAACTGACATAAGCCCAATAAAATATAAGCAGACTTACCTAAAAATCTGGTTAACATCTAAATATTTTTAATTAGATATTCTTGATTATCCTTTGAATACTTTATCTTCTGCTTATCAATATCTTTAATAAGATATTCATTCATATATTTTATACCATACATATGCCCCCCAAGTTCGAGTTAATCGTTTGGCTTTTGCCATGATTAATTATAGGACTTATAAATTTGAGGGAGGATGTATTTGCTGCATTGGAGAGCGTACCTTTATTTGTTGTTCACCGATGGTTTAAACAGTAGATCATAGGAGATGCAACTTCTTTCGGGAATTTCTCCCTATCTTGATTAGTGGTTTGACAAGAGCTCTTTTTTAGAACTTATTCCATGTGGTTGAGTATTCGTTTACCTGTAATTGGGAAAAATAGTAATCGAATTTGAACTGAAATGATGGAGACGGTTATACCACGTGAGCTAGACCGTTTGGTTGAGGAAGGTAGTTAATGATCCCTACGCTTGACTTTATTACCCAGGGTTGCTCAGTAATTGGAATGAATGCCCATTCGGTTTTACCATCCAGGGTTGTTGGGTGACTAGAGTGAATGCCCGTTCGGCTTTACTACCCCGGGTTGCTAGGTGACTAGAGTGAATGCCAGTTCGGCTTTACTACCCAAGGTTGCTAGGTGACTAGATTGACTCCCCGTTCTGTTTTACTACCCAGGGTTGCTGGGTGACTGGAGTGAACGCCCGTTTGGTGTTTAACGTCCAGGGTCATTAGACGACGGGAACAACCGACATGCTCGTGGTTTAACATCCAGGGTTGCTAGACGAAGGGAACAACTGACCCGCTCGATGTTTAACGTCCAAGGTTGCTAGACGACTGGAACGACCAACCTGTTCGGTGTTTAACGTCAAGGATTGCTACAGAACGGGAACAATCGACCCGCTCGATGGTTAACATCCAGGGTTGCTAGATGATGGGAATGACCGACCCGCTTGGTGTTTAACGTCAAGGGTTGCTAGATGACGGAAACGACCGACCCGCTCGATGATTGACATCCAGGGTTGCTAGACGACGGGAACGACCGACTTGCTTAGTCTTTGACGTCCCGGGTTGAACTGGAACGACGAACCTGCTCGGTGTTTAACGTCCAGGGTTGCTACACGACTGGTGAGTTGTTACCTGATCGGATAGAGGTTGCTGAGTTATATCAACATTTGGTTGGTGAAAGTCCATTGATGCAAGATCTTAGTCTGTACCTGCATAGTTGATGTAGTGGAATTTGATATATATTTCTTCAAGATGTTGTCTTGCTAAAATTCTCATGATGATATATATTATGGTATATAACCATATAATAAATGATTCGGATGAATTGCACCGAATAAATAACATATACAATAAACAAGGTATCAAAACCGTCTTGAGATTTTATAGTATTGTTGTTGATAGTTATCTCTAACACAACAATCTCTTTGACTATTTTAATAAAATGTTTCGGTTACAATAACTAGATAACTATATTTATAGTTATATATTATATTATATATAACATCATAAATAAAACATCAAAGCCTCTATTTAATACCTTTAATATCTATATAAAAGATCTTCTGCTGTTGTATGGGATTTTGAATCACATACATATTGATTAGCCAACACTTATTGCTGACACCATGCCAAAGGCCAAGAAATATACTTTTATCATTTCCCATATGCTCTTCTTATTTCTAGAATTTTGGAGTATAAAGGAGTCAGTGTGGGAGGCGAACACACTTAAGCAATTCAAGCTATTGGAACTGAAATTGGTGAGACCACATTTCGGCAAATGGGATTTGTAGCTTGTGGTCGTGTGATTTTTCATAAGGATGATGATCATGAAGATGATAATGAAGGTGAAGATATGGATGCTCACATGGCGGAACCTGTGCGAGCTGCTGCTCCTTCGGATGCGGATCCTTCTTAAATGCCTTCATCCTCAACACTCACTGTGGAAGAGCACTTTGCTCCCTTGTCTAAACAATTTGAGGATATGAGTATTGCACATAAAGCTCACTTTGATCAAATTTATGAGTGGCAGCAAGCTCATGAAGATTATGTGGTTGATGAATTTCATGAAATTGATGTTCGCCTAGGGAATGTTGAAAATCACTTAAATCTTCAACCTCCTGAACGATCACCGAGCCCTGAATTTTAGATTTAGGATTCTATGTCAGTATGCTCTTTGTTTGTTTATTTTCAACTCTATGTCCTACTTTTGCATTTTTATTCTCCTTTATGATGAAAAATGTACCTTTTTTCTCTTCATGAATAAAATGATCTCTTATTTTAGTCCATACATTGCTTAATTTAGGGGGAGATCATATTAAGGGGGAGCTTTTACTTTGATCTTTTTGCTTATGATAAAAAAGAGGGAGAAATAGTGTAGTTACTGCTAACTTTCTTGTTGTCTATTAACTTGTATTTTTTGCAGATTAGCCAAAGTTGCTTGTTAAACAAATAACTTTTTATCATCATAAAAAAGGGGGAGATTGTTACCAATGAGGAGCATTGGTAAATCTAAATACAAATGATTTAGATGATGCTACAAGAAGATAGACTTGAAGAAAATTGATATATTTTGTATTAAAAGCATTTTAGTAGTTTACAAATGTATTAGGAATGTATTTAAGTATGTAAAACTTAGAAAATTTGTATCTCTAGAACTGTTACTTATTTAATCGATTGTGAGAAGCTATAATCGATTATCCTGAGCTTTTTTGAAAAACCATGTTGTCCTGGAATAATCGATTATTACTCCAAATAAGCGATTATCATTGGTCCTGATGAGAATTGCCCAAGTTTTTGGAATAATCGATTATTCCTCAGAATAATCCATTATCACTATTTTGAAAAACCTGTAACGGACTTGAATAATTGATTATAACTTACAATAATCGATTATCACTTTTCATTTTCAGACCAGTTAGCTATATATAGTGCTCTTAAAGCCTTAGAGGGTAACTATGAGCTTTTTGATAATACAGTTTGTCTGAGAAAGTTCCAAAAAGCTAGTTCATTGCCTTTGCCTGGCCTTGTGAATAGGAGAAGCTTACGCTTTGTGTGTCAAAGGTCGGAGTGGTTCTCTTCGAGTTGGTAAGGCTGCCATCTTCTGGTTCATTGGTCGAAGGAAGATTTTTTCTGCATTGTTCTGGTTTGTTGGTCGAAGGAAAGTCCAGATTGCTCGCTTCCAGTTCGTTGGTCGAAGGAAGCACCCTTCCGGTTCATTCGTCGAAGGAAGGTTTTATCATTCAATTTATTCACTTGATTGTAAATAGGTGAACCTGATTTTTAGTGAAACTGCTAATAACTTTTTGTAGTGATTAACAACTAGACGTAGATTCTTCTGAATCGAACTAGTATAAAATTCAGTGTTAATTTTTCTACTCCCTACACTGTTTATATTTATGCATATCACTTGTTTGTTAAAGTTTTTGTAAGAAAATTATTTTTATAAAAACGGACCATCTTAACTTGAAGTTTGACCGAACACACTTTTTGCTTTATAAATTTTATTCTGTTGCGCGACTCTATAACGATACCAATTGTCCCGAAAATTCTGACGACCTCTATTGCTTTGTGAATTTTCTTCAACCAACGCACGAGCTATTTGTAGGGCCTTCTTCGTACAATCCCATGCTATAGTCCCCTAGCTCACTTCGTGAGATCGTTGTTTGTAAGAATCTCGCAATGTGCTGCACAGAACCCTACATTAATGGTTACACAAAATTAATAAACATTCATAAATAAAATTTATAACACAAATAATGTAGGATAACATACCAACAAACCAGAATCTGTGGGCGATCTACGACCAATGAGAACGTCATGTAGAATATTTCGTCAGAATCGAGGAGCAAGACTGGGTCGAACCTGCTCGGCAATAAGAATATCGTATGGATGAGATACCCTTCTGAACCATTGAAGGTATCCCTAAGCAGAATCAGAGGGAGATGAGGCAAGTTTTACATGCCTTATAACGTGGTCTACATAGTGCAACTAGACAACACTAATGATGAGTATGTCCGTCTTTGCAACAACATGTGGCAGTCATTGGATGATCTGCTGAAACTTAAACTACCTCAAGATACGTTCATGCAAATGTCGGTGAAGTATCTCACCAATCTTGATCCACCCAAAAAATATATAGATGCCTAGAAATAGACGAGTGCCCCGATGTGACTCATACGGGTACCAGATCACCCCATCGTATGTGAGTGCATCAAAATGTGACCTAGCCTCTACAAGGCTTCAAACGTGGCACCCCATCACCCACTTGACAACATGAGGTTTGTCTTCATCATAAGAAGAGAACACACGCCTCTTTCCCATCCTAGGGAAATGCTCATAAACCCAACTCTAAAATAAAATTAATTAACCTTTGGTCAATAACATCGAAAAGATTAAAGGAAATCAAAATGAAAAATATGTGTACTGGTAAGAAGGTTAGATATCCTGTCATTTGCTTTGTTGCAACAAAGTTGGGATCTCCGAACTGCCCGTACATGTGGGCTAGTACAACAACGCCTCAATCATATCCGCCACATGCGTGCAAGTCTCTGAATAGCAATAAGTAAGACACACAGATGAATGTGACACTCTTATTTGTGAAGATAATACATCCAACTAGATGTAACCAATATGCTCATGCAGGGTACTTCCACTATTGTTACTCACAACATTCATCTTAGAGGTCTCTCAACCAAATCATCTTGATTTTCTGACTGTGTGCTTCTCTTATCTGAACACCAACCCTCCACTATCCACGCCCAGAAGCTCCACAATAGCTGACCGATCTTTTTTAAAATGGTAAGACCTTGATATTACAAAATTGTCCAATACTTGGGAAGTGCTGCAATGATGACATATCATCTAATGTCACAGACATCTCACCCATTGGGAGATGGAAGGCCTTTGTCTCAAAATGTCATCTCTCAGTGAATGCCAATAATAAACCTTTATCAACGTAGTTGTACAAAATACAACTGAGAAGCATTAAACCAAAATTCAACACAAATTGTTGAATTCCCTAGTGACATGATCCAAATTTATTTAGCTTTTTACCATGGGAAATCAACTTGATCTTCCCTTGATCCTACACAACAACAATTAATATAAAATTTATTGAAACTAAACAATAGCCAGTTCAAGTTTTGCACTAACATGACCTGCCATAAGGCATAAGTAACATGCTCCACATAATGACTCAATAGGAAGTATCCACATAATACTTGGACTTTTAATGATGAAGGATGATTTTATACCACCAAACCTTCTTGAATTGTCAAACAATCTAGACCCCTTAATCGAGATTGTAGTGAATAACATCAGTTGAATTTAATCCCACTATCGTCTTAAGTAATTTTACCTTATATTTTTTGAAAATAAAAGAAAAGAGTGAAAGAAGAATGTTAATCTGTGTAAGTTGCTATTCGTCTCTCCTGAAAATACTCTTAGAATATTTCACCATAAAGAAACAAAATGGAGACAAAATGACAAAGACTTTTGAGGTAAATATTGTGTTGACGTAGAATTTAAAAAAGCTTTTCGCACTTTTTTTAGCACCTAAAATCACGTCACGTTTAGGAATGACAACGGGTCGGGTCGGGCACGGATAGTGCCTACCCGCAACCCGACCTGCCAGATGAAAACGTACCCGCCACCTGACCCGCTACCCGCCGGGTACCCGTTCAGAAAATATTCGTGGGTATTTTAAAACCTGCGGGTACCCGCAAAAAAAAAATATTTTATACATTTTAAAATAAAATTACAAAAAAATACATATATAATATATTATAAATTAAATTAAATATAAATTAAAATTTAATTTTAATTAAATTTAACCTAATAAAATATTATTTTATTTTATTTTTAATTAAATATAATTAAAAAATATAAAATTATTTTGTTTTATTATTTTTTGCGGGTAATGGGTACCCGCGGGTCGGGTAGTATACTAACCGTATCCGACCCGTTTAGAAACGGGTATTACAATAACCGCTACCCGTTACCCGCGGGTAGTACATATCTACGGATAGTAACTATCCGTCGCGGGTTTTATCCGCGAATACACGTGCCCGCAATTGTCATCTCTAGTCACGTTGCTCCTCATCAATTTTCTAACCCATATGGGGGGCAGAACTTTAAAATTCAAGCATACGATGATGAATTATTTTACACTTTATTCATTTTTTTGTGTAAAGAATTCTAAATTTAACTTCACACTCTTAAAAATAGACAATCAAGGAATTTAACTCCAAAGGCAGGCAAAAATTCATTTTTGTGTGGACGGAGAATTCAAAAAAGTCTTTCACACTTCTTTTTAGGTCTCTCTTAGGTAAATTTTAGCACCTAAATGTAAACTCAATTTTATAAATTTAGCATAGACAAATTAAATTGTTAGATAGATAGCGTAATATAAAAGTTCAGGGGAGGAAGCTCAAGGGAGAAGAAAATAAAAACTTGAGCCTTTTCTATGTTTCTTCTTTTTTTTTTTAAGAGTTAGTTAATTGTTTGAAGAGTTAGTTAATGGTCAACAAATTGGTTAAATAAATTTTAACTATTTACTTAAATACATTACGCTTATTTATCAGTATCATACATTTAATTATTTCATACAATGGAGTACGTTAGGCATGTCAATAGAAATAGTTTTGTTTTCATTACTTTTTTGTCATGTAGTTTTCTAACCCACATTATGGGTTCAAATATCAATTATTTAAATTCTTTTGATTTATTTATTTTTCACCTATAAATATTTTCTAACCCATAAAATGGGCATGACTAGAAAGATAAGAAGTATAAAGTCTTGGAGTCTTTGAACTAGTTTCATTTTTGTAACCCATAAAATGGATTAGGTGATAGAAGTCCATGTAAATTAATTCACTCCTCTTATTATTAAAAAAAGAGAAAACATATATGATGTTTTTTTACAACTTGTTTACAGTTTTTTCTTTAAAGAAAAACATCCGATTTTAATAATTTATAGTTTTTTTTAAGCGCTATTAAAAGTACAGTTTCTTAAAATCTGATCTTCTCACTTTTATATTTATTTATATTTTCTCGTTTAAACATTTATTAAGTTTTAAAATACTCTCAAAATATATTTTGTCAACAAAAAGTTGTTCAGAGTTTAACTTATATTTATCAAATACCAATTATTTAATTAGTTATATCAATTCAGATATATAAGTTAGGTTTTATGAATTAATTTTTCAAAATTAAAAAATAGTGAGAATGATAAAATAAGACGTGTTGAACTTAATCCAACCACCATCTTGACCAATTGATAAAGAGGGGAAACGTGTTGAAGATGTTGAGTAATTGATATTAATTTTGACTTCACACTCAATTAGAAGTATATAATCAAGGAAATTATCTCAGTCAATTCAAGCATATTTGAAAAGAAAAAAGGAAGAAGAAGAATGCTAATAGAAAATGAAAATAGTTAGATGAAAGCGTAAACATAAAAAGGCATTGCAGCACTATATATAGGTTATTTCCTATGCATAACCCGTAAGCACTTGTTTACAAAGAAACAATTGTTAAAATGAATTCCTTCCTTTTGATTATCGTCTTTCTTCATATTTGTTGGGTTTCTTTAAGTCTGAGCGTAGAGACAGTGTGCATTGAAAGTGAGAGAGAGACACTGTTGAAGTTGAAGCATCATCTCATTGATTCTTCAAATAGACTTTCTTCTTGGAATGCTTCTCTCAATCCCAATTGTTGTCACTGGTATGGAGTTCTCTGCAACAACGTCACATCCCATGTTGTACAGCTTCACCTCAGTACTGATGTCGAAGATTGCGAAGAAGCAGTCAAAGTTGACGAAGAAATTTATAAAGAAGCATACAAAGAGTATAGAAGAAGGGCATTCAGTGGAGAGATAAATCCTTGTTTGGTTGATTTGAAGCATTTGAATTACTTGGATTTGAGCTACAATCTTTTTTATGATGTACCAATTCCTTCTTTCATTGCTACAATGACTTCCTTAACTCACCTCAACCTTTCTCATGTTGAATTCAAGGGGAACATTCCTCCTCAGATTGGAAATCTCACCAATTTATTGTATCTTGATTTAAGTGATGCTGCCAATGGAAGAATTCCTCCTCAGATAGGGAATCTCTCCAACTTGCTCCACCTCGACCTCGGAGGATCTTATTATTATGAAAATGTTGATTGGCTGTCAAGTCTTTCCAAGCTTTGTTATCTTGACTTAAGCAACAGTCCGTCACTTGTAGGTATGTCTTCTTTTCTTGGTTCAATGACCAACTTAATTCACTTGGACCTCTCTGATTCTGGATTTATGGGCAACATTCCTTCCCAGATTGGTAATCTTTCCAATTTGGCGTATCTAGACCTAAGTTATGCTGCCAATGGAATTATTCCCTCTCAAATTGGAAATCTCTCCAACTTGCTTTACCTTGGTCTTCGAAGTGGTTATTTGTTTGATCAAATTTTCTTTTTCAGAAATTTTGATTGGTTGTCAAGTGTTTCACAACTTGAATATCTTGATTTGGGAGGTGCAAACCTATCCCAATCATTTCAATTGCTTCACACCCTTCAAGTTCTTTCTTCTTTGAAGCACTTAGATTTGTCAGATTGTACATCATTCTCTTCGTATAATCAACCATCCTTTGTTAACTTTTCGTCTCTCATCACTCTTGATCTTTCCCATATTTCTTATTCTTCTACAATTTATTTTATTCCAAAGTGGGTATTTGGACTGAAAAAACTTGTTTCCCTTTTTTTATGTAATAACTACTTTGAAGGTCCAATTCCTGATAGTCTTAGAAACCTCACACTTCTTGAAAATCTTGATTTGAATGAAAATTCATTATCATCTTCTATACCTCATTGGCTTGGTGTTCTTTCTCATCTCAAGTTCTTGGACCTATCACGTAACAACTTACAAGGGAATATTCCTGATGTTTTAGGAAATGTGACTTCTCTAGTTAAATTTGATCTATCATTCAACAAACTCGAAGGTCCAATTCCAATTTCTTTAGGAAAGGTGGCTTCTCTTGTTAAACTTGATCTATCATTCAATAAACTCGAAGGTCCAATTCCAACTTCTTTAGGAAAGATGACTTCTCTGGTTAAACTTGATCTATCACACAATCAACTTTCAGGCAATCTAACACTAGATTATTATGGTGACAAAGTTGATGGTGAACATCCAAAATCACTTGGAAAACTTTCATCATTGAGAATTGTTTGGTTGTCCTCAAATCAACTTGGTGGAAATCCATTTAAAAGTCTTGGATTACTCTCTAAATTGTTATACCTTAAAATCGATGACAATCATTTTCAAGGAATTGTCAATGAAAGTCATCTTGAAAATCTTACAAGCTTGAAAGAGTTTTATGCATCAGGAAACAAATTGACTTTAAAAGTGGGTTGCAATTGGCATCCTACTTTCCAACTTACTGATTTGGATATGAGCTCTTGGCAATTAGGTCCCAACTTTCCATCATGGATTCATTCACAAAATGAACTTCTATATTTGAAGATGTTTAATACAGGGATTCTAGATTATATTCCCCCTTACTTCTGGAAGGCTGATTATTCTTTGGAATATTTAAACCTCTCTAATAATCATATTCATGGTAAGATTGAAAATTCAATGTCAAATCCAATTTCTTTAATGGTCCTTGATCTAAGCTCAAATCACTTGCATGGAAAATTACCATTTTTTTCTAGTAATGTTAGATGGTTAGATCTCTCAGGTAATTCATTCTCTTCCATGAATGATTTCTTATGTCGCAAGAAAATTAAGAAATCTAACATGTATAATCTCAATCTTGCTTCAAATAACTTATCGGGAAAAATTCCTGATTGTTGGATAAAGTGGCCAAATTTGAGAAATGTAAATTTACAAAGCAACCATTTTGTCGGGAACATACCCTTGACCATGGGCTATTTAGCTCGGTTAATGTCTTTGAACATCCGTAACAATTCATTATCAGGAATATTTCCAATTGCTTTGAAGAAGAACAAGAATTTGATATCTTTGGACATTGGAGAAAACAATCTTTCCGGAACTATTCCAACATGGATTGGAGAAAAGTTGCCACAAGTAAAAATTCTTCGCCTTCGATCAAATAATTTTTCAGGTCATATTCCAAATGGCATATGTGATATGATATTTCTTCAGGATTTTGACCTTGCACAAAATAGTCTGTCTGGAAATATTCCAAATTGTTTAAACAACTTTAGTGCCATGTTCCAAAAAAACAAAAATACAAATTTAATTATCCAAACCAGTGGCGAGATATCGAATGCAATCAGTATTATTCTATGGACAAGAGGAAGGGCTTTATTGTACAATAGTATTCTTGGCTTGGTGACAAATGTTGATCTTTCTAATAATAACTTATCAGGAGAGATACCTAGAGAAATTACATATCTAGATGGTTTGATATATTTGAATTTATCCAAAAATCAATTGTCTGGCCAAATTCCACCAAGTATTGGCAATATGAGATTATTAGAATCCATTGATCTATCAAGGAATCAATTATCAGGAAAAATCCCTCCAACCATATCAAACCTGAGCTTTCTGAACAACCTAGATTTGTCTCATAACCATTTAGAGGGAGAAATTCCAACGGGCACTCAAATTCAAAGCTTTGAAGCATCACACTTTGTTGGCAATAATTTGTGTGGTCCACCCTTATCCATCAATTGCAGTTCCAACCATCAAATTCCATATATTGACAGCTCGAAAACAGAAAATGGTGGGCATGGAGTGAATTGGTTCTTCGTAAGCTTCACACTTGGATTTATTGTGGGATTTTGGATAGTTATTGCTTCTTTGTTAATTTATAGATCATGGAGAAATGCATACTTTTGCTTCCTTGATAACATGTGCTATAAAGTACAATCATATTGGTGATTGTTCATTTGTAATGTAGCACTGTTTTACTTGACCTTCATCTATCTCTGTGTGAATGTGTGGTCTACATTTATTTTTGTGTTAACACATGTTTTTGTATTTTCTTCATCTTAAAATGCCAACAAGATTATGTTTTTTCGAGTTTCTTATTTATATTATTAGTGTTTCGTGTTTCAGTATTATTTTAATAATCTAATTGATCTTATCCTCTTCTCTTTCTTTCCTCGTACCATTAAAGGTTAAATGTATTTTCTTGTGTCTGCTATAGTTTTTAAAATGCACATATCATCAACACCTACGTGAAAGTTTTATTAATTATGAATTATATAAAGATTATATTAGGTCACATTTCTTATTAAACGAATTTAGGAAAGTTGCTTATGTTTTATAAAATTCTAAAAACAAGTAGAGAACCTTATATTTCTTAGAAGAAAATGACGTAAAGTTGATTAAACCAATTTTTTTAAACTATTTTTTGAATTAAATATTTTTTTTTTCATTTTAAAATTTAAAATTTAATTGGTCACTATTTATAATTTTTTATTTATAATAATAACTATTTTAAATACTAATAATTTTTAATTTATAAATTGATATCTAAATTATTCACCATATATAGTGATGATGTTATTTAAAATTGATTATCATTTAAAGATTTTCTCGTAGAGAGATATTTACCCAACTTTAAGATGGAAAAACAATTTAATTTTTGTAATGACGTATTAGCTTCATCCTCTAGGATTCTCCAAAACTTTTTAATTTTAAAAATTTTAATTTATCCAAACATTAAAAATAATAAAATTATGAAACCCCTTTTCAATTACAGTATTTTGATAAAAAAAATAATATTTGTATGCAATATTATTAGGTAATGTATATTTGTATCCTTAATATTTATATATCAGGAGTAAAAGTATTTAAAAATTTGATATATTTGTTTGTATTTACGAGTAAAAAAACATTTGTATGTAATACAGTATATTATTATGAAGTATATATATATCTTTAGACTTTTAAATATTTATATATTACGAGTCTTCAATTTTTTTTCTAGGATTCATAATATGTGAGTACGAAGCTTAGAAAGTTTGTGAAGTGTGTGCTAGAAACTAAATTTTCTGCTATTTATTTTATTTTGAATAATAAATAGTAGTTGGATTTTTTAAATTAATTATGGTTTGGATAAAATAGAAGCTTTAATTGAGTTAATAATAAATAATTTATGTTATTTACGTAACACAATATTTGGTATTAGAAAGCTAAAAAAAAGTAGGAAAGTAGAAAGGTATTAAAAGAATTAACCGAAAAGGTTAATTTGATTAAATATAATTTCAATTATATATTTTAAATGTATGATCAGAATTTATTTCTTTCACAAACATTCATCCGACATTTGTTCATGTTTCCGTATATTATGAAATTGAAATTCAAATATTTTATCACTTTAACCAAGACATAAAAATAAGGGATCTTCTCCTTTCATTTACAAAATTGTAAGAAATATTTTAGTAAAAAAAAGTTTGAACTGTTAGATTTTAAAAGGGAAGATTATGTGGTAAGGATGAGGGACATTTCATTTTTTTGAAAAAAATTTCACTCTTTCTGAAAGTCGTTCTTTTTTTTCGTGTGAAAAATGAAAAAAAGCTTTGGAAAATAAAAATCATAGTAAACCAGAAATGTAAAATCTAAACATGTAGACAAATAAATTTTTAAAACAAATGATAATGAAAATAAAATTTGCATAAAAGAATAAAAAAAATCTTTATATTAGGTATTGTATGAGTTGTATATTTATTATTCTTCCCTACAGCTTACTTAGATTATTCCATCATATAAGATAAAAACTTTAAATGTGATGGGTTGGCTTAACAAGGATATTTGAGTGAACGAGTGTTAAGTAAGTGGTTAAGATTGTGTCAAACAATGAGTTGGGTTTTTAAAGTCAAGGCAGAGATATTTAGTGTGAACTTGACTATTTATAAAGAGTCTTTAAAGTATATTATAATATTAATTTTAAAAAATAATTCTTGGTTGTCAGTTATAAAAAATGAAGTTAAATAAAATAATAACATTAAAAATGATTTTCTAACTTTTAATGTTATTAGTCTCCTTAGATTTGTAATATAAAATGGAAGCGGAATAAGAAATCCAGGTATTTAAACAAGCCTTTCATTTTTTGGGCGTCTCTCTAAATGAATTTTAGCACCTAAATTACGTTGTTTCTTGTCTATTAAATTAATAGATTTAAAAAAAAATACAAAATATGTTACTATTTTTGACAACTCAATCTGATTTTATACTACAGAATATTTAAATTGTTTACTGTATCGTACGGTATCTATGGTGCCGAACATTGTCCTGCACACAACCATGCCGACGGTCCAAGACGATCACCCAGGCCTATCAACCGAACCAACCAATCTGGGCGACCACTTGGTTAGGTTATTAATGATAAACGCCTCATTGAAACCCCTAATGGATATTAAGGTATGATTGGACCGTCATTAGGCCCACGAAAGGTAAAGCCCATTACAACTAGTATAAATAGAAGTCTCAGGTATGTCTTCAGACTAGATTGCACTTGTTGCACATTATACATTACTTTCATCCCTTGATATAACTGCTCGGTCACTTAACTGACTTGAGCGTCGGAGTGCCTTTGACAGGTACCCGCCCACCCGGCCTAGAGAACGAGTAGAGACAACCAACAACTTGGAGTATGAGAAAACAACAAGATACTGTTCGAACTTCAACAGGTGACCATCCTTCCTTCGGCAAACCGTTCGGCCATCCACAACAGGAAAAGTAAACCAGTCTTCACGGATCGTCTGACCTTCCACACCACCTAGAACGGTCTAGGCCTTGTCCATCAAGTCTTCAACACTCGGCACCACTTTACACCCGAAACATTATGGTGCCCACCGTGGGGCCGAGTGTGCATCCCCATTTGTAATCATAAGGTAAGGGTGAGCAATGCTCTCAAGAACCTCAGATCAACCTCACAAGCCATTCGGTATCGGTCATCCGGCCTCAACCTTCCGGCCAACTTGGCCGCCTCACAGATCACTCGGTCTCAGCCATCCGGCCTCGATTGTTCGGCCTCTCGGCCTCATCAATCATTCGTCCTCACAGATACTTAGCCAAATTTGGTATACAGATTTCGACCATCTGGCCTTAACTATCCGACCATCCGGCCTCAACTGCTCGGTCATTCGGCCTCACAGGTACTTAGCCAAATTTGGCATCCAGATTTTGGCCCTTCGGCCTCAATTGCTCGGCCATCCGACCTCAACAGCTCGGCCATCCGGCCTCAACTGCTCGGTCATCCGGCCTCAACTACTCGGCCATCCGGCCTCATAGGGACTTAGCCAAATTAGGCATCCAGATTTCGGCCCTTTGGCCTCAACCATTCAGCCCTTCGGCCTCAACTACTCTCAAAGTTGTCAACAACTTGGTCAGTTGGCCTCAAGCTCTGATCGTTCGGTCCTAACTTGGTCGGGCAGTGAACGGGCATGCCCTGCCGCCCCCAACACGTCGAAGATCGCCAAGTTGATGAACAGAGTTTCACTCCTGTCCACTTGGCCGGGCGGTGAACGGCTATGGCCTGCCGCCCCCAACACCTTGAAGATCGCCAAGTTGATGAATGGAAAAATGTCCTGTCAACTTGGTCGGGCAGTGAACAGCCATGCCTTGTCGCCCCCAACATGTCGAAGATCGCCAAGTTGATGAACAGAGTTTGACTCCTGTCAACTTGCCGGGCAATGAACGGCTATGCCCTGCCGCCCCCTACACCTTGAAGATATCCAAGTTGATGAATGGAAAAATGTTTGTTAACTTGGTCGGGCGGTGAACGGCCATGCCCTGCCGTCCCCAACATGTCGAAGATCGCCAAGTTGATGAACAGAGTTTCACTCCTGTCAAATTGGCCGGGTGGTGAACGACTATGCCCTGCCACCCCCCCAACACCTTGAAGATCGCCAAGTTGATGAATAGAAAAATGTCTTATCAACTTTGTTGGGCGGTGAACGGCCACATGCCCTGCCGGCCCCAAAACGTTAAAGATCACCATGTTGATGAAAGGGACACCATGTCGACTTCTCGGCCACCATAGCATCAGTCGTTCGATCATAGCCTGTCCTCAACCTCTCGGCCTCGAAAGGCCCTATCTCGGCTTTCAACGGACTCAACCTCGGCCTTCAAAGGCCTCAACTATTTGGCCATTCAACGGCCTCTACCCCTCGGCCTTCTAAGGCCTTATATTTGGCCGTCCATCAACCCCAACATCTCGACCTTCAAAGGCCCTATTTCGGCCTTCGATGGCCTCACCTCTCGGCCTTCGATGGCCTCAACCTCTCGACCTCTAAATGCCCTATCTCGACCTTCCACGGCCTCAGCTCCTTGGTCCTCAAAGGCCTTTACTATTTGGCCATCCAACGACCATTACCCCTTGGCCTTCTATGGCCTCAGATTCGACCGTCCATCGACCTTAACTCGGCCTCCTAAGGCCTCAACCATTTGGCCATCCAACGGCTTCTACCCCTCGGCCTTCGAAGGCCTAAGATTCGGCCGTCCATCGGCCTCAACTTGGTCCAAAGACTTCAACTACTCGGCCATTCATCAGCCTCAACCATTCGACACCCAGACCTTAAGCTTTTTAGCCTCCAAAGGCCTCAAAGCATTAGCTTCCACCTTTCGGTCTTACCTTGGCCGCCTCATCTCGGCCGACGCATGTGATAATGACATATTTTACCATGATTTCAATATTGAATTGAGAGAAAATGTCAACTATTTCTTAACTTTGCACCTTCTTTATACCTCAATACTACAGTAATGAAGGGCATTACCGAAGGCCATAATCCCTCGGAAAACGCCAAAAGCCCTCGGTAAAGACCCATTACCGAGGGCCCGCCGACGGCCAAAAGTCCCTCGGTAAATACCTTGTCGCTAACTATTACCGAGGGCCAAAAGCCCTGGGTAATTACCGAAGGCTTGAGCCCTTCGGTAATTACCCAGGGCTTTTGGCCCTCGGTAAAGTCTTCGGTATGATGCAGGAAAAAATGTGTTGTATTTGTTTTTCTTGTCTACCACACATACCTGCATATCATGTTCACAACAGAAACAGACCTGCATAACAGTTTCAATCCACAAACAGACCTGCATATATATTGTCCATCCCAAATTCTTCCGTTCATTGATGGAAAATCATAAAGTACTAACATTATCATCATATGTACTAACATCCATTATGTTCTAACAATATCATAATAACAATATCATCCAATTCTAAGCAAAAATAAATGTACCAATATCATAATATTAGTACTAACATCTAAATGTACTAACATCACTATGATCAATAACAAAATGATACTAAAATCCAACAAAGTCTTCAGAAACATCTTCATCGTCCTGGTCATCTGTAGATGGTTGGATTGGTGTGGGCTGGACTGATCTGGGCTGATGAGGGACGGCGGGTGACGGGGAGGCAGCGCTTTCATGACCATTTGTGACCTTAAAAGTTCACTTTTTAGGTACTTAGGAGTCAAATCTTGTATTTCTTTGTATTTTCGAATTGTGCTCTTATTTCTATCTTTCTTTTATGTTTTAAAACTTGTGTACATAGTTTTTTTACTGTTTTGTTTAATACTTATAGACACCATGCATTATGACCATTTTTAGCCTATTCTAGTAACTAGTTTTAGGTTCTAACTTGTCATATTTTGAGTTCTAGGTTGTTTTTGTAGTGTGAGTTTCTAATTAGCTAGGTTTTACCATTCTAAACTTGTTAGGACAGTTTCTTTCTAGTTTATTTTCCTAGTTTAGTGCAGTTTGCAATTGTAGTACACCTTTCTTGAGGTTTCAGTAGTGATTTCTAGCTACTTCATCTAATTTTTTAGGTTTCAAGTAGACAAACTTTGAGATTTAGCTATTTCATCTTATTTGACATGTTTCTTAGCTTCCTATAACAACTTTATACTTGTTAGGATGTGTACAACACACACTCTTAGGTTACTTTAGAACAATTCCCATTTTCTCACCAATTTAGTACACTTTTTATGTTTAAGTAGCTACTTCATCCAATTTGACATCTTTATTAGCTTTATTTAGGTACTTTAAACTTGTTAGGATAACAACATTACACATTCTTAGGTTTCTTTAGGTTAATTTCGAAATTGTCACCTATTTAGTACACCTATTAGGTTTTAAGTAGTGTAATATTAGGTCCTTAATAGTCAAATCTTGTATTTCTTTGTATTTTCGAATTGTGCCCTTATTTCTATCTTTCTTTTATGTTTTAAAACTTGTGTACATTGTTTCTTTACTGTTTTGGTTAATACTTATACACACCATGCATGATGACCATTTTTAGCCTATTCTAGTAACTAGTTTTAGGTTCTAACTTGTCATATTTTGAGTTATAGGTTGTTTTTGTAGTGTGAGTTTCTAATTAGCTAGGTTTTACCATTCTAAACTTGTTAGGACAGTTTCTTAGAAGTTTCTTAGGATACTTTAGTGCAGTTTGCAAATTTTAACCATTCTAGTTCACTTTTTAGGTACTTAAAACTCAAAAGTTTTAGCTTATTCTTTGCTTTTCACTACTTTCCTACCTTGAATTCACTACTTTAGACTTCATAGGATGTTTACATACCTTAGAATAAGTCTACATTAGGTGAATTGACAAATTCTTACCTTAAAAGTTAACTTTTTAGGTACTTAAAACTCAAACTTTGAGTTTTAGTTAACTTTGAATTGTGCACTTCTTTTTTATCACTTGAACCAAGATTTTGCTATCAAATTGAGATTAAGTTTGATGCAGTAATCACAACAAACATTCAATACTAAAATTCTGCAACTATACCAGAAAGAATGTTCAAAAATTGGTGGTTGGAATGACAATTTTGTCCAAACACGTTTGGACTCTTAATTTTATGATTTGACCAACTTTGTTTTACCAATTGTGACTTGTGCAAGATGGCAACGGAGGCTAAATACATACAAATCAAAATTTCAGTGGTTGAGTTGCTCTTAACTCCAAAATGAAGCCAAATCACCAACCAAAATTCAACATATGAATCAAACTGAACTAGAAACAAATTTTATGACTCTAAGGCAACAAATTAAACTTGAACAACAGTCTAGGAATGAATTAAAAGATGTCTAGAAGTGAGTTGTAAGCTGGACAGATTTTTCTGGAATATGTTTTTCTAGAAATTAGAAGTCACATCTTCAAGTCTCCAAATGAAGTAGCTTCTTAGGATGGGTGTTTTGGACAGGTCTTCTAGGTCCTTTTGAAGTCTTTTGAGCATGCCTCTAGTCCAAGGTCCTTGGTTGTAAGGCTTCATAGATGACAACTCTTCAGCATTGTGCATGACTTTATTAGTGATAGGCTCATTGTTATCTATTGGACTTAAGCCCAAGTCATAAAAAATGAAGAGTGGAGAGTTTGTGAGGTTGAAGGATTGGGGCTATCAAAGAAGACACGTAGCCATGTGATTGGGCTCACACACACTCTGTTTTTTAAAGTTTATTAAGGATGGTTATTACACATAATCCCTGCTCAACAAAGGGATTGGAACCAATGAATATAAGACAACATGACCACCACGCTGTGTCAAATTATATGCACAACCTATTCTGATACTTTGATAACCCTTTCAACAGTTTTAATTCATCAAAATATAATTGTTTTAACTCTAATTAGGCACAAAACCGACCTACAATTCAGATTCACCTTGCAACTTCCATATTTGACTAAAAATGGATGGTTTGACATACTAATTTGCATATATGTCATTCTAACTTGAAATTAATTTTTCTAACAGCTTCAATACATTAACAAACAGTTATTGCTCATGTAGGTCACAACCATGCAGTAGCATGCATCAAGAAAAAGACACAGAGACATTAATCAAATGCATCAAGCATGAGCACTCTACATTGCATACCAATATTTGTACTAACTAATAGTCTCAAGGTAGGAAAAGAAATATCTAACCTTATAAATATATCAGACAATGAAGAACAAGCTGCTACCCTCACTAGATGTGAATCTGCTGGTGACTGTTTCAAACAAAGATCAAGAACTTATTTTCATAACTAATCCAACCAACTAAAATCAAATATGACAAACAAAAAAAAAGTTATTGATGACCATAACGCTCCTATAAGTCCAATTAAGTTTTATACAAATTCAAGTATAGCTTTGAAGTATACAAATTCAAGTATAGCTTTCAAATACTTGTTCAAGGTATGAAATAGCTTAGAAATAGCAGAAATCAAAATCAAACCTTGCTATGACCAATTTATGCAGAAAAATACCCCATCAAGTAACCAAAATCAAGTTTCATTGATTCAAAAGCTATAGCAACGATGAAAATCACTGAAGGAAGTCTTAATACACTAGATCAAGCTGGAAATTATCAGGTACACTAAATTCAATTAAGATTACACATCCATGGATTTTTAAGCACGGTGAGAAGCTTTAAATAAGACCAAAACAGTAGGCACAAGCAATACACGAACCAACCAACAACTTGTTATTAGAAAAAGGTGTAAAACAGGTGGTTTGGAGAGTGAAAACACACAAGGCTGTTAAAACTCAAAATTATTTGGCATGAACATGTTTAAATCAATGAAACAAAGTTGTGAGGACCAATAATTGATGTTAAGCAGTACTATGTCATAAAAATTTACTGTCTTAAACCCTATTTAAGTGCAAATTAAACAACTCCATCATAATTGATGTGGCACTACAGTTGGTTATTTGTTTTGTCAAATTTGTCTAAATTTAAGCCTAATATTTCTCTATGTATGTTAGAGCTAAAAGGCCATCTCTATTATTGAATCAAAGTAGTTGCCAGAAGCTCACATAATGAGAGTCAGAAAATTGCTTGCTTCGTATAAATCCCAAATTGCAAGAGAAGTAACTTATTTCATAAACTATAATTTTTCAATTTATGATCATGCTATAAAAGGAGTCTCCCAGCTGATCTTTTTTCTCCTTATGTTTAAATAAACTCCTGACTAATGCTAAGTTATGAAAGATCCATTCTGTCAAAGTTGTTTGATTTTGATACAATGGAACCAAAATTGCACATCTAATAGATTATGGCCAACTCAAATTACAGTTCCTATTATTAAACTCATCAGAAAGAACGGGGGAATCAACAAACCTCAACAACTAAATGCTTGAAGATGCCACACTCTGCACACCACCAGCCCTACGTCGTCCTCAAGCCAACCTCCACGACCCACCAACAGCTAAATGCTTGACAATGCCACACTCTACAGACCACCAGCCCTACGTCCTCCTCAAGCCAACCTCCACGAACCACCACCACTGGCGCAAACGCGAGCTACCACGACCCACCACCTTGTCGCAAACGTCACGAAGCCTACCCACCCAAATTGCAAACCACCAGCCACCAACGAATATACCTCACCGTCAAAACCCTTACACGACAGCGGCTTATGGCAAGCGAATTGGACCTCCCAACAATGCAAGCAACTTGTGATAGCAAGCGCGACAGAGACGAAGGCAAATGATTTCTGAAATTGGGGGTAGGGGATTTTTGAAATTGAAGGAAGGAAAATAAATTTTTAACTTAAATCTATCGTAGACATTACAGAGGGCTTAAAGCCCTCGGTAAATTATTTCACCAAAACATTACCGAAGGACTACAGGCCCTCGGTAAATACCCCTCGATAATTAGCGCATTTATTGTAGATATTTGTTAAGTTTTTAAGTAGCTACAACTTAAGTTGAATTAATTTAAATTTCATCATTAATCCCCACTTTTTGGTTGTTAGATCATGTACATGAAGCTTGTTGGCCGAACCGAGGAATGGAAGAATCACAAAGTTTGAATGAATGTAAAAGAGAAAATTTTGAGCAAAGATAATTGTTGCAGCTGGGGTGCAGCTGAGCCCCATTCTTCTCTGGAATGTTGTAGCTAGGGTGCAGCTGGGGTACAGCTGAGCTCCCTGCTCTATGGAAGTCTGCAGCTGGGGTGCAACAAGGGTACAGCTGAGCGCCCAGCTCTCTGGAAGTCTGCAGTTGGGGTGCAGCTGGAGTACAACTGAGCGCCCTGCTCTCTGGAAGTCTGCAGCTGGGGTGCAGTTGGGGTACAGCTGAGCGCCCAGCTCTCTGGAAGTCTGCAACTGGCGTGCAGCTGAGGTACAGCTGAGTGGTGGCGATGCTGATGTGGCAAAAATAGGTCTTTTTAAACCTAAAACACGACTACTCTGGATCTTTTGCTGCCCAAACACCATTCCTCTCATTGGGAGCTCTTGGAGGCAAGCTAGGAGTTGTGGGAACAGTCCTTCTTCATCCTTGGGTCTTCTTCTTTCTTCCATTTCCACCATTGTTGTAAGCTTGAGCTCTCCATTCATGGAGAGCTAGTTTCATTATTGTTGGGAGATTGATGTAACCACTAAACTCTTATGTAAAGCATTTTGTTTTGAATGAATATATACCTCTTTCATTGATTGTTAGTGTTTAATTCCTTCTCTTAATGCTTGTTGTGAAGTTGCTATCCATGACATGATTTTAGGGTTTAGTTGATCTTGGGAAATGTTGGGTAAATCTTGACTTGGGTTAAACACCTAAAGGAAATAGTATCTAGGGATAGAACTAGGACCTTTGGTTGTCTTAAAATCTCATTTCTTAATGTGGAAATAATCATTAGGTTTTCCAAGGGATTGGAGTCTAATGAGGAAGTCTAAGCTCTTTCTACCAAGGGATTGTGGTTTGAGTAAATTAGTAAATTGACATAGACATATTAATGAAGAAGATGTGATTTTCTATACATAAGAGTGAAGTTGGTGAACTCATACCCCCAACAATATCATTCCATATCATTTCTAATCCTTCCATTTCAAAGTGTTTGAGTACCTAAGATCACTTTTATCATTTATGTTTCATATTTACTTTAATTGCACCAAAACCCAATTTATGGAAGCATTCTTTAGTTTAGGTTAGTTAGAAATTATATGATTGTCTAGTGAAACGAGTCTCTTGGGAAATGATATCCGGTCTTACCGGTTTTATTACTTGAAACGATTTGGTACACTTGCCAAAGTCTCAACAAGTTTTTGGCGCCGTTGCCGGGGACTCGGTGTTCAAACTAGACTTTTGTGTCATTTTTAACTAATTTAGATTTTTTTGTGTATAAATTTTTGTTTTATTGTAATTACAATTTCTATATTTTTGGGCTAACTTGTGCCTCTAGTGTTGTTGCTCTCCAGTGTATGCAGGGAAACATCCACACAAGGAGGACTGTGTCATTTCAACCACTCCTTGTTGACCCTGAAATCGAGAAAACAGCTCATAGAAACAACAGTGACACTAGGAGACAACGAGCTATTAGTCAACAAGCTGCCCCTGAATCTTCAACTTCTCTCAACGATAAACCTATTGATCTTCTTGATACTTCTGTTGTGAACGAGATGGATGGTACAAGACCGCCTCCACGAAGAACCATAGGGGACTTCATTACTTACACTAGCCCGAGAAATTTCTCAAGCATTGTGAGGCCCACTATGAGTGATAAACTTGCAGAAATGAAGCCAGCTCTACTCCAGCTAATAAGTTCAAATCAATTTTCTGGCATGGACAATGAAGACCCTCATGCTCATTTGGTCACTTTCTATGAATTGTGTGGCTCTGTGGGTGTAATTGGGGAGAAGAAAGAAGCATTATATATGAGACTCTTCCCATTTTCTCTAAATGGCAAAGTAAAGGCTTGGCTTCAGTCATAACCTAATCAAAGTTTGACTAGTTGGGAGGATGTGGAACACAAATTTCTTGCTCGCTTCTTTCCACCATCAAAGAGCACAGAAATAAAGGCTGCAATTGCTACTTTTTTCCAAGGAGTAGATGAGCCACTGTGTGAAGCCTGGGAAAGATTCAAAGCTTTATTGAGGAAGTGTCTCAGTCATGGCTTTAGCTTGGAGATGCAAGTGCAAACCTTCTGCAATGGTTTGCAACCTCATAAAATGATGATACTTGATGCATCTTTTGGTGGGTCGGTTCTATTAAAAACTGCTGATGAAGCCATTGCTGTTATTGAAAATATGGCTTCCACTGACATGCGGAGTCAACATGGGAGTACTCAAGTACAGAAAAGAGGAGTTTATGACCTTAATGCTCAAGATGCAATACTTGCACAAAACAAACTTCTCGCCCAACAAATGGAGCTCCTGACCCAAAGTATGGCCAAGTTACCTCAGTAGCTGCAAGCAATGCAAAGTCAAGCTCAACCGCATCACCAGGTTATGAGATGTGATTTCTGTGGAGATAGTCATCCTAATGGCCATTATCAACTTCCTAGTAGTTCCCAATCTCAAGAAGTCAATTATATGGGAACCAAGGAAGACAAAACCTTTTCAACAATTCTTTCCCTAATCCTTCCAACCAAGGGTGGAGGCAAGCTCAAGGAGCCTCAAGCAGTAGAAATCCATATCAACCTGCTCAATATTATCCATCTCAAAATGACCAGATTTCAAAACTTGAAGACACACTGCAAATGTTCATGCAACAGTCCATCCAAAACCAGAAAAACACCGATGCATCTATAAAGAGTTTGGAAGTGCAAGTTGGTCAGTTAGCTAAGCATTTAGCAAACCAACAGGGTGGACAATTCTCTGCAAATACTCAAGCCAACCCTAAAGAAGAGTGTAATGTTATATTCACAAGAAGTGGAAAAGAAGTTGGAAGGAAAGAAGAAGAGAAAGAAAAGCCAGAAGAAGAAGAGAAGGAAAAGAATGAAGAGGAGAATCAAGAAGAAAAAGAAGTAGAAGAAGAGATTGTTGGAAGAGAAGAAGAAAATAAAGGAAAAGAAAAAGAGAAAAAACAAAAAGAGAAGGAAATTGTGAAACATCTTCCTTACCCGAAAAATCCTTCAAATAGAGACAAGGAGAAATAATTGGCTCGGTTCAAGCAAATATTCAACCAACTGGAGATCACCATGCCCTTAACCGAAGCACTACAACAAATTCCTGCTTATGCGAAGTACATGAAGCAAATCCTCAACAAGAAAAAGAATTATTTAGATGAGGAAACAATTGAAGTGCAGGGAAATTGTAGTGCCATCATGCAGAAGACTCTCCCTCCAAAATTTAAATATCCAGGGAGTTTCACCATTCCATGCACCATAGGAAGCCATAATATAGGGAAAGCTCTTATTGATTTAGGGGATAACATCAACCTGATGCCCCTATCTATGCTTAAAAAAATTGGTGGTCTTGAAGCCAAGCCAACAAGAATAATGCTTCAGTTAGCAGATAGGTCCATCAAATATCCTTATGGTGTGGTAGAAGATGTGGTGGTAAAAATTGATAAGCTTCAATTCCCGGTGGACTTTGTTGTGATGGAGATGGAGGAGGATGCTGAGATACCACTCATCCTTGGAAGACCTTTCATGAAGCCAGCTAAGGTTGTCATTCATATGGAAGAGGGAACACTGAAATTAAAATACCAAGATAGAGAGGTAACTTTCAATGTCTTCAAAGCTATGCAGCCAAGTCAAGAGGAACATGCTAGTCTTGAAGCAACAAATGAAGTTCTATCAGTTGCTAGTCTACCAAGACAAGTTTCCAAGTTGGCCAAAAAGAGCCTAAATTGTTTCTCTCCAAAAGTGATGATGGATGAGGGTGGAGACAAAGAAGAGAAAGTTGTCCATCAACACTCCATTGTGTAAAATGATGAACCTAAACCTGGCAAACCCGTGAAGCTCAAGAACAGGTTATGGGTTATCAAGGCGTTAAACTCAAATGGAGTACTTGAAATTGAAGCTCCCTACTCAAGGAGAGTCAAGTTGGTCACAAGAAAGTTGCTGAGATTATGTTGGTGTCATGAAAGAAAGAAACACACCAACATCAAAAATCAAACTTGAGCATAATGGTATGAAGCTAATGACGTTAAAGAAGCGCTTACTGGGAGGCAACCCAGTTTTTCTAACCTTTTCTCTTGTGTGACTTTGTTATTTGAGTGTGTTTTGATTTTTAGAATGTGTTTTAATAGCTTTTAGTTTGATTTCACAATTTTGGAGTGTTTGAGTCTAGTTGATAGTTATTAGGGTGTGACTAGTTACATTGTTGTAGTTGTAAGCTTGATAGTGAATTGATGTGTCTTGAAGTGCTTCAGCTTGTTTTGATGTGTTCTAGTGTTACTTAGGATGTAATGATCTGTTCTGAATTAGTTAAGTGTGTGTTTGTGTACAAAAATCTGGTTTTGACATTTATAGTTATATGCATTGCCTATTGCATTCATGTTTTAGATTCATGCAATTGCTTTGATTCATGGTGAATTCCTGGTGTTTTTAATTAGTGGAAACATGTCTATCCAACCTTGCTTGTGATTGAATGCGTGGCAATGTCAAAAATCCAAATGGAGTGTTCAAACTGCTGCAAAAAAACAGCTTCTGTCAGAGGCCCGCTCAGCTGTATCTGGGCTGTACCCGGGCTGTACCTACGCGTTGCACCAGCAGAGGCACTTTTCATGTTTTTTCTGGTATGCCACCAAGCTGCACAAAAACGTGCAGCCCAGCGCCAACGACAT
This sequence comes from Vigna mungo, assembly GCA_036885675.1. Taxonomy (NCBI): domain Eukaryota; kingdom Viridiplantae; phylum Streptophyta; class Magnoliopsida; order Fabales; family Fabaceae; genus Vigna; species Vigna mungo. Next base: position 26,646,741 of record CP144697.1, on the reverse strand, counting down.
GTTCTTGTGCTCATATTTGACCAATTTTTGATCGTGCAGCCCAGCCCCATTTTGACCCCTTTTATTTTTGAAACGTAATCCACTTTCCTTTTCTCTCTCTGCTAAACATCATCGTCTAAGCCTCCAACCCCTTCCTCACTCTCACATTCTCTTATCTTCCACCACAATCTCTCAACTTTTCACTCAAAGTTCACACACTCATTTACGCCTAGCCCAATATTTGCCTCCATTCCTTCTTCCCTTTCAAACTCGTCACCACACCTCACTCTTGGTGCCTTCACACCCACGAGCAGAGTTGTTGCAACTTTTGGAGTTTTGCTTTTGCCACTCACTCAATCTCTTGCAAGTAGGTTAACGTCACTTTTTCTTAGAACCTCATACACTTTAGAACTTGATGAACCAATTTTTGTTTCATGTTGTTGATTGCGATCGCATAGAATGGGTTCATTTAGTGTTTTTGTCTGCTGCTAATTATGATGAGTATGTTGCTTGGCCTGGGGACCAGTCCCATTCTGCTGGGGGAGGTGGAGCAGCAGCTGATGAAGATGAGGAAGAAGAAGATGACGATGATTCTGAAGAGAGTGATGACAACATTTCTTGCGCGATGACAGGACCTTTGACTTTATTTTATTCTGTTGCTTGTTTTTAAATCTGAATGAATCTCTACTTTTTAGTTTGTGGAAGTTTTTGTTGAGTTATCTGGCTTGATAGACTATGCTGATGCATGATATTGATGCTTGAATGTGAAATAATGCTTGAGATTGTGCAGTTGAGCTCAAATTGTGGTTGTTTTCATCATGAGTTATCTGAGAATGCTTTTTGTTTAAATGCGATCAATATTCAGGGCAGTTTCCTAATGATGTTTGTGGAACCTTGAGTTAATCCTATGAGATGTTGTGCGTTAAATTTTTCTTGTGAATGCTATCATGATAGATCACAACTGACTTTGCCTGAGTTTCTCTGGTTTGAATAATTTGCTTGCTTGTCACACATGATCAAGGCCATGCTTTCTTCTACCTCCAATAAGCCAATACAAACCTCCTGGACCTTAATGAAAGATGTTTTCCCTTTTTGAACCTTAAACCTAATGAAAATTCCCTGATTTCCCTACCTTGAGCTGAATAGAGAATTCATGTTTGCTACAGGAGAATGGTTTAAAGTTTGGGGGAGTTTGTTTTGTAAGGGTGTATTGAGAAAAATAGAAAAAAAAATGAGGTAAAAGAAGAAAGAAAAAGATAAAGAAAAAGAATTGAATGAAAGAAAGTTGGGATATAAGTCAGAAAGTGGTTGTAACTTAAGTGAAGCAAAAGAGAAACTTATGTGCATGATTAGAATTGTTTAATCTCTTAGCTCAAGGTGCTTTGTTATTGATAAGTGCGATATTTATCTAAATAAACGCACTTATAATTGTCTCTTTTGTGTGAAAAATAGCAATAAAGTCCCATGAATTGATGTAAATATTGTTTAGAAATGTTTATAAGTGGGTTTGATTGTTTTTATGATGATTTTTGCAGTGTAAACAAAGCCAAAAGAAGAAGAAAGAAGAAGCTGTCACGCACCAGGCGCTCCAGCCAGCCAGAAACAAGGTTTCCTCCCTGGAGCCAAAGGAGGCACTTGCTCCAGCGAGCGTGCGGTCGCTCCAGCGACTAATGCTGCTCGCTCCAGCGAGAAGAGCAGTTCGCTCAAGCCGTTGACTTTATTTTAGACCTCATTAAAAGGTCCGAATACAGAAAATAAGGTGAGTTCTTCTTCGTGGAAGCGAACCAGAAGCTCCAAAGCTCAAGTCCAGGTGCCGCCAAGTTGCAAGGAGGCCATTTCCAGTCCATTTCATCCATCCAAATCACTTCTTCTTGCTTTCTTGATGGCTATGTGTAATTAAAACTCCATTTCACTGGAGTTTTGAGTAAAGTTTCGAACCTCTTGTAAACTTCTCTGTTAAATACATGATTCATGATCAGTTTTGTGTTCTATGCTTGATTTTAACACCTAAGATGGAAATCTGAGTCATTTGAACGGTGGAAACTTTGGAAAATTGCATGAAACCATGGACATAGCTAGAACAGTTTAAAGAATTCACTTTTAGACATAAAATTGAAAGCTTTTTACCATCTTAAGCACTGCACCTAATGCAAATTTGAATTCTGAATTTACTAAGGAATTAATAACTTTGGTTTGATGATTTAGAAATTGTCATCTAAGATATTGGATGTCAGTGAACCATTACTGCTGATGCTTAATTCTGATGAATCTGTTAATGGAAAGTGGAACTGAGTTTGAAATTTGAATCATAATTCCAGTGAAACTTGAACTTGAACTTTGTTGTACAAACTTTAATTTTGATTCTAATTTGAATTAGACTGTAAAACTCGTTAATACTCATAATTTGAAGCTAAAATCGGTAAAATTATCACAATCAGTAAATCAAATAGTTCTTTTGGGAAACGATATCTGGTCTTGCCGGTTTTATTACTTGAAACGATTCGGTGCACTTGCCGAGCCAACAACAGTTATCCAGAAAAACCATGTTTCTTTCTTAGCCCAACCTCAATACAAGCCAATGAAATTCCTTGTGATGTTGACTTGCTTGTGAATGTGTTTAATTTGGTTGAAACGAATTGCAAAGTTGATTTGTGTGATATTGTGATAGTTGAGTGATAGATACATCTTCATACACAAGTGCATTAGAGTGAAACACTACCTTGGGTGAGGATTGATTCTACATCATTCAGTAAAGCATTCTGCCATGATTGTTGATATCTTTTAAAATGCGGCATTTGACTGATTGAATGTATTGTGAGCACCATAGTGTAAGGCTAATTTGTTACACATTTCTAGCCGTTTCAAGTCAAGCAAGTGTTGTGGATTCTGCTGTGTCTGTGAAAATATTTTTTTGTGTGAGTCAGATACCTTTTGCTTGAGGACAAGCAAGGTTCTAAGTTTGGGGGAGTTGATAATGACATATTTTACCATTATTTCAATATTGAATTGAGAGAAAATGTCAACTCTTTTTTAACTTTGCACCTTCTTTATACCTCAATTTGTTAAGTTTTTAAGTAGCTACAACTTAAGTTGAACTAATTTAAATTTCATCACTAATCCCCACTTTTTGGTTGTTAGATCATGTACATGAAGCTTGTTGGCCAAACCGAGGAATGGAAGAATCACAAAGTTTGAATGAATGTAAAAGAGGAAATTTTGAGCAAAGATAATTGTTGTAGCTGGGGTGCAACTGAGGTACAGCTGAGCCCCATTCTTCTCTGGAGTGCTGTAGCTGGGGTGCAGCTGGGGTACAGCTGAGCGCCCTGCTCTCTGGAAGTCTGCAGCTGGGGTACAGTTGAGCGCCCAGCTCTCTGGAAGTCTGCAACTGGGGTGCAGCTGGGGTACAACTGAGCGCCTTGCTCTCTGGAAGTCTGCAGCTGGGGTGCAGCTGGGGTACAGCTGAGCGCCCAGCTCTCTGGAAGTCTGCAGCTGAGGTACAGCTGAGCGGTGGCGATGCTGATGTGGCAAAAATAGGTCTTTTTAAGCCTAAAACACAACCAGCTCTTGATCTTTTTCTGCCCAAACACCATTCCTCTCATTGGAAGATCTTGGAGGCAAGCTAGGAGCTGTGGGAACAGTCCTTCTTCATCCTTGGGTCTTCTTCTTTCTTCCATTTCCACCATTGTTGTAAGCTTGAGCTCTCCATTCATGGAGAGCTAGTTTCATTATTGTTGGGGGATTGATGTAACCACTAAACTCTTATGTAAAGCATGTTGTTTTGAATGAATATATACCTCTTTCATTGATTGTTAGTGTTTAATTCCTTCTCTTAATACTTGTTGTGAAGTTACTATCAGTGACATGATTTTAGGGTTTACTTGATATTGGGAAATGTTGGGTAAATCTTGACTTGGGTTAAACACCTAAAGGAAATAGTATCTAGGGATAGAACTAGGACCTTTGGTTGTCTTAAAATCTCATTTCTTAATGCGGAAATAATCATTAGGTTTTCCAAGGGATTGGAGTCTAATGAGGAAGTCTAAACTCTTTCTACCAAGGGATTGGGGTTTGAGTAAATTAGTAGATTGATATTGACATATTAATGAAGAGGAAGTGATTTTCTATACATAAGAGTGAAGTAGGTGAAATCATACCCCCAACAATATCATTCCATATCATTTCTAATCCTTCCATTTCAAAGTGTTTGAATACCTAAGATCACTTTTATCATTTATGTTTCATATTTACTTTAATTGCACCAAAGCCCAATTTATGGAAGCATTCTTTAGTTTAGGTTAGTTAGAAATTATATGATTGTCTAGTGAAACGAATCTCTTGGGAAATGATATCCGGTCTTACCGGTTTTATTACTTGAAACGATTTGGTACACTTGCCAAAGTCTCAACAGCATGACCCAAATTTGGCAATCAGTTATTCGGCTCGGCCAACGAAGGCACTCGTTAACAAGCAGAATTGACTTAAAAATGAAAGAAGACCAGAGACCCCATCCTTTACGGGAGGGCCTTCTATTAAATCTCTTCACATCATTTCATCATGCTTGGGCTTGGGGGGCTGGTGTATCGTACGGTATTCATGGTGCTGAATGTTCTCCTACACACAACCATGCCAACCGTCAAGGACGACCACCCAGGCCTATTAGCCGAACCAACCAACCTGGGCGACCACTTGGTTAGGTTATTAATGATAAACGCCTCATTAAAACCCCTAATGGAGATTAAGGTATGATTGGACCGTCATTAGGCTCACGAAAGGTAAAAGCCCATTACAACTAGTATAAATAGAGGTCTCAGGTATGTCTTCAGACCAGATTGCACTCGCTGCACATTATACATTACTTTCATCCCTTGATATAACCGCTCGGTCACTTAACTGACTTGAGCATCGGAGTGCCTTTGACAGATACCCGCCCACCCGGCCTAGAGAACTAGGAGGAAGAACCAACAACTTGGAGTACGAGGAAACAACAGGATACCGTTCGGCCTTCAACATGTGACCATCCTTCCTTCGGCAGACCGTTAGACCGTCCACAACAGGAAAAGTAACCAGTCCTCACAAACCGTCCGACCTTCCACACCACCTAGAACTCTCCAGACCTCATCCATCCAATCTTCAAACCTCGACACCACTTTACACCCGAAACATTTACTAATATGGTTGGATCTTGAATTGGACTTTCTTATGTTTTCAAATAGATTTTTTATTCCATTCCTAAATAAACATTCAAACCATTTCTTAGATTGTCATCTGTAAAAAGACGAATGTTTTAAATTCCGGAAAAAAACATTAAACAATAGAGAATAAAATGATAAATAAAATGATTTAAGGAGTTAGTTAATTGTAAACATTATTTTTTGGTTAAATAAAGATTAACTATTTTGTTTCTTTCATACATTCTCATATAATGGATTACATCATGAAAATCAAAACTAACAAAATAATTTTGTTTTTATTTCATACATTCATACATTCTCAAATCGACAATCTATTTCATTTTAAGCCAATTCCTTCTTTCACTGCAACAATCACTTCCTTATAACTCACCTCAGCCTTTCTAATGCTGGATTCATAGGAAAAATATCTTCTCAAAATAAGAAAATTATTTGAAGAGTTAGTTAATTGTAAACAAATTGGTTAAATAAATTTTAACTATTTATTTAAATACATTATTCTTATTTACTTGTATCATACGTTTGTTTATTTTATACAATGGAATACAGTAGGCTTGTCAATAGAAATATTTTTGTTTTCATTATTTTTGTGTCATGTAGTTTTCTAACCTACATAATAATGGATTCAAAGATCAATTATTTAAAGTCTTTTGATTTATTTATTTTTCATCTACAAATAATTTTTAGTCCCATAAAACGGGCATGACTAGAAAGATAAGCAATACAAAGTCTTTGGAGTAGTTTCATTTTTCTAACCCATAAAATGGGTTATGTAATAGAAGTCCATGTAAATTAATTCACTCATCTTATTATTTAAAAAAGACGAAACAAATATGACGTTTTCTTACAACTAGTTTTTAGTTTTTTATTTAAGATAGTGTTTCAATTGAGGAGTGAATTTGAAAGAAAGTGAGTAGATGAATTTGAGAGGATAGAGAGAAGATCGTATCATTTTGATGCTTGTCACTTCTTTTTTTATTGAGGAATCTTGTAAATCTTTCAGCTTGCAGATTTATCCTTTGAGATCTGGATTCTAACCCATCTTCACGGTTTTTCTTGTTTTGCAAGAACATTTTTCAAGAGATTCATAAAAACCATTAGTAATGGAATTTGACTTTGAATTACATGTAACATGCATTGGTTCAAAAACAGATTCACTTATCCTCCTTGTCTAAGAAACAGAGGCCATTTCCAGGATCAAATCGATTAAACGAAAATAGTAATCGACTTGTTCTTCAAATATTTTATAGAAACCAACTCTGGTGCCAATTGTTAATAAAGAAGTGCTTTGTTTCTCAGACAAAGAGAGGGGTGAATTGGTGAAGTGTAAAAAGTAAGCTTTTAAAATATTTTTTCAGAAAATAAGATGCTTTTACAGTTTTCTTGAATCGCAAGCTAAAGTTATGCAATGTAGCGGAAACACTTAATCGAATATGTAAACGGCGTAATCGACTGAATAAAAAGAGTGTAGGGATTAGAAAGATCAAACGCTACTTTTTATACTGCTTTGCCAACCTGCCTACATCTAGTGTCCTTCCAACCACGGGAAGAAAATGCATTATAAAGATCAAGGTTTTTACAACAAGGTTTTTACAGAGGACCTCACGTCAAAAATGTAAAACACCTCTCTAACCCTCTAATATAAATATAGGCACACACAACAAGACCAATAGCAAGAACACCCTCTTCTGTCTAACCCCTTTGAGCCACGTCCAAAGACAAGAACACAGTTCTTCTTCCTATAATCACAACAGGGAACCCAAACCAATCTTCAAAAGATTACAGATCCTGATCGCGCAGAATACACCCAGTTGTGCAGATTGATCAGACGTTTAACTCAGCAAGCCTTGCTTCTCAAGAAACTTCAAGTTGTTGATCACCACGGTCAATCTTGGTTCTTGGAGTGTTTCCCCTTTCTGTAAGATCACACAACTCTTTGTAAAAGATATGAAAATGTCAAATGTGCAAAAGTTCTTACAGAATTCAAATCAGCGTCAATTTATAGTTAAACACATATCAGACGCATTTTAATCGACTTTGCTACTAATGTAATTGAATACACAATTCATTTATAACAGTTAGTAGCAATCACAACAATTAATTGAATGCGCAATTAATGCAATCGACTATCATTAATGCTTGGTCAACACATTTAAAAATATGACCGTTATGACAGTTGTGTCAAGCATTTAACAGATTTTCAAAACATCAACTAACTTTGTTGAATACAAATCCAATGCAATCGATTAAGCAACAATACTTAGCACAGTTTTGAAAACTTTTCTTCTTGAAAAATCTCACAACACACTTAAAAAGAGTTTGTGCAAACATACAAGTTTTAATCGATTCACCCTATAATGTAATCGACTTAAAACTATTGTTTTGTCACACTTTAAAGTTTAACCACCCAAACTTTTAGGGGAACCTGCACATGTGTGGTGAAACAACATACCACCCAAACTACCACACAAAGTTAATCTGTCAAACACCTATTGATGGCAACCTCCTTAAGATAGGTTGGGCCAAAGCTTAAAAGGATGCAAGGAGATGGTCCTTATGATGGAGATATGCATGGAGGGGTGTTTCCTTGAATGAATGATGCAGAAATGTGGTGGTAAATGGTCCAAGGATGATGAGTTAAGGTATGGATGGGGTAGAAGCTCAAAGCCTCTAGGAGATATGGTGGTGGTGGTGTAGTGTTTGGTGGCTCCAAGAGAGGTTAGGCCAACTCAAGGAGGAAAGTGACTAGAGGGGTCTCATGGGTTGCTCTAGTCTTGATCTAAGATGAGTAGTATGGCCAAAAATGGGCAACATAACATTACTCAACATCAAAGATGAAATACAAGGGTAGAGACACCTCCATTTATAGGCCAAGGGTGTCTCCTTCTAACCCTAAAAGCATGATCTCCCACCTTTGCTCTCACTGGCCAAAAATGAGGCCTTCTAACCTCTCCAATGATGGGAGGACATGTGGCCACTCACAAAACACAATCCTCTCCATTTCTAGAGTGTCATGTGGCCACTACTAAAAGCTAAAATAATCCACTCCTAAGGTGCCATGTGGCTACCTTTTAAAAAGTAAATCCTCTCCAATGGAAGCATGACAGATGGACACACTTTCCACTTGGTTTGGATGTCTAACTCTAAGGAAAATCATATGCTACTTGGGTCTTAATACAAGCCTTAATCACACCTACACTACATGGCCAAATACAAGGCCTAAATAAATCTACACTACTCTTCAATCCATGCTCCATGATAGCTCCAAAGGTGGTCCACAAGGTAGAGTTGATGTCATCTTCATGGATGGCTTCCACTCTCTTGAAAGTGCTTGACCATGGCTAGGGGATTTGCCATCACCTATAGTCAAACTGACCCAAGGCTAAGGATCTCTTACTACTCCTCATGACATAACCACCTCTCTTGACCTGAGATTGGATGGATATTGAAGTGTCAAACATTCCCCTTTTTCGAAACTCTTAAAATAATACATTACACACAAGTACAACACAAGGATTTCCCCCATAAAATTCCTTTACTACATGCTTAAAACTGAATACATATCTTCCATTATGATTCACAAAGACATTCATAACATACTTAAATAAATAAATAAATAAATAAATATATATATATATATATATATATAACATCATATTAACCAACTTATTTCGAAACAAGAGATTAAAAGCCAAAAAATAAACATAACAGGTCAGAAATAGAGCATAACGATTTTCTTTAAAGATAATCGATTATCTCAACTTATAATCGATTATTTCAAAGAATTCTTCATGTAAGGATAACTTTCTCACTTAACTAATCGATTATTAAACAAGATAACCAATTATTCTAGAGAACTATTAAACAAGAAATGAACTTTTGCACAAGATAATCGATTATCAAATAAGATAATTGATTATCGTTATAAGATTAACACCTCTCATTATAGCAAACCTTCATTTCTGATTTGGTTGCATCCTAGACCTATCCAACTGAAGACCCCTAGAAGACTCCAAAATAGTCCAAAAATCAACTCTATTAACAACATCAATAATTAACAACAGACTTCAACCAATTATAATCTTATAACCGCATCTCAAATAATTAAAAGAGTTAATAATCAATAATTGCTCACAGCAATGCTCTTACAACTCAAATACCCACATTTAATCCAATTCCAAGCAACCTTACTACCATATAATTATATTATATCAAATTATCTAATTCATACCACACTAAATCAATTTCGTTTCAAATTAAAGCACATCTACAAATCACCAAATTACTAAGACTTTACCTACATATTATAAAGCTAAGGAGGCACATGCGACAACTAAATTGTTCATATACATAGAAGAGAATACAACTTAAAAAAAGAGTAGGAACTTACTCTTTTTGAGAAACTGATCGAATAGAAATAAACACTTCATTGCAACGATCACCTAGACACTTCCTAATTATTCAGAAGATGATTTTACAGTTAGAACTCTAAAAAACAAAGTAAAGGAAGTTCAGAAAATGAGCTCTAAAATGATAATATATGTTTTAAGTAATAAGACGTATAATGAAAGTTCTATTTTTAGCGTTTTTAATATTAAAATAAGGTAGTTTTATTATTTAGAACATATTATGTACTCTTACAACTCAAGTTTTCAAGATTAGTACCCTGATGGGAACAATAGTTATGACAAAAGATAATATATATATATATATATATATATATATATATATATATATATATATATATATATATATATATATATAACTTTAATTTTTTCTTATTTTCAAAAAAATATTGTTCAATTGAGTATTAAAATATTTATATGTCCAATTAAGTTTTATCATTTGATTTTATCGTAAACTGAATTACATGACTATTTGATTTTGCAATCTCATGCATAACACAAATAAACTTAACCAATAAAAATGAAACTTTGAAACCTACTTACATTAAAAAAATGATAATGTTTTCTTTTTAAACAAATATTAAACCAAAAATGTTAAGATACAAAATGATGTTATTTTAAAATTAAAAATTATTGAAACCATATTTCAATATTAGTTTTCTAAAATTATTTCTCTTAGAGAAAAAATAACATTGAAATTATTTAAGAAGTAATTGTAAAAATAAAATTGGTTAAAAAGAATTTAACTATTTATTTAAATATATTATCCTTATTTATTTGTTTCATACATTTAATTATTTCGTACAATAGATTACATTAGGAAGATCAGAGAAATAATTTTGGTTTTCATTATTTTCTGTGTCGTGTAACCCATACAATGGATAGAACTTAGTTATTTAAAGTCTTTATTTTATTTATTTGTTTTCCATTTACCTAATTTTCTAACCCATAAAACGGGACTAGGAATATAAGCAATATAAAGTATTTGGGTCTCATTTTTCTAACCCATAAAATCGAGTAGGCGTTAGAAGCCGTGTAAACTAATTCACTCATCTTGTTATTGAGAAAAAGGCATAACATATATAATGTTTTATAAGTGATTTGAACTAGTTTAATAGTTTTCTCTTTTAAGAAAAAGAAATATTCTTTTATGACCTTGGTATAAATTATAGTTTGGTAATTCATAGTGTTTTTCATAAGTTCATTGTATAATCCAAATTAACACGCTCTTATATAAATTAGAAATTGATTATATAAATTGAATGTTTAGTATGAATAGAATTACTCTTGTACTTATGCTATGAATAAATTATATTATATTTTTTTTTCTTATGACTTGTATTATATTTTAGAATATTGAATTATATAAATTTATGACTTGTATATATTTATTTATATTAATATTTGAAAATTGTAATTTTTAACGAAAAAGAATATTTTTAAAATATTGATCTAATTAACCCAATCCAATTCAATCCATAAAAAAAGGATTGGATTTAATGTAAAAAAATTCAATAACTTAACCAACAATTACTTATAATTTTTTGGTGCTATTAGAATTATCTTTCTTTAATTTTTTTTCACTTTTATTATTATTCTTATTTTATCGTTTAAAGAACATTTATTAAGTTTAAAATTTCACTGAAAATATATTTTATAAATAAAAAAATATTTTATTGGTTGATATTGTTACTTATATTTAAAAACTACTTTATTTAACTTATATGGTTTAATAACTTTTTTTTTTATCTTTAGTTAAAAAATTTCAAATTGATTCTTCCTTTTAAAAAAGTTTTAATTAGGTTTTAACTTTTGAAAATGTTTCTTAGTTAGATTGTTTTAAAAAAATGTCAATATCATCTTTTAATTTTTTTAATTTTTTTATTTGTTACCATATCATATTCCTCGTGACTCGACAAAAAGTTTTGCAAAAAAAAAATTAAAAATATAAAAAATCACACATTTATACTTGACATGCTAATAACGTTAGTAATTTAAAAAAAAATTGAGATACTTTTCTGAAATTTATTACATAATTAAAACTTTTTCGAAGACAATGAACAACTTAAAACGTTCTTATCAGAATAGGGAATAAGCGAGTAGTTAAGTCAACCTATATTTATCAAACATAAATAATTTAATTAGTTATATTAGCAACTCAGATATAAGTTAGTTAGTTTGTTTCTAATTACCTTTAAATTAGCTACTTCTGCATTAGATAAAATGTTTAAGCAAAGGACAATGGACTATTTGACAGACTTTCGAATGTAAACATCTGTGTGTGGACGTAGAATTTAAACAAGCCTTTTCCCACTTCATTTTGGGTCCCTCTAATTAAATTTTAGCACCTAAAGTCACGTTGCTCCTGGTCAAAAAAGTTGATAAATTTAGAAAGAATTTCGGAAAATTGAATACTAAGGTAAATAGTTGAGAACAAGGGTAAATTTATTGAAAACGGAGAAAAAATCGGCAATTTAGGAGTATAAATATTAGAAGTTTTATATGCGTAGACAAGAAGCACTTCTTTCTGTTACAAAACCTGTATGATGATGAATTCCTCCATTTTGATCATTATATTGGTTCACTTTTGTTGCCTTTCGATATTTATGCTACCTTTTGGTGTGTGCAAAGAGACAGTATGTATTGGAAGTGAGAGAGAGACACTATTAAAGTTGAAGAATGATCTCAAAGATCCTTCAAATAGACTTTCTTCCTGGAATACTACTATCAATTCCAACTGCTGTCAATGGGCTGGAGTTGTCTGCGACAACATTACATCTCATGTTGCAGAGCTTCATCTCAGCACTCCACGTCCTGCTTCTGATGAAAGCCTTCCTTATCCATTGAAAGATGAAGTTTACGAAGAATCATGGGAAGAGTATAGGAGACGGGCATTTGGTGGAGAGATAAATCCTTGTTTGGTTGATTTGAAGCATTTGAATTACTTAGATTTCAGTGGCAATCTATTTCATAGGAAGCCAATTCCTTCTTTCATTGCAACAATGACTTCCTTAACTCACCCCAACCTTTCTCATGCTGGATTCATGGGAAACATTCCTCCTCATATTGGAAATCTCTCCAATTTGCTCTATCTTGATCTCAGTTATCTTTTCATCGAAACAATTCCTTTCCAAATACAGAATCTCTCAAATTTGATCCACCTTGACCTCAGTTATTGTAACTTTGGAATTTATGACACTTGGATTAATATTGGAAATTTTAATTGGCTGTTAAGTCTTTCCAAACTACGCTTTCTTGACTTGAGCAACATTTGGTCACTTGGTGGAGGTATGCCAATTCCTTCTTTTATTAGAACAATAACTTCTTTAATTTACTTGGACCTCTCTCATTCTGGATTCATGGGCAACATTCCTCCTCAGATTGGAAATCTTTCCAATCTGGAGTATCTTGGCCTAAGCCATGTTTTCAACGGAACAATTCCGTCTCAAATTGAAAATCTCTCCAACTTGCTCTACCTTGATCTTAAATGTGGTTATTCTATTCATCAAACTCTGCTTCCAAGAAATGTTGAATGGTTGTCAAATCTCTTGAAACTTGAATATCTTGATTTGGGAGGTTCAAACATATGTGAATCTTTTCTCTGGCTTCACACTCTCGCAACTCTTCCTTCTTTGATGCACTTACATTTGTCTGGATGTACGCTTTCTCACCATAATCAACCTTTCTTTCTGAACTTCTCGTCTCTTCTCACTCTTGATATTTCTGATATTTCTTATCCTTTTGCAAATTTGTTTGTTCCAAAGTGGGTGTTTAGTCTAAAGAAACTTGTTTCTTTTTCTTCACGTTTTAACCAATTTGAAGGTCCAATTTCTCATGGTTTTCGAAATCTCACGCTTGTTGAAAATCTTGATTTGCATGGAAATTCATTTTCATCTTCTATACCTCATTGGCTTTTTGGTGTTCTTTTTCATCTCAAGTGGTTGGATTTATCATATAACAACTTACAAGGGAATATTCCTAATGCCTTAGGAAATGTAACTTCTCTGATTACACTTCACTTATCTGGCAATCAACTTGAAGGTCCAATTCCAACTTCTTTAGAAAACTTGACTTCTCTTGTTGAACTTGATCTGTCGAAAAATAAACTAGAAGGCCCAATTCCAATTTATTTGGGAAAGGTGGCATCTCTAGTTAGACTTGATTTGTCACACAATAAACTTTCAGGCAATCTAACAAGTGAATTTGAGACTTATAGAAATATTTCCACACTAGACAATTATCGCAACAAAGTTGGTGGAGAACTTCCAAAACCAGTTGGAAAACTTTCATCATTGAGAGCTCTTATTCTCACCTCAAATAAACTTAGTGGAAATCCATTTGAAACATTTAGGTCACTCTATAAATTGTCATACCTTGAAATTGATAACAATTGTTTTCAGGGAGTTGTCAAGGAAGGTCATTTTGAAAGTCTTACCAGCTTAAGTGAGTTTTATGCATCGGGAAACAATTTCACTTTAAAAGTGGGTCCACTTGGAGTCCTACTTTCCAACTTACCAGTTTGGATATGAGCTTCTGGAAATTAGGTCCTAACTTTCCATCATGGACTCACTCACAAAAAAAACTTCAATATTCAGCAATGTTTGATACAGGAATTTTAGATTCTATTCCCTCGTACTTCTTGGAGTCTTTTCCTAATCTTCAATATTTAAACCTCTCTAATAATCATATTCACGGTAAGATTGAAAATTCAATGACAAATCCAATATCTTTCCAAACCCTTGATCTAAGTTCAAATCACTTGCATGGAAAATTACCTTTTCTTTCTAACCAAGTTAGATGGTTAGATCTCTCAGGTAACACATTCTCTTCCATGTATGATTTCTTATGTTGTAAGAAAATCAAGACATTTGACTTAAATCTTCTCAATCTTGCTTCTAATAACTTATCAGGAAAAATACCTGATTGTTGGATGTAAATTTACAGAGCAACAATTTTGTTGGGAACATGCCCTCATCCATGGGATCTTTAACTTGGTTAGAGTTTTTGAGCATTCGTAACAACTCATTATCAGGAATGTTTCCTACCCCTTTGAAGAAGAATAACCAACTGATATCGTTGGACCTTGGAGAAAATAATCTCTCAGGAACTATTCCAACATGGATTGGAGAAAGACTGTTAAGATTAAAAATTTTTCGCATTCGATCAAACAATTTTTCAGGTCATATTCCACATCAAATATGTGATATGATATTTCTTCAAGATTTGGACCTTGCACAAAATAGTTTGTCTGGAAATATTCCATATTGTTTCAACCACTTTAATGCCATGTTGCAAAAGAACAAAAGTACAAATTTAATTATCCGTTCTGATGTATTGGGATCTTATACGACGTATAATACAATCAGTATTATTCTATGGACAAAAGGTAGAGCTTTGGAGTACAACAACATTCTTGGCTTGGTGACAAATGTTGATCTTTCTGATAATAATTTATCAGGAAGGATACCTAGAGAAATCACAGAGCTAGATGGT
This sequence comes from Vigna mungo, assembly GCA_036885675.1. Classification (NCBI taxonomy): domain Eukaryota; kingdom Viridiplantae; phylum Streptophyta; class Magnoliopsida; order Fabales; family Fabaceae; genus Vigna; species Vigna mungo. The sequence continues at coordinate 26,631,674 of CP144697.1, read as the reverse complement.
TTGATATATTTGAATTTATCTAATAATCAATTGTGTGGTCAAATTCCATCAAGTATTGGCAATATGAGATTGTTAGAATCCATTGATATGTCAAGTAATCAACTTTCAGGAGAAATTCCTCAAACCATATCAAACTTGAGCTTTCTGAACAACCTAGACTTGTCTTATAACCATTTGGAAGGAAAAATTCCAACAGGCACTCAAATTCAAAGCTTTGAAGCCTCCAACTTTGTTGGCAATAATTTATGTGGTTTGCCACTGCACATCAATTGTAGTTTCAACCAAAAAATTCCATATATTGATCGCTCTGAAATAGAGAATGGTGAGCATGGAGTGAATTGGTTCTTTGTGAGCATGGCACTTGGATTTGTTGTGGGGTTCTGGCTAGTTGTTGCTCCCTTGTTCGTTTATAGGTCATGGAGATGTGCATACTTTTGCTTCATTGATGACATGTGGTGTAAATTACAATCTTGTTGGTGATTATTGATTTGTAATGTAGCACTCTTATTTTACTTTACATCCATATAAAATTAGTGTGTCATGTTTCAATATTGTTTTGATAATATTGTAATAATCGTTTACTTCTCCGGTCTCATTTAATTTTCCTTTCCATCCCCTCATTTCCTTAGAATATTGAGCAACTTATAGTAGGAATTGAATTAACATTAAGCTAATGGGTTATTATATTTTCTCTTAACAATTCTACTATAGTAAAACGTTATATATACACTACAAGAAAATTACTTGTTAGAGTGGGTGGGCCAAAAGCTTATGCAAAGTGAAAACAACCGACTTTAAATGATAAATAGTGTTAATTTTTTTTGTCCTCTAATATGGTAACACTATAAGCTTGGAGCCTATCATTATAATGTGGATTTTTAATTATAATTAGAGTCGGCTTAACAGAGGCTAAAGCTGACACTATTATAGTGGACTAGGCTGACGCTATTAGATGAAATAGACCAACACTATTAAAGTGGGCTAAGCGGACTCTAAGGTTGACACTCATGTAAAATTAAAAAATCTTAATCTAATGTCTGCTTAGTCGACTCTAACTGTTTTAAAATTATATATTTATTTAATGGTGGTTTCGAATAAGTTTACACTAAAATAATAATATTTTAATATAAGAATTTTTGTAATTATTGATAAACTTTTATTAATAGAATAAATTTGTTAATAACACAAATTTATTAACAAATTTTACTTACAAATTTTACAATTTCAATTACCAATTAAAATATTTGTGGGTAATGAATTTATCGATAAAATTTTTTGATAAATTAGAATTTATATAGACAACAAAAACATTTGTTGATAAAAATTTGTTGTAAAATTTTTCAATAAATTTTATCGATAATTTATAATTTTTATTACTCATCATTTTGTTCATCAATAAATTTCATCCATAAAATAACATTAAACTTCTTACTTCACTAATGCAAAAATCACTTTTTATAATGTACAAAAATGACCTATTATAACATACAAACTGGAGACATAGTTTTGGACCATATAGTAGGTCTGCACATTTTATAACGTAGCAAAAAAATACGTTATAATAGATGCAGTATATAGCAAAAAAAATACGTTATAATAGATTCAGCGCATATTATAACATAGCAAAAAAAGCACGTTATAAAAGGTGGGTTTTTTTTAAAACAGAAAATCATGCTTACATTTTTACATCCAATCAAATTTCTTGGTATTATTTTTTTATCTAATCAATATATAATCAATATGACATGTATCATATGTATCATAATTAATTTATAATCAATAAACACAAATGGAATTCATGTCATACATTAAAATGTCTAACCATATTTAATATATTATTTGTACATAAATATAAGCAAACCTCTTCAAACAAATCAATTGAATCCTATAGATTAAAAAAAATGTTCACTACAAATCATCTCCCCTCCTCTCTAAATTCCCCAAATTAGCACCTGATCCACGGATGGGTGATGATGAACCCTCTTTTCTTCACAGGAATCGGGGAACTACTAGTTTCACAATCTTCACCAAGTAAAGTGCTTTTTTTAGGTAGGCAGTCTACTACTCTTTGCCTGTAGTATGAATGAGACTTGCAACCATGTAGATTCGAAGATTTTTTTGGAGGAGATTCTAGGGTTCAAGGTAGGAAGGGATTTAATCGGTGGAAAATGTTGGAATCGGTGTAAATAGATAGAAATTGATCTCAATCGGTGAAAAATGAGGAAAAAGGCAAAACAATCGGTCTAAGAGATAAGAGATAAGAAAAACCTAGAGGAAGATGAGGTTTGTTGTTTAAGGCGACGCTCAAGGCAGCAAACAAGATGTAGTTCGAAGAGGAGTGAACGCGAGATGTGGTTCGATGATGGTGAGGAACGAGAAGTGCGTGGTTTAGAGAAGAAGAGAGGAACGAGAATGAGAGGGAAGTGAAATTAAAGATAGGGAGAGAGGGAAATGTGAACGTTATAATAGGTTTATATATTGAGAAATTTCCAACAGGTATTTATATCTACGTTATAATAGGTTTTGAACTTATTTACAAGTTTGGCACCGCATTTCATATTATAACTGGTTTTCAAAACTACGTTATAATATGTTTTAAATTTATTTACAAGTTTGTCACCGCGTTTTATGTTATAACTGATTTACAAAAATACATTATAATATGTTTCTATTATAACGGATAATTTTTATACGTTATAATATAGGTCGTTATAGAAAGTCGTTTTTCCACTACTATTTGGATTTTGACTAATTTATGTAAAATGTGTAGGTAAAATTTGTTGGTAACTATATGTTTTAAAATCTATCAAATTTTCAAGAATTTTTTTATAAATTAAGTGGTGGGAATGAGTGAGAAGAAGAAGAACAGAAGAAGTAAAAGGAGGAGAAGGATGGAAAAAAAGCTAGTGATGGTGATGGTGTTGTGACAACGATGCAATGCCAAAACGAGTGGTGGAGACCATGTTAATAATGAATGAGGAGGTGGAGGAGAAAGAGTAAGAAGAGAAGGGGGAGAATGAGGAAGAAGAGAAAGAGGAGGAAGAGCTGAAGGTGATAGGCACAATGGCGGTGACAACCTTGAAGGAGGAGAGAAGAGGAGGAGGAATAAGAAAAAGAGGAAGAAGACAAAAAGAGAAAAAAGAAGAGGAAAAGGAAAAAGATTATCCAATCACAATATTTACTGACAGATTATACTAATCAAAAAATATATCGACCAACACATTTTTAATCATCAATAATTACTGATAAATAATTACAACAAATTTAGCTAATCAATAAAATTTTACCATTTTATCGATGAATTATTTTTTCGTTGTTAATTTATCGTTAAATTTAAATTGTCAATAAATTTTTACTATTATTAACAAATTTTTTTTATCAGTAATTATTGATTTTCTTATTATAAACTTCCATATAGCCGACGTTGAAAGATATATTTTAATATTAAACATGATATTGGTATAACTACACTTAAATCCAATAGCTTATTTAATACATGCCTTTCATTTTATATTTGTCTATATACTCAACATTAAGCGGATTAAAAAAAATGCAATATAACAAGATGTATATATTCGTTTTATTTACATCCACATGTAGAGATCTTTTAGGTTTATTTTAAGATAGGGTCTCCATTTTTGTATTTTTAAAGTGAAAATAAAATTGAATCATAATAGAATCACTATAATAACATAATTTAAAATCCATACAATAAAATTAAAAATGTTGTATAAGTTTGTCACTATGCTACGTTATCACGAAACTGAAAGTTAAGGCAAAATGTGAAAACCTTACAAGTTGATAAAATGGATTTCTTTAGAGAAAAAGTCTGGAGAACTTCCAAGATTATTTGGAAAACTTTCATCATCGAGAGTTTTTATTTTCTCAATGGAAATCTATTTAAAAGTCTTTTATCATTTTCTAAAGTATCACTCCTTGAAATTGCTGATGATTGTTTTTAATGAGTTGTGAAAGAAGGTCATTTTGAAAATCTTACGGGCTTTAATGAGTTTTATGCATTAGGAAACAATTTAACTTCAACATTAGGTTTATGATAACTTATCTATAGTGATAATTTATTAAGTTCCAATTTTTTGAATTCTTAACAAGTAAAATCATACAAGTTCCAATTTTTTGAATTCTTAAGAAGTAAAATCATACATTAAGCTCAAAAGTATTAAGATTCACTAGTGCAAAAAGATTTTTTATCTCTTAAAAAAAGTTTTTTATACTATTTTTGGAGTAGGTATAGAAGGAGGGGATATAGAAAGTTTTTGTTTTTTATACCTGCACTAGAACTAGAAAGTTTTACTTTTATACCTATTCTATTTATAATAGGTATTAAAAGTCCCTTATACCTATTCTATTTATAATAGGTATAAAAGGTCCCCTTATACCTGTTTGTGCTAGAATAGGTATAAAAAAACCTCACTTTCATGTTTTTTTTTATATATTTGATTTGTATAAACTACTATCCATATCCACACTTGTATAAAATTCAATCCCAGAATACAATTTAAATAATCAAGAACAAATAAAATAATTAATATTGTTTCTATTAACACTCAAAATGTAATATTTATCTAACAAAATTCTTAAATATATTTACCTAACATAGTTAGGTAACATAATTACGTATAAAATAGTTTCTAAACTCAAAATGTAATATTGAAACATTTAATGATTTACAAATTATTAAAAAAAAAATACAGCTCATTGCTTCCAAACATTCATAGAGAATGCATATTCAAAGGAAACCCGCCTGCTGGTTTGCCGAAAGTAATTTCTGCAGTATCACGTAAGTGCATCCAGCGGGTAGGATTTTGCACTTGGAACAATTATCTCCTTAAGTTTCTGATTAGGAGCACGTAGACTGATACAAAACACGAAACAAAATTCACATAATAATAGAAATATACATACATATATATGTTAATACCTGACGTCTGGCTTAGCATGAAAGTAAAATTAATGGCAAGTCAAAATTGTATTCATATCAAAGGTAATTACCTCATAGCTAAGGTAGATTGAAGTTTATAAGAAGCAAGTTTATTTATTGTATTTGGAACGCCACAGTGGAGATGGTTATCATTCTTTGCCCAATTTTCACATCCTAAAGGAAACACAGTAAAGCATATATACAATAAAAACTTACTATAATAATTTATCACAATGCAATGAAAAATAGAAACAAAAACAAAGGAAACATTTGATGTAGACAATATGATTACTTGAAGTTTTGAAGGAGAGAGAAATGTATGCATATAACTTTGCATTTGTATTGAAGATGAATTACATATGCCTTCACATGTGGCATAAAGTAAGTCTGGAAAGTCTTCATAAAAAATACTTTTCATTTTACAATTTAAGGTATAAAAACTTATTTTTAACTGTTAGATATTGTGTTTATTTTATTTACATGTTCATTTGTATTTGGGCTTAGCCCACACTCTTATTATTATAAATACATTACCCTATGTGAATGTAAAGATACATAAGGGAGATTTCCCCTCATCTCTTTTACTATTTCATATGGTATCTAGAGCTTAGGTTCTATTCCAGTCGTCTCTGGTACTCATCACTGTCGCAACCGCCGCCGTAGCCGCCGTTGCCGCCGCCGTTGCCGCCGCCGTTGCCGCCGTCGCCGGAGTTTCAGAATCGACCGGCGACCACTCCATCTGGATCGTCTCGGCCGGGCGACCACCGTGGTCCAAAGATCGCGGTGATCGGAGCTCTCACCGCAAAGTTCGCAGATCCGCCAGTTCCCGCCGCGTGTGCCGGCGCGTCGCCGGAGGGTTCTGCCGTCAACCAGCACTACCGTGATCGCCTCCTCGCCTTCTTTCCGGATCTGTTGTCGTTGCATCAATCGGAGCACTTTGGTTTTTTTAGGGTTTCTCCCTCTCCATGGCGTCTTCTTCGTCAACAACCACCTCCTCTGCTGGTGCCTCCTCTGCTGGTGCCTCCTCGTCTGATTCCCCAATATATACTAATTTTGTGAATGTACACTTGTCATGAACAAGTTAGATGGAACCAATTATGCAACATGGGCATCCGACATCAAACTTTGGTTGAAGAGTCAAGGGTATGTAGATCACCTCACTAATAATGTGACTAGTGTTCCCACAGATGACGCTTCCCGCTGGATGAAAATTGATGCCCAATTATGCATCGTCATGAAGTCCACCATTCACTCCTCTTTGAAACAAATGTTTCGATCCTATGAAACATGTTCAGAAGTGTGGGCACAAGCAAAGCTATTGTATACAAATGACACCCAGCGTCTTTATGGTGTCTGTCAGGACCTATTCACTGTTATTGGTCCGCGTAGCCCTGGTCCCATGGCAGAGTATTTGGGTAAAGTTCATGCCCTCCTGCATGACTTTAATGAGCTATTACCTCCTGCTTCCACTCCTGCTGAAGAACTAGAACAACGATCAAAGTTCTTCATGTTGTTGGCTTTATACGGACTCTCTGATGATTCCTCCCATGTCCGTGATCAGATTTTGGGTTCTCCGGTCATACCCAACTTTACTTCTACTTGTTCTGCTCTTTTGCGTATTCCGAGCAAACCAGTCGTTGAGACATTTCATATTGATGATTCCTCGGCTATGGCTGCCCAACGGGATGATCGAAGTCGAACTCGCAAGCCAGGTAGAGGACGACCAAAATGTGACCACTGTGGCAAACTAGGCCACAAAATTGATAAATGTTATGCGCTTCATGGACGTCCTCCTCGATCTGTAGCAATGGCGAATTCTGGTCCACCCCCTCAACCCCCGTCTGCAGACCATCCTACTTCATCAAATTCTGTAGACAACCCTGCAGTCTTCAACGAATTTCTCAGATGGTATGAGGATCGTCAGCAATCTAGTTCCACTACATCTGCATCTGTTGCACGCACAGGTAGACCTTTTGTTGGTTTAACTTCCCTCGGATCTTTGGTCCTTGACTCAGGCGCCACCGATCATATAACTGGTAACAAGTCCTTGTTTTCTTCCTTGTCATGTCCGAATAATTTACCCTCGGTAACAATGGCTGATGGGTCTATAGTCTCATCTCATGGTATTGGTACTGTTCATATTTTTCCGTCCATTTCCATTGATCATGTACTCTATGTCCCTGGATCTCCTTTCAATTTATTGTCCATAAGTCGTCTAACTCATTCCCTTAATTGTGTTATTTCATTTACCAAATATTCTGTTTATTTGCAGGACCGGAGTTCGAAACACATGATTGGCACAGGATGTGAGTCTCATGGCCTCTATCTTCTACGCCCTTCTCCACATGCTAGCATAATCATGGAGTCACCATCCCTTCTTCATGCTCAGTTAGGTCATCCCAGCCTTGCCAAACTACAACAACTTGTTCCGAGTTTGTCGAAGTTATCAAGTTTGTCGTGTGAGTCTTGTCAGTTAGGAAAGCATACTCGTAGTTCCTTTCCTCGTAGTGTGTCACAAAGAGCATCGTCTCCTTTTTCATTAGTCCATTATGATATTTAGGGTCCTAGTCGTGTTAAGTCCACTTTAGACTTTCAGTATTTTGTTACTTTTATTGATGACTATTCAAGATGTACTTGGTTATTTTTAATGAAGAATCGTTCTGAGTTGTTTTCTATTTTCCAATCATTTTTCAATGAAATAAAAACACAGTTTGGGGTTTCTATTCGAACTTTATGCAGTGATAATGGCCGTGAATATCTTTCTTCACCATTTAAACATTTTATGGCTTCTCATGGCATTCTTCACCAGACTTCATGTGCTTATACTCCTCAACAAAATGGGGTGGCTGAGCGCAAGAATAGACACCTTATTGAAACAACTCGTACACTTCTAATCCATGGCCAAGTACCCTCGCGTTTTTGGGGTGATGCAGTTCTTACTGCATGTTATCTCATAAACTGCATGTCATCTTCTGTCCTAGATAACAAAATCCCTCATTCCGTCTTATTCCCCAAGACCCTTTACATCCATTACCTCTTAGAGGTTTTGGGTCTACATGTTTTGTTCATGATTTTAGTCCTGGTCTTGATAAGTTATCTCCTAGATCTCACAAATGTGTCTTCTTAGGATTTTCACGGTCACAAAAGGGCTATAAGTGTTTTTCCCCTTCCCTCAATCGTCATTTCATCTCCGCTGATGTCACCTTTGATGAATCTTCATTTTATTTTTCTCATATATCCTCTAGTTATGTACCTCCACCTCCTACTGTTGATCTTCCTATTGTCTGTGATCCTTTAGAGTCTCATTCCCCACAGGATCGTCCTTTAACTTTACCCCTTCAAGTTTATAGTCGCCGCAATCGTCTCCCTCATGACTCCCCTCCTGTGTCGCCTCCTGTGTCTCCTCCGACTCCAGCAAATGAGTCTGACCTGCCTATTGCCCTCCGTAAAGGTATACGCTCTACTCGTAACCCTTCCCCCCATTATACTGTTCTTAGTTACCACAGATTATCTCCATCTTTTTACACATGTCTCTCATCCATTTCTTCTATGTCCATTCCCAAGTCTGTGGGTGATGCCTTAACTCATCCTGGTTGGCGTCAAGCCATGCTGGATAAATTAAGTGCTTTACAGAAAAGTGGAACTTGGGAGCTTGTCCAATTACCATCTGGAAAGTCTGTTGTTGGTTGCAGGTGGGTGTATGCTATCAAGGTTGGCCCTGATGGTACAATTGATCGTTTGAAGGCTTGACTGGTTGCCAAAGGATACACACAAATTTTTGGTTTGGATTATGGTGATACTTTTTCTCCAGTGGCGAAAATGACCTCTGTTCGCCTTTTCATTGCCATGGCCGCTCTTCGACAATGGCCTTTGTACCAACTTGATGTCAAAAATGCTTTCCTTAATGGTGATTTGCAGGAAGAAATTTACATGGAGCAACCGCCTGGCTTTGTTGCTCAGGGGGAGTCATTTGGATTGGTATGTCGTCTTCGCAAATCCCTATATGGCCTAAAATAGTCTCCTCGGGCCTAGTTTGGTAAATTCAGCAGTGTTGTTCAACAATTTGGTATGTCTCGCAGTGAAGCGGATCATTCAGTGCTCTATCGCCACTCAAGTGCTGGATGTATCTACTTAATAGTGTATGTCGATGACATTATTCTCACTGGAAGCGACTACCTTGGCATCTCTCACATGAAACAACACCTTTGTCACCATTTTCAAACCAAAGATCTTGGCAAACTTCGGTATTTTTTGGGTATTGAAGTAGCACAATCCAATGATGGTATTGTCATATCTCAGAGGAAGTATGCGTTAGACATCTTGGAGGAAACAGGGTTAATGAATATGGATCCTAACATCAAGCTCCTACCAAATCAGGGGGAGCCTTTCTCAGATTCTGAACGTTACAGAAGATTAGTTGGTAAATTAAACTATCTTACTGTTACGCGTCCTGACATTTCCTTCGCAGTTAGTGTGGTGAGTCAATTCCTTAACTCCCCATGTGAAGACCATTGGGATGCAGTGGTTCACATACTGAAGTATATTAAAGGATCACCTGAAAAAGGTTTGCTATATGGTCCTAACAACGATACAAAAGTCGTGTGCTATTCAGATGCTGATTGGGCTGGTTCCCCTTCTGATAGGAGGTCTACTTCTGGATATTGTGTCTCTATTGGTGGCAACCTGATATCTTGGAAAAGTAAGAAGCAAAGTGTTGTGGCTAGGTCCAGTGCAAAAGCAGAATATAGAGCTATGGCATCAGCTACTTGTGAGCTTGTGTGGCTTAAACAATTACTTAGTGAATTGAAATTTGGAGATATCACTCACATGACACTTATATGTGATAATCAAGCTGCTCTTCATATTAGCTCTAACCCTGTCTTCCATGAGAGAACCAAGCACATTGAAGTTGATTGTCATTTTATTAGAGAAAAAATCATATCTGGAGATATCAAGACTGAGTTTGTTAACTCAAGCAACCAGTTGGCAGACATATTCACTAAGTCCTTGCGAGGACTTAGAATTGACTATCTTTGTAACAAGCTTGGAACATATGATTTATATGCTCCAGCTTGAGGGGGAGTGTTAGATATTGTGTTTATTTCATTTACATGTTCATTTGTATTTGGGCTTAGCCCACACTCTTATTATTATAAATACATTACCCTATGTGATGTAAAGATACATAAGGGAGATTTCCCCTCATCTCTTTTACTATTTCATATTAACGATTCAGGTTCATGCAGTTCAAAATTTACAATATTCTAGTGGATATAAAGATGCCTGTGATTAGCTTTAGTACAGATTAAATCTAGATATAAGATCATGGTCAACTCAAAAATGAGAAAACTTATAGTATGTTGAACAAGTGATGCTGACAAAGTGCATCACTTGTCTAACTTGGGTAGGGCTGATAAGCCAACAAAAGTTACATCATTGCCTAATATGGTCCTCCAGTCAGAGGATTCATTGAGTATGTCTGTTGGACTTCTTAATTGAAGTTTTGCAGAAAAAAAAAAATATGTTTCTAAATGACTTTCATTGCCACCAATAAATGAATACCCAAACCTTATCTTCTAATAAAATATTGTTCAAGTAACTTTAAATTAAATAATTCAGAGTGAAGTAAGGAATTTAACTAATTATTTGAACTGTTAAGCTTAACTCTATTATTTACTTTATTATAATTTAAATATACCACGCCCAGTTTTGGGCTTAAAGTGACTTTCAAGGTAAATATTTGTTTAAGATTTTCATATAAAGAAAAAATTCTTTAAAAAACTTATCTTTTGAATCATAAAAAACAAAAAATAATCAGAAGACGTAAATATGATTATAACCTACTTAAAACATGTTCTCCGAAAATCAATTATTCTTTAGAAGCTGGTTTTTCTCAGACCACGAAGAAGAAGTCCCACATCACCTGCCTAGAAATGGAAACACAACTAATTTACTTCCCCTCGATCCAAAATTTTCTTGAACATTTCCACACCAATTACAGTAGTCTTCAAAGGTCCACTCTGTACACAGACAGAGAAATACAAAATCATATAAAATAAAGCGAAACACACATTAACATAACATTATAATACATATTTGACTTCCATGTGTACCTGTGTTAGTCCCAATACTTCAACCTCCTCTCCCACTTTGATGGTGCCTTGTTCAACACGACCTATCACAACAGTTCCTTGCCCCTTCGCATAAATAAAACATGCGGATGGAACATATCAGGCAGTTAACAGCATTTGTTGAGTACATATATTATCCAGGAATAATAATAAAATCAATACAATTATAACTAGAGTACAAAAAGCCAGTCAATCCAAATCCAAGCTTAGCTTTGCAAAACCTAATTATGTAAAGTTTTCTTTTATAACAGCCTGTATTCATACCAGAAAACATTTGTCGCACTAGAGAAGAAATTTGGGTCTGACATCAGGGAAAGTATTAGTTTTAGAAACCAGGAACATATATTATAAATGCTTGTTAGAATTTCAAAATTTAAGTTATCAATAGGAAATCACAATACATCAATGAAAAATGGGATACATACCAAATGTTTATATATTCCTTTAAATAACTGAAAACAGGAATAGCAGTCACTCTGAACAGTTGCACAGAAAATGTGCACGCTTCACAATCTCACATACGTAAATTATAAATGTTCAAACTTGGAAAGATAACCTTCTTTCCAAGTTCTTCATTTGTCCCCTGTAGAGCAGAGAGCGCAGAACCTCGCACAATTGGAATTTCATCCCCAGGAAATTTGTAGAAATTAAGAAGTTCTTCAAAATAGTTTGGTTTGTCAATGGATGCACATTCATATAGTAGAAAATATATGATCATTAGTGCATTAAATTTTCTTCCCATTCAAATAAAACAATAAGCTCATACTTCGTACCACGAAGCTCCAGTTCTACAAGTTCAAGCAACTTTGGATCATCAACAACATCAACCTTATTTAGAAAGCGGTGGGAAGGGATTATAAACGGTCGAAAGGGGTTTTAATCGGCACAAAACCCTAAAGGAATAAAGGAACCTGATTGATCGGTGGAAAATGGGTTTTAAACGGTGGAAAGGGATTATAATAGGTGGAAGATGTAGATCGAAGGTGAAATAGTGTTTAAATGAAGTTTCAATCGGTCAAAGATAAAAAAAAAATGAGAAAATGTGGAAGAAACCCTGACCTGAAGGTGAGGAAGATGCTCTGTGACGGTGAAGGATGAGCTCTGGAGCCACAGAAGATCTGAATGCTTGCGAGAGAGAAGATGTTCTCGAGCCACTGTGATGGTCAAGATCTCGAGTACAATGAGAAATGCTTGCGAGAGAGAAGATGTGAATGATGCTTCTTGATAGAGTGAATGTGAGATAGGAGATGTGACGAACAACTTAAAACCCAGCTTCATCCAATCTCCTTGACCAAACGGACAACAAGCGAAATTTTTTCATAGAAGAGAAAGCATGGTTGTGGGAAATGTAAAATAATCAATGGTTAAAAGCTCTTTTCGGTCCCAATTTTGGTTCGGAAAATTCGTTTTGGTCCCTGAGTTGAATTTGTGTTCAATTTCGTCCCAAAGAACGAATTTAATGTTCAATTTGGTCCTTTTCAGTAACTCCGTTAAAATTGTTAACGGCAACGTATCCAGCTCTGCAACTACTGAGTGAGGTGTCATTTCTTTGCTGACTGGGAGTCCTTTTCAGTTGGAATTAGGATTTTTTTAAAAATTTAGAAGGGCAAAGTGGGAAAAAGGTTAAAAGCTCTTTTTGGTCCTAATTTTGGTTCGGAAAATTCGTTTTGGTCCCTGGAAAAAAAGAAAGACTTTCTTCTTCCTCTGAAACCCTAATTCCTCTACCATTACCCAAACCCCAACCGCCGACCACCGACCACCGACCATCATCTTCTTCCTCGCACGCCGTCAGCAACCATCGCACCTCGTACCTCCATCACCGTCGCACCTCCATCACCATCGCACCTCCATCACCCTCGCACCTCCATCACCATCACACCTCCATCACCGTCGCATCTCGCACCTGCAGAAAACAAACCCAAAAGCAGAAACGGGAACCACCGTGGCAGCCTCCAGCATTTTTCAATTCCACTTCGTGTGCTCTTTTCCCCAAATCTGAACCCTAATTTTGGGCAGAGTTGTTCTTCCTTGTCCCTATTAGGGTTTCAGAGGTTAGTAAGAATATCTCTGATGTTGAAGTTCGATTTTATTCCGAAGGAAGAACGAAGAAATGAGATTTATGATGGTAGAGATCCTTATCAAATACTTTAATGAAGTTCAATTTATGATGGTAGAGATCCTAATCATGGAAGTAACTTTTGGAATTATGGGTTATTTGTGCTTTTGAATATGTTCGAGGAGAAAACAGATCAGCTAATAGGTAGAAAACAGATCAGCTAATATTTGGGTAGAGGAATTAGGGTTTCACAGGAAGAAGAAAGTCTTTCTTTTTTTTCCACTTTGCCCTTCTAATTTTTTAAAAAAAATCCTAATTCCAACTGAAAAGGACTCCCAGTCAGCAAAGAAATGACACCTCACCCAGCAGTTGCAGAGCTGGACACGTTGCCGTTAACCATTTTAACGGAGTTACTGAAAAAGGACCAAATTGAACATTAAATTCGTTCTTTGGGACGAAATTAAACACAAATTCAACTCAGGGACCAAAACGAATTTTCCGAACCAAAATTGGGACCAAAAAGAGCTTTTAACCAATAATCAATTATCTATACCTCTTCTAGAGTTAGGAGGTATAACAGAAAAGAATTTTCTACACCTGTTAGAATTACAATCGGTATAAAATATTTGCATTTTATTACAATTTTGCTATCATACCACTTTTTATACCTATTTTTATTATAATTGGTATAAAAAAGTTTATTATATTTACAAAAGTGTCACCACACCATCTTTTATACCAGATATATTTTAATAGATATAAAAAATATATTTTCCATTAGTTATTATTAATTAATCGTGTACTATCCCTAAATACAAGTTCTATTAGTGAAGAAAACACAGGAAAATACTAGAAGAGGTGAATAATGTTTTTAAAACTTTTCGCAAATAGCGTCTGACGAGTGTTTAAAAGATTAGCAAACAAGAATATGTTGAGACGATGATGTTTCAAAAGGCTTTGCAAAATCTTTTTAGAAAATAAAACAATAGAGTATAGTTTTTATCCCGATTCACTCAACTTGAGCTACATCCAGTTCTCCCTTAAGAACTCTTAAGGGGTTTCACTAATATTTTTCAAGATTACATGAGTTTACCTCTTTTGGTTTTCTAGTCAACATGACTAGTCCAAGTTTAACCACTCTTGGTTTCCTAGTCAACACAACAAGTCTGAGTTTAACTAGTCCTGATTTACAACAAGTAATCTTACCACTTCTGGTTCCAAACCTAGACAACACATCTAGACAAGTGTTTTAATTCTCTGAAGAATTTACAACACAAATAGTGTTAAGAACAAAGGTATAGATGATAACTCTCAAAGGAGAGGATATAAACAATATGAGGTGTTATGTATTTTGTTAAGATTTTTCTCTTAAAAGATATTCAGCTTCAGACGATATATGAGTACAACAAGCTTAAGTTTACTATTCTCTCTGTTATTCTTTCATGTTGCTATTCTTTCTTATGTTATCTCTTTTGCGTTATCATCTTCTTCTATTCAAGTTTTATTATATATATATACACATACACACACATATATATATAACTTCTCTTGAAATATGATTGTTAGACAAAGAAGTTGACTTTAGGAGAGTAGGTAACATTTAGGTGTGAAATCAGACTTTAGTATTTATAGGGTTCAAAGCTTTTTCTCATAGCCTTAAGCAAAACTTGACCTTGTATGATGTGAAAAAGAAGAGGGCTTCAAGGAGGGAAACATTCCCAAAATGTTTTTCTTCTCTCACAATGTGTTTTTCTTAGGTGTAGTGATTCTGATCATATATTTCTGCTTATTGATAAGCGTTAGATAGTGTAGCATGTTGAAGACATTTTATCATTTGTCATTTCATTCATTCATGCATCATTTGGTAAGACATAAAACATGTATAATCATCAAATGATATAATCATAAGATGTTTTTCCAAAGACTATAGCGTTTTGCGGTCGTTCATCAGACGATGTTTTATTGTAAAAAGGTTTTGCTTGATGTAAAACTTATTGAATAACCTTATTGTTATTTAAGAGATAGACTTTTGTTTTCATGAAAGGCTAGCTTGTTTTGCTCATATAGTCTATTGGATGATTGCAAAGAGAGAAACTTTCTATCAAACGTTGTTTATGATTTTCTAATTCATTTAGACAGCTGGTCTAGAAAATGTTATTTATAAGATTGACTTCAAACGTTATAAAGTATTTCTTCTTTAGACGTTATTGCTTTAAACAACTTTTCATACTCAAGAATGTTTTGTTTAATGCTTTTTGTTAAACTTTGAAACATGAATTTCTTAAACGGACCATTCTCTAAACGATCTTGTCTTAACAAGGTACTTAATTTCAATTTTAGGTTCAAAAGACATTTTCAACACCTCAAGAACCAATAATAAAGTCGTGGGTGATCAAGCCACGAAAAACATCATAGAAATCAAATACTAACATAGAAATGGAAACACATATATAATAATAATATGTATTACACAAGAATTCAGTTTATTTCATCTAATATAAATAAATAGGTTTAGCTCTCCATGGTGGAGAACCTAGGGTCTATAAATTGAAGAGTTAGGAAAGAAATTGAAACCAAAGAAAAGATGCACGCTCTTTCCTAAGGTTCTTAGCAATTGCTCTAAGCTTCAATTGTGCCTCCCATTCACATCTCTACCTCCAATTTGTAGCCCATGTTCCACCTCAACCCAAAAGGGGTAAAACCTCCATGGATGAAGAAGAAGATCCAAGAAGAAGAAGGGAGAGCTTCCCAGCGCCTTAGCAGCTTCCAAGAGCCTCTCCCAAGCAGCTTCCACGATTCCTTCTTTTCTTGGTTCATTGACCAACTTAATTCACTTGGACCTCTCTTATTCTGGATTTAGGGACAATATTCCTCCTCAGATTGGTAATCTTTCCAATTTGGCATATCTAGACATAACTTATGCTTTCATTGGAACTATTCCCTCTCAAATTGGAAATCTCTCCAACTTGCTCTACCTTGATCTTCAAAGATATTATTCTTTTATTGGAAATGATGATTGGTTGTCAAGTCTTTCAAAACTTGAATATCTTGATTTGGGAGGTGCAAACCTATCCCAATCATTTCAATTGCTTCACACCCTACAACTTCTTTCTTCTTTGAAGCACTTATATTTGTCAGAATGTACACTCTTTTGGTATAATCAACCATCCTTTGTTAACTTTTCCTCTCTCCTCACTCTTGATCTTTCATATTTTTCTTATGATTCTACAATTTCCTTTATTCCAAAGTGGGTATTTGGACTGAAAAAACTTGTTTCTCTTTCCTTTTATAATAACTACATTGAAGGTCCTATTTTCTTGTATAATAACCACCTTGAAGGTCCAATTCCCGATGGTCTTAGAAACCTCACACTTCTTGAAAATCTTGATTTGCATACAAATTCATTTTCATATTCTATACCTAATTGGCTTTTTGGTGTTCTTTCTCATCTCAAGTTCTTAGACCTATCATATAACAACTTACAAGGGGTTATTCCTGATGCCTTAAGAAACTTAACTTCTTTGGTTGAACTTGATTTGTCAAACAATAAACTCGAAGGTATAATTCCAACTTGTTTATATATTACATACTGAGTTTTTATCTTTCTATTTCTCTTTTCTAACTTTCCAATCTTTTCACATTTTATGTACTGAGTCAGGGCTAGTGGCTTGCAAGACAAAGATGGAGGGCTTAGGGAACTGCTTGCAGGGAAGGATGACGAGCTTCTCAATACTGAAGTCTGCATTAAAGTATGTTATTTATATCATTAACTTTGCATAGAAACAGAGTGCAAAGTAAAATAGGTAGGTGAAATGCTTGCTTGCTTAAATCTTCAGAGACTCAAACATCAAAGAAAAGCACTAGTGCAAAAACGCTGTTTAACGTCGGTTAATTTGGGGTTTTAACGTCACTTTCACAACCGACATCTAAACGGGTGACGTCTATGGGACGTCAGAAATCCTCTCAACCAACGTCCATATAAATGTCGGTTCACGATACCCACCGACGTCCATATAGATGTCAACTTATACCCACACCGACGTCTAATTTCTCTATATAGACGTCCATCTATACGCATAAAATCGACATCTATGTTGAATATATAAAGAGGTTTAAAGTGACACTAACCGACGTCTATGTTGTTATAGACGTCGGACATGGCATTAACCGACGACTAACAACGACTTTGTGTTTTAGTGCAGTTTTGATCCAGGCTTTCGATAACATTGTGTAACACTCTCCTCTCGCTAGTTTCCCCACAAAAAAAGCTTGCGTCTTTTGAATCTTCTAGTCCTTTCAATCCAAAACTGAACCTGGGTCCATGGCTACTTCCAATTATTCAACCGCAACACAAAAAAATTACGGTGTCGAGAAGTAGACAAGGACCCAAGTTCCATTTTGGGTCGGAAGAACTAGAAAACTCAAAAGAGCGCCACTCTTTTAGTGAGGAAACTAGCAAAGGGAGAATGTTGCACTATGTTACTCAAAGAGTGGATTAAAACTACACTAAAACACAACACAAAAAAAGCCAATTTTAATCAGTTAAACGATAAGATAATCGATAAAAAACTAAAGAAAATTTAAACGGTAAGCATAAGAAAAACCACGCACCTGGGATGAAGAGAGAAAAAGGAGAGGACGAAGACAATGACGTTATGAGAAAATACAATGCAATGCCAGAAGAGATAAAAAGAAGAGGTGCGCAAGGGAGTAAAAGAAGAGGAGAAGCAGAGAAAAAGGAGAAGAGATGAAGACGCGATCAGAGACTTAGTGGTTAGAAGGGTCTGCGGTGTATTTAAAATGAAATTGGGCGTCGGTTGCTCAAGAAACCGACGTCTATAGACGTCAGTGTTTCAGGGAATCCGACGTCTAGGAAGCTGAAAAGATTGACGTTTTGGTTTCCTGTCAGAGTACTTCACGTCGATGCCCCCTCACAGCCGATGTCTATAACCCTCGAATTTGGTGAAAATATAGGAACCTTGACGTCGGTGCCACTCAGGACCGACGTCTACATTGAAGAATTTGTCTTCCCGCCTTCTAGACAGGCATTAGACGTCGGCCTTTGGCTACCTGACGTCTAATTGCCTGGGGAATTAGGTGAACAACATTAATTCTAGCCTAGTCGACGTCACTTTTTCACGGGATCCGACGTCTATCCGACGTCTAGTCGACGTCTCGATTGACGTTTGATTTCCTGTCAGTGACTTAGACGTCGGGGCCTTTGCTAGCCGACATCTAAGCTCCTGGGAATTTGATGGGCAGCATTAATTGCAGTCTCGTAGACGTCGGTCCCCTGAAAATCCGACGTCAATGGACTGTCTTATCACATACCTCAGGCAATTGGATGTTAGGTTGCGCCAGGATCGACGTCTATGATGTCATAGACGTCGCCTGACATCGAAACGGACATTTAGTTTTCCAATTTATTTACGATAATGCCACCGTGATGGAGTAGACGTCGGATTTTCATGGAACCGACATCTAAGGGGTGATGTTAAACAACGTTTTTGCACTAGTGCTACTTTCTACCGCGGTTGTGGTAACAACCGCAGCATATTCCCGTGCTTTTTTTTAAAATAGCAGGTCTGTTTTTGTGATATCCAATACCACAAAAACAGACCCGCAAATCAAAACATGTACACAAATTCAATTTCAACAGATCAAACACATGTTCAAATGTATTTCAACATCACATAAGTACAAAGTCTAATAAAATACAATCTAATCAAATGCAATGTTTAAATCTAGTAACTAAGAACTATTATATAATCTAACTAGATACTTTGCAGTAGCTTTCCTGATGAATGATAGTGGCTTCTCAGGAACTGGTGTAGTAGTCTTGAACCTCTGCACAAGACAATTGATATTAATTAGGGTGTATGAATTCTAACTTTTGGAAAAAATCAAAATTTGTTAAAGTTAAATGTCATCATTTCCCAACCTCTTGTGATATGGGAACGAACAATGTGGGTCATCCAATACATTACATAATAACCGCACTCATATGACCCAGTCTGTCTGTTACACTACAGTTGTAAATAGTTAATGAATAACATTAAAATTAAATAATTATAAGAAAGTATGACTTTAGCATATGTCAAACCTTGAGAGAAATCCAAGCAATCTTTCTACGGTTAGTAATTGATTTCCCAACAATCATCATACTTGCTGGTATAGAACTATATATAACAAGAAGTTGTTTTAGCATTCATTTATATAACAAAGAAAGTCCAAACATTGAGGTTCTTACCAATCAATTGCTTTTCTGAGTTGTTCACATTAATGAATTATCCATAAATGCGTTAATAGGTTGTTGATATGCGAATTCAAACCTCTAATTATATCCATTTTCCAAGACCCCAGATCCAATTACTCCAGAAGACCCTGTTGTTGTAAACGATGTCTAGTGAGACCAAGAAGAATTGCTTCCTAAGAAAAAAGAAAGTGTAAGGCAGATAAAATCTTACCCTTTGGTCTTAATGGTAAACTCCATAATACTCTGACCCAAATCTCGCTTATCTTGACCCTACATTAAACTACAAAAGCAAGGTTACCATGGTTGTTAACTAAAGAAAATAGTTTCTTAGCAGAACTACTTTTGCATCAAGGTATCTATAAAAACTTTACATTGCATTAACCGTAAAAGTCAATAGAAAAATGGCAGTAATCAAAGATTATACAAGTAGACATGCATATCCAAATTAAAATCATCTCCATGATATCATTCTCTAGGCACAAACAAAATAAAGGAAAAAGTTACATAAGCTAGAAGAAATTAAATCAAAAAAATGAAAAAAGAAAACAGTGGGTATAGCCAGCAAGTTTCAAACCTAGGACGCAAGGTTCAAGCTTGATCTGCTTCCTAGCAATGTCAATCTTATTCAAAGCACGAAGAGAAATTTCGCAGCTCGGACATCATACAAACCATTACCAGGTCATAGTTGAAATGAACACAGGGATTGAAGAAGATGTAGAGGCTTTCCAAACAGGGGATGCAATGTCAACAACGAAGGCCTTGTTGGAATTAAGATGATTGTGGAGAACGGTGAGGGGGTTAAACTCGTCACGGAGGATGGCATTGTCGTCAGAGATCCGTTGGGGTAGTAGTTGTAGGCTTAGGGTTTGGGATTAAAGAGGGAATGAAGACCGACAAGGTAGAGGTGGACATGGTTAGGTTAGGGTTTTCTTTCTAGGCAGCATTGACCTCAAAGTGCGAGAATAGGAATCCTAGGGTTCCTTTGCGACAAATGTAAGGTTCGTTGATGGAGAACACGGGTACCACAACTGGAAGACGACGATTGGAGGCAGGGACTCTTAGGGTTCGAGCCACGAAGATGATCGTTTGACGAACGAAGATGATGGTTACATATGACGGAGGGAAAAAGGCTCGAGAAGAATGGCTCAATGAGAACACAACTCCATGACAGCGAACACCAGAGAAGAAACTGGAGAACAATGGTCGAGATGGAGCAACAACTAGATGAGAGGGAAGAAGGGCTGGAGGACAACTTTCCAACTTTGATTATGCTTCTATTAGGGTTTAATTTTTTTAATCTTTTTTATTAATTATTTTACAATTGGGTAGAGAGAAATTCACTTAGATACAAATATTACGTATGAATTTCATCCATAGGAAAACTCTCGCAGGTGCCACTATTACATACGGACATTATGTACGGAAAATCTGTATGTAAATTTTTTTTATTATTATATACGGAAAAATCCGTATGTAACTTATCCATATATAAATTTCGTATATAACGAAGTCATTATATATGGATTATGATCCGTATATAATAGTCCGTATTTAAATAACATTTTTCTTAATTTTAAAAATTCAAACAAAATAGAAAAGGTAGCTACAACTGACAAAATTTAATAAGTTACATAATAAGAAGATATATAATAAGTTCCAAGAATAATAATTTCAATTATTATCTATTGTTTCATACAATAATATAAGTATTTCAACCTCGATGCATAGGGAAAAAATTAGGAAGCATCCAAAATTCGGGTGGCAAAGGATGGCATCCACTCCAGTCAACAATACCAAGAACCTACAAGTATAAAATTATTTAAATTAGTAAAATATGTATGTATATATATTGTATTTAAATTTTGAAAGAACTTACTGAAAGCCAGAATTTTCCCCATTGAGGTATGAGTTATAGTCCCATGTTCATGAATCCACTTTCTTCCTTTAGCACAAGCATTTTTAAGACCTCCATTTGGCCCTTCTCCCAGAATTCGCATACATATGTAATTAAGTGTAGTACAAAACATCACACTCTCACCCTCTATGTGTAGTCTCCAACCTCCATCTTCTTTCTTCAAATCAATATTTTGAATTAATTGTTCAGTGTGTTGTCATAAAAAAAATTAGGTTAAACTCATTAGGAGATCCCGTAGTTTTTGTTTCAATTACATCTCCGTCTTTTAAGTTTTACCAATTAAGTCCTTAAAATTAAAAAATAGAATCATTTGGACCCCTGCCGTTAAATCAACTTAACGGGATTAAGTTTTTGCTTACATGGATAATTTTGAAGACATAGCATGCACATACCTATACTTGAGTTTTGCAGAAGTGTGTAGATCAAACGGTAGTCTTCAACTTCACCACCACATAAACCCTAGCCATGGTAGTCTCCTTGCACCGCTACCGGCCACCACGTTATGCTGAGATCCAAATCGTTCATAACTTTTGGATAATTTTTCAAGAATCTTATTCGAGGGGCGTCCCAGTCTACAATGCCTGAGATCAAGAGGATCAACATGTTTAAAGTATCACCATTATGCACAAGAAATACAGCATTTTTCTAGCAGCTACCGAAATGGTAAAGCCCATTATTAATATCAACTCGTCCAATCGTCTTCAAGCAAGAATTGTGAGAGCATCTTGTTTTATGATCATGACTCAAGTGAAAAAGAAGAGTTCTAAAGAACAAATTGTAGGTATACCAGTTGTCGAAAAGTATTATGGTGTCTTTCCACATGAAGTACCCGGTTACCAGCAAGTAGAAGTGGTTTTTTCTATCAATTTAATTGAAGGAGCAGGTCTGGTATCTGTTGCTCCGTATCAAATGGCACCTGTGGAGTTAGCTTAGCTGAAGAATCAAATTAAATACTTATTGGAAAAACAATTTGTTAGATCAAGTGTTTCATCATGGGGAGCTCTGGTATGTTCATCAAGAAAAAAAGACAAAAGTTCTAAACTATGTATGGAAAACTGCTCCTGCACAGCATTTGCAAATTTAGACATCAGAAATGGTGGAAGTGGATGCTTGCTTTGGTTTAATAACATTGTGGATGTGAGAAAACTAACCACCGGAGGACAAGATCTTTTCATTCTGATCTAGGTGCTAACACTTTATTTCCAAGAGCATAAAAAATATTGTGATCAGGAAGCATCGGCCGCCAACTTTCGCGAATATGTGCTTGGGATACCTTATGTTTTGGGATTTCTAAATTGCTCAAAATTTGGTATGTTCGCTAACGGTGCTTTTATTCTCTCAAGTGATGAAAAAGGCTTATTCAAGAAGCAGCTTGCAGGAATTCTTGCAGGTTGTGCAGTGTTTATTGTGATCGTGATATTATTGGGAGTGACCATACTTGAGAGGAAAAAGCTTGAGAAGCCAGGTATTTATATCGACTGATCTATTTTTTTATTATACCATGATAAAATTAATAGTTATTTTACAACTGCAAATATTCTTTTATTACAAAATTTTAAGGTTTTGTAACCTTTAGGTTTCACGAATTAGAGGTGAGGAAGTTATTTAACTCCTTAATCAGTATCTTCTCTTGGTGCTGATTTTTTATGGTGAGAATAAGCGAAGCTTGAAAAAGGAATAACTTCTAAGAGTTTACTGGTAGGGTCTCTTCTTCTCCCTTGTTTCTCTTCTGCATTTTGGGAAAGTCAACGCAGGGTGATGTTCGTTTCATTTGTTTTCTCATAAGCATAGTAATGGAAGAAATCGAGAGTATCTTTTCCCAATGTTCATTGTTTTAATTAGTTGGATGAAGCAGTCGAGATTTTTGAGCTGTGTTGTTGCTTCACCCCATGATCTAATTTTCACCATGTATGTTTGTTTTATTATGTTATTCAGAAGCTACAAAAACGGATTTATGTGGCATGATCTCTGTGAAGACGATCTAATTCTACCTGCTCATGGAAATGAGTACATCCTCAAAGGTTATGAAATTCAGGTTAAGAATGTTATTTTCAATGTTTTGTTTTTCTGAATCATGGTGTGTTTTCTTAAGTCGTGTTGAGATCTTATAATGATTGTGGATTTTGCGCCTTGCAGAACGTTTTGACCCTACTAGTAATGTCAAAACACAGAACCTTGAAGAATGCGTAGATCTTCCCATAAACTTCTTCACTTAGTATTTTGCATAGTATGTTTTCCTAGAACCATTCTCAATAGCATATGAAATACTTTAATTAGAAAGAACGAAATCACTTTAGGACTCATTACTAGCGGAAAAAAAGAAGATTCCATATTATGATAGGTGAAATTCAATTATTATAAAATATTGAGGGATAACAATTTTATAATAAAATTAAGATATATTATGACATATTTTAATCAATCTATCATAATAGGTGTAATAGTGTCATTTTTGTAATAAAAGTTACATGTATTATGATAGATAAAAAGCTACCTATCACAATAAGCTGAACCAGTGATAAAATGAAAATTATGATAAAATCATATTATGATAGATATTGAAACACGGTGCAAATCTCCTCTCCATTTCATTTCGAAAGTTCATTCTAGTCTTGAGCATCTCTTATTTTCACCACACCTACAAATCTCGAAATCTCGAAGCACACCTTATTTTCACGCACACTTTCGTCGGAGAGCCTCCACGCTGCGCACGCTCGTCCGAGTCTCCATGCCTTCAGGACATCTTTGCCTGCATCGGCAGCCAATCCACCATCGACCTCCCTCAAGTTGTCGTCGTCGGGAGCCAGAGCAGCGGCAAGTCCAGCGTCCTCAAAGCCCTAGTTGGCCGCGATTTTCTCCCTTGAGGCAATGACATCTGTACTCGCCGCCTACTCGTCCAGAGCAAGCGCAAGCCCGACGCCCCCGACGATGAGTACGGCGAGTTTCTCCATCTCCCTGGCAGAAAATTTCACGATTTCTCTGACATTCGCCGGGAAATTCAGGTGTTGAAGCCGACAACTTATCGCCATTGATTACTCACTAGATGATTACCGTTTTTAGGTCATTTAATAAATAATAATGAAGAAGAGAAGTAGAACATTATCATGTTCGATTGGCGTTTGCCTTGTATTTTGAATGACTATTGAATGGTAGTGTTCTGTTATCCCTTTTGTAACATTACTTTTGCTTGTCGTCGTCTAAGTGAAAGGTAGAAGAGAATATTTTTCCTAGATTATTTCGGGTAAGAAAAGTTTTTCCTTTTTATAATTATTTTCTTTCACTTCTTACTATTGTATCCTCCAAATGTTTATTATTTTCTTTTTTTTGTTTCAGTTTTTCCAATCTCCTCATGCTTCATTGAGAAAGCTATCACTTGGTTCTATAAATCAATACATTATGTGAATGCCTTTTGTAAGTGTATAATGTCTTAGTTCTCTGGTTATTGAAGAACTGTTGAAGTTTGGAATAGATTGTAATAGTCTTAATTGTTTTGTGAAGACTCTATATGTGTCCATGGATCAATATCTTCAAGGTCTATTTATTCTCTCAAATGATCCTTCTACTGAAGTGCGGAAGTTGGTGAGTTCTTAATTCTTTATATGGATATAGATGTAACTTGAATAAAATTTATAAATTATTTTCCATTATTGCTTTATCAGTGAATTACTCCAAATCCAGCTACTGGTTTGAATTACTAGTAATTGAAGGCTTCAGTCTTTTGACTTTGCCTTCTGCTCATTGTGTATTCTTTTGTTTTATAGTTTTATACATCAATTATTTTGATGACCTCTAGTGAGTGAAGGCTAGATCCTGTTTGTATTTTCTTGTAATTTCTGATAGATTTTGCAAGGAATTTCATTAACTGTTTTTTTTCTCAAACTTTGTTATAACTATTTTTTATTAATGTTGGAATCAATTGAAATCCTCCTAGTTGCTATTCATGACCAGGTTTGTGCGTCATTTGTTCAGCTGATTGAAGTCCATCCATCTTTCTTGGAGGTGAGCATCTTGCTCTGGTTCATTTTAGTTTTTCAAGTTAATTGGATGTTCTTATTCTGTCACACTATATTGGTTGTTTACTTGTTTGAGTAAGTAGAATTCATTTAGATATCGCAAGATTAGAATGCGTAGCACTGTTTTATATACTTATCTCAAGTTTATTATATGCATTTGTAATTTTTAAACTTGTTGAACAAGCAAGCATCAAGTGTCTTACCTATTTACTTTCTTTAAAATTAATGTTATTTTTATCTCCTCTCTCTTATCTAATGCAATTATTAATTCATTGCAACCACATTTAAGGAAAGTGATTGAATACATGTTACAAGTCAACAAGGACACAGATGAAGAAGTAGCCCTTGAAGAAGCCTGTGAATTTTGGTACTATATGTATTTGGATGTTATTTTCTTGATGGTTCAACAAGTGGCTGTGTGACATCCCAATAATATACGACAAGCATATATAGTGTAGACGCCATCAATTATAATAAAGGAAAGTAGTCAAGAGTAATTAAAGTATAAAGGATTACAGTCATCTTTGAAATAGTTGGAAATTTTAAAACTTAAAGTGCTAGGAAGAATCTCAAAATAACTTAAGTTGAAAGTGTTTCAAAAGAACACAAAAGAACTGAGAAAGTCCTAGGGAGTCTAGGCAGCAGCATCTCCATTTCCTTCCAAGACATGCTCTAGTGAAACCTCATTCTCCTCTGCTCACATCTAAGTGGATGATCATTGCAAAAGAAAGACATACACAAACAACACAAACAAGCAAGGGTAAGCTAATTATATAAAAAGCATGCAATGATATCAACATATACAAACAAGGCAATGTATGACCTAGATCCTAGCATGTTATCTTCTAGACCTGACTTGTCCGGATTTTAGAATGATAGTCGAGCTATGGCAGGCCATGCACCCGTGGTGGCTTGTGATACTTGGGCTCCCCCCGCCCTGGGCTCCCCCGCCTTGCCACACTCACGAGGTTAGTCTGTTCCGCGCTCTGGAGCATAATGGAAGCCTCCAAGACTAAGACCTCCTGCTACTCCTCACCACATGGTTCAACCCTCTCTACGTGAGAGGAAAAACCATTGGAGCGTCAGGAAGACCTCCAAGACTGAGCTCCTACTTTCATCCTAAAACACTAAGAATCTCACCAAGAGATTCTACACTGATGGAACTTGGTTTGCCACTTGGATCGTACTTTCATCACTTTGTAATCATATACCTTTTGCCTCAATCAACATATACCTAATCTCAACAATATACATTACTCACCAATCACAAGTTATAAAAATAACTACTCCCTAATTTAATCTAAGTTAATCAATACCATAATCTTTTATAATTTATTTCCAATGCCTAAACCCTATACAGATATAAAACCCTGTTTCCTTCAACTATATTATAATAGTTATATTAAACCATACTTCTATTATAATATTTCTATTAAACCATTGCACAAACATTTTTAATTTATATTAAACCAACATTCACATTATAATATTATATTTTACGAAACTACTAATTATATATAAAAGTATATTATATTAATAAAATTTATTAGCATACGTACTACTATATAATATTAATATAATTTATATGTAACTACTCCCCTACACCTTTTATATATAATATTAAATTGTATTAATATCACATATATTTTAAGACAAAAGAACGTACCAATATAATACTACCAACAGTAATCTCCCAACCTCATATATATATATATATATATATATATATATATATATATATATATATATATATATATTAACTCCTTCCTTCTTCAATATATAAATATATACCTATATCTATATTATATTAATATAATATATTATAATACTTTCTTTATAAAATACGTACTATATTAATATAATATATAAACCCTTTAACATCAATTTCCTAACACCAACTACTTCCATATACTAAACCATCCCTCCATGACATTCCACAATTTCTTACTTTATTTTTCTTTATTCCCTCCATATTGCTCATTGCTTTACGGATACAGCTTTTTCCCCCTTCCTTCCTATATTTTTATTTTATTTTCTTTTCTTTTTCTTTCTGCTCTCTATGGGACCCGTGTGGGTCCTCAAAAGCTATCAATATTCATTCTCTCATTTAAATAAGGTTTAATACCTATTTTGGTCTCTCTTTTTGGGGGATTATTCAAAGTAGTCATTCCTTTTTTAAAAAGTTCACTAAAGTCATACTTTTTGTAAAAATTGTGCAAGTTAGTCCTTTTTGCTAACAACGTTAATTCTGCTAACGGCAAAGTTTCCCAGCTAGCAAATATTTGACAAATGGGCTGACGTGTTGGCGAATGGGTGCAGAGATGGAATTTAAGAGTGATTTCATGATGCCGCTGCCGCAACCCTAATTCCATCAACCTCCTTGTGCTGCCAGCGTCACCGGAACCGTCGCACAACCATCCAAGGCCACCATCAACTCCTCATTCATCCTCAACCACGCTCAAGAACACAACCAGCGCGTCTAGCAACCACACTAAATCGCCTCACCTCCATTAACGCACCACCGCGAGCAGCCTCAGTCCACTGTGACAATTCCTTTGTTCTTCCATCAACTACCCAAATCGTAACAATATAGAGAATCCGAGAAAGTTCATCTTCTCCTCCATTCTCCACCATGAAAACTGCAATCTCCACCACGCCATCTCCATCATCCTTTGTGTGTTGACATGCAACCTCAACCCAGTAAACAACAACCCATATACAAAATCCAGATCGCGCCTCCACCTCGCGAGTTTCATCCATTCCAAAACCATCAGATTCATCACGAGTTCAATACTTCTCCTTCGCAACCTGTAAGGACATGCAACCAGCCCCAAAACCCAATTGAAGAAAGCCCCAAATTGAAGAACCCTAATCACGTAGAAACCATCCCCATCGCGAGCATCTCATCGCGCATCAACATCATGCCTCCTCAGACCTGCAAAGCAAGAGAACCAAACCAGAACAGTTGTTGATAAATCGCAACGCAGCCTTGTGCAACCCACTGAATTAGGCATTGTGAGGGTGGTGGGACGGAACGACAGGGTGAATTCGAGGTCTCTTGAAATTCTAGAAATTAGGGTTGGCGGGAGTGTAAGAAAGAGGGGTTTGGTGGGGATGGGGTGGGTGATAGGGTGGGGGAGGGGCGGAAGGGAAAGTGGGAAAGGGGAGAACGACGCGACGAAGATTTTGGAAGAAGAAGATTCGATCTGGCTTTTGCCAACACGTCAGCCCATTCGCCAACAGGTTAGCCCATTTGTCAAATATTTGCGAGCTGGACAGCTCTGTCGTTAGCATAATTAACGTCGTTAGCAAAAAGCACTAACTTCCACAAGTTTTGCAGAAAGTAGGACTTTAGTGAACTTTTTAAAAAAGGGAGGACCACTTTGAACAAACCCCCCGAAAAAAGGGACCAAAATAGGTATTAAACCTTTAAATAACTTCCCCATGATTCAAATTTCATCATTAATCCCCACTTTTGGTTGTTAGATCATGTATACGAAGCTTGTTGTCCAAATTGAAGAATGGAAGAAACACATGAGCAAAAATGAATGTAAAAGAAGAAATATTGAGCACAGATTGATACTGCCGCTAGGGTGCAGCTGGGGTACAGTTGAGCCCTATTCCTCTCTGGAAGGTTGCAGCTGGGGTACAGCTGAGCGCCCAACTCTCTGGAAGTCTGCAGTTGGGGTGCAGCTGAGGTACAGCTGAGCGCCCAGCTCTCTGGAAGCCTGCAGCTGGGGTACAGCTGAGCGCCCAGCTCTCTGGAAGCCTGCAGCTAGGGTACAGCTGAGCGGTGGCAATGCTGATGTGGAAAAATTAGGTCTTGTTAGACCTAACACGCAAAGGGATTGGGATCTTTTGCAACCCAGACGCGTCTTCTCTCGTTTTGGAGCTCTTGGAGGAGCTTGGAGCTGTGGGAACACTCCTTCTTCATCCTTGGGTCTCCTTTCTTCTTCCATTTCCACCATTGTTGTAAGCTCAAGCTCTCCATTCATGGAGAGCTAGTTTCATTGTTGTTGGGGGATTGTTGTAGCCACTGAACTTTTATGTAAATCATTTTGTTTTGAATGAAAATATGTCTCTTTCATTCATTGCTAGTGTTTGATTTCTTCTCTTAGTGCTTGTTGTGAAATTGCTACTCATAACTTGATTTTAGGGTTACTTAATATTGGGAAATGTTGGGTAAATCCGGACTTTGGTTAAACACCTAAAGGAAATAGTATCTAGGGATAGAACTAGGCCCTTTGGTTGTCTAAATATCTCATTTCTTAATGCGGAACTAATTGTTAGGTTTTCCAAGGGATTGGAGCTTAATAAGGAAGTCTAGACTCTTTCTACCAAGGGATTGTGGTTTGAGTAATTTAGTAGATTGACTTTGACAATTTAATGAAGAAGAAGTAATTTTATTTACATAAGAGTGAAGTCAGTGAAAGCATACCCCAACAATATCATTCCATTGCATTTCAAATCTCTCCATTTCAAAGTGTTTGAGTGCTTAAGATCCCTTTTATCATTTATGTTTTATAGTTACTTTAATTTCACCAAAACTCAAATTATGGAAACATTCTTTAGTCTAGGTTAGTTAGAAATTATACGATTGTCTAGTTACACGAGTCTCTTGGGAAACGATTTCCGGTCTTACCGGTTTATTACTTTGAACGATTTGGTACGCTTGCCAAAGAGTTAACACTCATGCACAAAAAAACTCCTCCTATCACCCATCATTTCAATAACGATAACCCTCAAACATACATATATCTCTTGCATGCTCTTCATAAAAATTTCCTATATCCAAAACAACTTTCTCTCTCACATTCTATTCTTTTATATCTACTTCTATTATATATATGTCTATATATATATATATATATATATATATATATATATATATATATATATCAGTAACATTCATTTTTCACTCACAGACTCACGGTGCATCAACGTTCTCTCTCACTCAAACTCTCCAGTCAACTCCTTCACAAAACCCACACCAACCTTCTCTGCATCCAGGGCCAACACGCTCCCTCCCTAATTACTTGCATATAGTGCATTGTGAGACCACACAATCCCAAAGATCCACAAGAAGATTTCTCACTATCCAATCCAAGCTTCTTTGTGTAATCCTTTTTTTCCTCTGTAAAGATCTAACTGCATGGTTCACTCCACATCAAGGTTTAGCAACTTCATTAATAAAGAACCATCCTAGCAAAATCCGAGACTAACCTATCTTCATTCTTCCACCATTATATTTATCTTCCTCTTTCATTATTCCCTTTTTGTACAACCTATCACTCTCCCTTACACTTCTCCCAAAAGACCCAACTTATCTACTTCTTTTTATTTGACCATGACGCTTCAATCTTGTGCCCAACAACAGGTTTTTCTTTGATCTTTCCATAAACCTAAATGCACGTTACACTTCTACCCTTCTTCTTTTCTTTGATTCACTATCATATTCCAAGGTACCCAAGTAAAACAGAGGTAACTCGCCTCGTTGTATGAATCCCACATTCCAACACCTACTTCTTCCTAGTTCACATCATTCAAGAGACGCAATCTTTCTCACAAAACCATTCAAAATAAAGTCCAAAACAGTACAACAGTACAGAATACAACATGCATATATTTTCAAATCAGATTCAAGCAATAAATTGAAAGAAAAATAACTAGCTCTCCTTACCTTTTGGTTCTCACAACATAGTTCCTAAAAAACGCCCTAAAAGTGCCTCCGCACATAGGTAATTTCGATAATACCTACAAGCCACCAAATTGGTGTAGAGCACAGTCTTTAGGACTTGATAGGATAAGGAAAATAAAAATAACTCTACTTTCAAGGCAGAACCTTTGCATGAGTAAACCCTAGGGTGCGGAGAATGAGAAATTTACTTTATCAATGGAGAGACGCAAAACTAATCGGATGGATTGGAAGCCCTCGACTCCGGGAATATAGGGGCACCACCTATTTGGAAAAGCAATGGTATAAATTTGAGAAAGGGTAGAGAGAAGATGGAGCAAGGTTTAGAGAGAAGGCAGAGCTTCTAAAGAACCCAACTTTTAGAGAGAGTGTGGGAAGCTAACAAATGAATTCTAATTTCTGAAAAATTTCTCTCTAAGGTTAGGTTGTCCCTAGCCTTATGGGCCTGACTGCCTCACATAAGGCCCAATGGCTTTAAAAATTTTAGGCCCTTACAGGCTAGAGTTCATAATGTAGCTTCTAGATGTTTTGAATCACAACTAAAATAATAAAATAATAAACTTTTTTACGTGTATTTTGTTTTATTGTGTTACTTGCTTTTTTCATATTGGGAGGAGGGGTTTTAGGTGGTTGTAATGTATTCTAGTTTTGAGACATAAAAGTTCAAGTCATACTGTTTCTAGTATTGTATGTTTAAATTCGAACCTTCTTCAACAGTTCTATTTGACCCTAAAGACAACTATTAATTTGATCAAAAGGTGTTCAATGTATTTTTGAAAGATACCTCCCTCATTCATACATAATTCTCTTAACTTGAGCAGTTTTGTTATATAATTTTCATTGGTTACATGACATTCATGGAATTTTGTTTTAGGAGTTTTATGACTGTATCAATTCTCATGTTTTCATTCTTGCTGGATGAAAGTCTGGAATGAAAAACACAAGTTCTCAAAATACATTTAATGTAAATTATATTTAGATGAGACATTTTTTGGGTTCTGATAATGATGGGAGAATGAATTGATTCGTTATATGTTGGGAGAATGAATTGTCTCACGTTGTATATTGTCTCAGTAGATGTCATCGGCTAACAAGATAATTTTTTAGTTAATTTATAAAAATAATTCAAGTTTAATGAATTTTAGTTTAGTTAAAATTATGAAACATATTCTTAAGGTTTTAATGTGGATTGTATGGTTGAGAATCTATGTTAACCAGAATTCTGAGTATAGTATAGTTGTGAGTAGCTTCTCTTTTCCTTTTGAGTTATTTATGAACATATAAAATTGTTCTAACTTAATTATTTTATTTGTAGATCTTTAATGATTCATCTTTAATGGAAGCTCCAAACATTGAAGACATTAGAACTAAGTGGTTTCTTTTATTTTAAGTGTTAGTAAATTGTAGAAACTTGACTACAATGTAGTCTAGGTTAATGTTATATTTGGATTTAATATAAGTTTGATGTACAAATTATGTATTAAAAATTATTACACAATTTAATTTTTGAAATGAATTTTATTATGTTAGTTTAATTAAATATGTTCATTTCATGTTATATTGATTATTGTTAGATATATTATCTTTATTTTATATTTATCTTTTATCTTTATCTTTTATCTTTAGTTTGTTTGTTATTATTTCTTATTTGTATTTTGGGCTTAGCCCATATTTCTTCTATTATAAATAGAGAATCCTATGTGTATTTAACACAAGGGAAATTAATCCCAAATATAATTTTCGTCATATTTAACATGGTATCAGAGCCTGGTTCCTCTGAGGTAAAAGTTTCTGGTGCCTCTACCACTACATCTGCCGCTGCTGGCGGTGGGGCCTTCTACTGTTGCTACCGGCGCCGTCATATACTGTTGTTGTTTATTGCTGCCATTACCAGAGTTTCAGTTTCGATCGACGATCACACAGTTTTGATCATCTCGACCAGGTGACTACCATGCCATTAACGACGCCTTCATCAGAGTTCCTTTTAAAGTTATGGATTTGCTCCCTTTTCTCATCGTGCATTGTGGCATCTTTGGTAGTTATAATATATCTAACAATTATAAATTGATTGACGAGATTATAATACAGGAAATTAATTGTAAATTGAATGGAAATGTGAAATGTAATAATGAATTTTTTTCATAAAACAAGTTTTTATGATAGGTGAACAATGTATGTAATAAACATTTATTTCTGAAAAGTATATATTATGATAGGTGAACAATTACTTGTCATAATATATTCTACATATTATAATAGGTGAAAAAATCTACGTCATAAAACAATGATAAGTGAAAATCTATCATAATAAACTAGACCTATTATGATAGGTGATAGAAAGTACGTCATAATACGCTGGACCTATTATGATGGAGTATTATGTCCGTCATAAAATGTGCAAACCTATTATGATGCCCATAACTATGATGTCAGGTTACCTATCATAATAGGTCATTTTTACCTATCATAAAAAATGATTTTCCACTGTTGTTTTCCAGACAAACATCATTATACTGAGTTAGAATGACCTCACGTTCATCACATTAACACAATTCAGCAACGAAATAACAAAAAAATAAAATAAAAGGTATATAATTTTAAAATTTATACCAAAAATTTGTTAAACTTAAATCTTACATAATGATAAATTTCATAAAAATATAAAAGGTTCAATTATAAAATATGCAAGCAATCCACATATTTAAAAGCCTTTTACATTTAGTTACGTCTTCCAATTCTGGTCAAATGCCAGTGGTTGAAATTTTAAATGAAGACTTTTCTCAAAGGAAAGTTAAGCAATAAATTATCGAGTAAACAAAACTTCATCGGTAAAATTTATTGACGGATAGCTCACCTTGGTAATTATTACAAAATATATTTGTTGTTAATTATCAAGAGACGATATTCATCGATAATGATATGACTCAGGTATGGACAAATGAGTTGTCGAGCTCATTCACAACTAAGCTCCTCCACTAAGTGCACAAACACAATGAAAATCCCAACTCAACCATAACTATAATTAACTAATATAAAATTGTTCATGAGTTTAGAATATACAACAACAACTTTAGAACTGGGAAGAAGAACTTCATTGCTTCACTCTCCATCATGTTTGGAGAAAATAGTTTATGGTGAAGAATGTAACGTCCCGGCAACTTACAGGGGCTGTTGACTGCCTCTCACACATCACCACGAGACTTTCCAGTGTGCTTTGTCCTCATTCGCACACTTTCCGGGAAAACTTCCCCAAAGGTCACCCATCCGAGAATTTCTCCAGGTTAAGCACGCTTAACCATGGAGTTCTTATGGGTTAGGCTACCGAAAAGTAAATGCATTTTGGTGATATGAATAGCCAAATCAATTCCTTTTAAGCTATCCTTCAACTGTATAGTCCCATACCAATACAGTTTCCAGATCCCTCTCATTCCGGTGTATGTTCGATTCGTCCATGTGCCCCTTCCACTAGAAGCCTGCCAGGAGCCGCTCCTTGTCCGTGCCTCTTGCACCGGCGATCACTCCCCACCCTCTCAGTGCCCGGGAACCTCAATAAACATCAACAACAATGGTGATAACCTCAAGATCAGAAAGAGAAGCATCCCTAACTCTCACGAGGATCTCCAATTTAAAAATCATATTCTTTCTCTTTCGCAACTTTTCCCCAACCGTCAACTACACCGCAAACCTTGCCACGTAGCTCACAAAAGAGCTTTTATAACAAGCAATATTAACTACAAAAAGAATCACCAAAATAACAAGCATTAGGCCAATCCTAAAATTGGTAGGACCAAGCTTAAATAGGTAGAGCATAACTTAAATTGGTAGGGCTCACCTTAAAATAGATAGGGTTGAGCTTAAATGAATGATGTTGTGAGCTCGACAAGTCTCTAACACGCACTTCAAAGCCAATTCTTACAGTTGTAGATTACGTTAATTCAACTATTCTATGACTTTCTAAATCTCGTCATTTGAATCAATCTCTTCCACTAAAAAAAACTAGTTTCACCGACGAAAGAATTTTTCAGAAATCGCCAAAATTTGTTGGTAATACTGTCTTTTCGACGGATTATTGACGACCATTTATCTATCAGCAATACCTTTGGCAATAACGATTACCGACGAAGATTGGCCTTCGGTAATTATCGACGGCCTAATTCTTCAGATCGGTAACCGAAAGATTAGATCCTCGGTAAGTTCATCGGAAAGTACTTGGTAGAATTAAGTGCAATTTGTATTTG
This sequence comes from Vigna mungo, assembly GCA_036885675.1. Lineage (NCBI taxonomy): Eukaryota > Viridiplantae > Streptophyta > Magnoliopsida > Fabales > Fabaceae > Vigna > Vigna mungo. Next base: position 26,596,431 of record CP144697.1, on the reverse strand, counting down.
TTATGCAACTACACAATCAGACCTGCATAATATTTTCAAAGCACAATGACACAATAAAAATTTGGATAAATATGCATCCCACAATAATCTAATCACGGATGCAATAAACAATATCACATTAAATGTAGATGTTCAAATTTAAGAACATCTATTTGTAATAAAACATAAAACATGTTCATCTAGATCAAGAAATTAACTACTTACTTAAATACATTATCCTTATTTATTTGTATCATACATTTGATTATTTCATACAATGGTGTATGTTAGGCACACTAGTGCAGAAAAGGCTTTTAATGTCTATTATTTAGGACTTTTAATGTTCGACCCGCCACCGACGTCTTATTGGGAGACATTGATGGGATGTTGGACCCTACAGTCAGACATCTATATAAACATCGGACAGTACAAGTTAGACGTATATATATAGATGTCAGACAATGTTGGTCAGACGTCTATATAGACTTTATAGACGTTAGATACAAAAGGTCAGACGTCTATATAGACGTCCGACTGTGGGGAATCCGACATCTAATGCCCTGGACCGAATTTTGGCTTTGTAATCCATTAGACGTCTGCATATACACTGACAGACGTCAATAGATGTCGAACAATGCATTAACAGACGTTTAATGAGTGTTTGTTTTTTTAAAATTAATTTATTTTTACAATAAAACCACACCTGAAAAACAGAAAAATTTTCCTAGAACAACATAATATAATATATGTTATGCGTTTCAAATTAACAAAGTACTAAAAAACAATCCAAAACCTAAACTATCAAAAGTTAAAGTTAAACTAAATGTAAATGTTCAACAACAATAGCAAATATTCCTAGGTCCATCTTTGGAGAAGATAAGTTGTCCATTCTTGTCTTATCTTCTTAATTGCGTCCTCTAGTATAGGAGATGTACTCTTGAAGCACTGCAAAATGAAGAATGATTCATTATGTTTGCATATGTTCAAAGATGAATTTCATTTGTAATGTATTGAAGGTAAGCATCATTAATCCAAGACATGACATAGTAGCCACATTCCCATGAATCTAGCTGCTTGTTACACTAAAATGACAAACTAAATAGTCAAGCATTTAGATCATTCAATAACATAGAAAATGAAGTAAAACTATAACTAACTTACAACCTTTGGATATAGGATTTGAACTAGTTGACCTTTGGCTTTACCACAGCTCTATTTACATTGAAAACACAAGGTAATATTAATAACTATTGGACATCATAAAAATTGAAGGTCAACATGAATTTCAAACATAAAAGGAGAAACACTTACCCTTGAAGCATGTTTTTCAAGTCAGTTTTCATTTTCCTATGCAGCGAACAAAAGCATATAATTTTGCATTGTCCAGGATGATGACCATCAGCTATTAGTGAGACCTACAATGAATCATAAATATTTAGTAAACTAATTAAGTAAACCTTAATGAACTTTTGCATAAAATAACTCATACCCATCAATGTACGACACAAGGTATACGTCTTTATTTGACTCAGCCATCCATGTTTGCAAATAATTTTGTTTGCTCTCAATTGTGTTAGCAGAAGGTTGGATGTCTGAGGTTCAATAAATCCGTACATGGAAGACCGACCTTGGTTCACAATAACTGTGTCCATGTACCTAAGACAACAAAGTTAAGTTGTTAGACACTAAGAATCAAAATATAACTAATATGGAACACAAAATTAACTATCTTACATGCATCACAGTTGAAGGATGGAAATATTCAACATCTTGTCTCTCATAATGACCTCTAGGGCATCATTGAATGTGATATATACTGGCACATGGCACTGAAGGCAAAATACTCTCAAATCTCAGTGCAATTCTACTGCTTCTCTAGACAACCTAGGTAATTTTGTCATGAACTAAAGATAAAATTTTCAAAGTTATCAATCAATGTTTATAAATTTAACATAGAAATACTAATAATAAAAATATTATACCTGTGGTGTAGCAATGTGTGACATGATCAATGCTCTAGGCCAGGTTATAAATGTTCCTCTGGCCTCCCCCACAATTCCTGAAGTGGGTACAAGCCTCCCCCACAAATTGAATATTTTAAATCGGACATCTAAGACCAATAAAAAATTAAATCATGTCTTATTTTTATGTCCATTTGGAGGAGTTGACGTGTTCGTTACTATAGACATCAATGTCTTTTGAATCCATCGTCTAAATGATTATTTTATTTACAATATTGTCACCGGTCACATTTTACGTTGGATATTTAGGTAACCGATGTCTAATTGGTGATGTTAAAGACATTTTCTGCACTAGTGACATATCCATAAAAATAGTTTTGTTTTCATTATTTTTGTGTAATGTAGTATTCTAACCCACGTTATGGGTTCAAAGATCGATTATTTAAAGTCTTTTGATATATTTATTTTTCATTTATAAATATTTTCTACCCCATAAAATGGGGAAAGACTAGAAAGATAGGCAATATAAAGTCTTTGGACTAGTTTCATATTTCTAACCCGTAAAATGGATTAGGTGACAGAAGTCCATGTAAATTAATTCACTCATCTTATTATTAAAAAAAGACAAAACATATATGATGATTTTTTACAACTAGTTTATAGTTTTTTCTTTAAAGAAAAACGTGGGTGACCATGTTCTCAGATTCTAATAATTTATAGTGTTTTTTAGACGCTATTAGAAGTACAGTTTCTTAAAATATAATCTTCTCACTTTTGTATTTATTTATATTCTTTTCTTTTAAACATTTATTAAGTTTTAAAATACCCTCAAAATATATTTTGTCAATAAAAAGTTGTTCAGAGTTTAACTTATATTTATCAAATACTAATTATTTAATGTTAGTTATATGAAGAAGTTTCAGATATAGGTTAGGTTTTATGAATTAATTTTTAAAAATTAAAAATAGTGAGAATGATAAAATAAGACGTGTTGAACTGAATCCAACCACCATCTTGAGCAATTGATAAAGACGGGAAACGTGTTGAAGATGTTGAGTAATTGATATCAATTTTGACTTCACACTCAATTAAAAGTATATAATCTAGGAAATTATGTCAGTCAATTCAAGCATATTTGAAAAGAAAAAAGGTAGAAGAAGAATGTTAATAGAAAATGAAAATAGTTAGATAGATAACGTAAACATAAAAGGCATTGCAGCACTATATATAGGTTATTTCGTACGCATAACCCATAAGCACTTATTTTTAACACTTGTTAAAATGAATTCCTTCCTTTTGATTATCGTCTTTCTTCATCTTTGTTGGATTTCTCTAAGTCTGAGCGCAGAGACGGTATGCATTGGAAGTGAGAGAGAGATACTTGTGAAGTTGAAGCATCATCTCAAAGATCCTTCAAACAGGCTTTCTTCTTGGAATGCTACTATCAATTCCAACTGTTGTCAGTGGGCTGGAGTTGTTTGCCACACCATTACATCTCATGTTGCAGAGCTTCACCTCACCACTCTACGTCCTCTTTACGATGACAGCCTAGGTTATCCATTGGATAAATATGTTTATGACAACGCATTCAGAGAGTATAATAGAAGGGCGTTCAGTGGAGAGATAAATCCTTGTTTGGTTGATTTGAAGCATTTGAATTACTTGGATCTTAGCGGAAATCTTTTTTATGATGTACCAATTCCTTCTTTCATTGCAACAATGACTTCCTTAACTCACCTCAACCTTTCTCATGCTGGATTCATGGGAAACATTCCTCCTCATATTGGAAATCTCTCCAATTTGCTCTATCTTGATTTAAGTTATGCTGCCAACGGAAGAATTCCTTCCCAGATAGGGAATCTCTCCAACTTGCTCCACCTCGAACTCAGAGGATATTATTATGAAAATGTTGATTGGCTGTCAAGTCTTTCCAAGCTTTGTTATCTTGACTTGGGGCACACTCATCCACTTGTAGGAGGTATGTCAATTCCTTCTTTTCTTGGTTCAATGACCAACTTAATTCACTTGGACCTCTCTGATTCTGGATTTATGGGCAACATTCCTTCCCAGATTGGTAATCTTTCCAATTTGGCGTATCTAGACCTAAGTTATGCTGCCAATGGAATTATTCCCTCTCAAATTGGAAATCTCTCCAACTTGCTTTACCTTGGTCTTCGAAGTGGTTATTTGTTTGATCAAATTTTCTTTTTCAGAAATTTTGATTGGTTGTCAAGTCTTTCAAAACTTGAATATCTTGATTTAGGAGGTGCAAACCTATCCCAATCATTTCAATTGCTTCACACCCTTCAAGTTCTTTCTTCTTTGAAGCACTTAGATTTGTCAGATTGTACATCATTCTCTTCGTATAATCAACCATCCTTTGTTAACTTTTCGTCTCTCATCACTCTTGATCTTTCCCATATTTCTTATTCTTCTACAATTTATTTTATTCCAAAGTGGGTATTTGGACTGAAAAAACTTGTTTCCCTTTTTTTATGTAATAACTACTTTGAAGGTCCAATTCCTGATAGTCTTAGAAACCTCACACTTCTTGAAAATCTTGACTTGAATGAAAATTCATTATCATCTTCTATACCTCATTGGCTTGGTGTTCTTTCTCATCTCAAGTTCTTGGACCTATCACGTAACAACTTACAAGGGAATATTCCTGATGTTTTAGGAAATGTGACTTCTCTAGTTAAATTTGATCTATCATTCAACAAACTCGAAGGTCCAATTCCAATTTCTTTAGGAAAGGTGGCTTCTCTTGTTAAACTTGATCTATCATTCAATAAACTCAAAGGTCCAATTCCAACTTCTTTAGGAAAGATGACTTCTCTGGTTAAACTTGATCTATCATTCAATAAACTGGAAGGTCCAATTCCAACTTCTTTGGGAAAGGTGACCTCTCTAGTTATACTTGATCTATCATACAATCAACTTTCAGGCAATCTAACACTAGATTATTGTGGCAACAAAGTTGATGGTGAACATAAAAAATCAATTGGAATACTTTCATCATTAAGAGTTCTTATGTTGTCTTCAAATCAACTTGGTGGAAATCCATTTAAAAGTCTTGGATCACTCTCTAAATTGTTTTACCTTGACATTAATGACAATCATTTTCAAGGAGTTGTCAATGAAAGTCATCTTGAAAATCTTATAAGCTTGAGATGTTTTTATGCATCAGGAAACAATTTGACTTTAAAAGTGGGTCGCAATTGGCATCCTACTTTCAAACTTATCCGTTTGGATATGAGCTCTTGGCAATTAGGTCCCAACTTTCCATCATGGACTCACTCACAAAATGAACTTCAACAATTAGTGATGTCTAATACAAGCATTCTAGATTATATTCCCCCTTACTTTTGGAAGGCTTTTTATTCTCTAAAATATCTAAATCTCTCTAATAATCATATTCAAGGTAAGATTGAAAATTCATTGGAAAATCCATTATCTTTTATGATCATTGATCTAAGCTCAAATCACTTGCATGGAAAATTACCATATTTATCTAGTGATGTTATATGGTTAGATCTCTCAGGTAATTCATTCTCTTCAATGTATGATTTCTTATGTTGCAAGCAAATCAAGATATTTAACTTGAATCTTCTCAATCTTGATTATAATAACTTATCAGGAAAAATACCTGATTGTTGGATAAAGTGGCCAAATTTGGTAACTGTAAATTTACAAAGCAACCATTTTGCTGGGAACATGCCCATGAGCATGGGCTCTTTAGCTCGATTAGAGTCTTTGAACATCCGTAACAATTCATTATCAGGAATATTTCCTATTGCTTTGAAGAAGAACAACAATTTGATATCTTTGGACATTGGAGAAAATAATCTTTCCGGAACTATTCCAACATGGATTGGAGAAAATTTGCCAATAATTAAAATTTTTCGCCTTCGATCAAACAATTTTTCAGGTCATATTCCAAATGGCATATGTGATATGATATTTCTTCAGGATTTTGACCTTGCACAAAATAGTTTGTCTGGAAATATTCCAAATTGTTTAAACAACTTTAGAGCCATGATCCAGAAAACCAAAAGTACAAATTTAATTATCTATCCCAATAACGGGAGATCAGATGCAATCAGTATTATCCTATGGACAAAAGGAAGGGCTTTATTGTATAGGAGTATTCTTGGCTTGGTGACAAATGTTGATCTTTCTAATAATAAGTTATCAGGAGAGATACCTAGAGAAATTACATATTTAGATGGTTTGATATATTTGAATTTATCTGGCAATCAATTGTCTGGCCACATTCCACCAAGTATTGGTAATATGAGATTATTAGAATCTATTGATCTATCATGGAATCAATTATCAGGAAAAATCCCTCCAACCATATCAAACTTAAGCTTTCTCAACAAGCTAGATTTGTCTCATAACAATTTAGAGGGAAAAATTCCAACGGGCACTCAAATTCAAAGCTTTGAAGCATCAGACTTTGTTGGAAATAATTTGTGTGGTCCACCCCTACCCATCAATTGCACTTCCAACCACCAAATTCCATATATTGAGTGCTCAGAAACAGGGCATGAAGTGAATTGGTTCTTCGTGAGCTTGACACTTGGATTTATTGTGGGATTTTGGATAATTATTGCTCCTTTGTTAATTTATAGAACATGGAGGTATGCATATTTTTCCTTCCTTGATAACATGTGGTATAAAATACAATCATATTGGTGATTGTTGATTTGTAATGTAGCACTGTTGTTTTATTTGACATTCATCTATCTATCTCTGTATGAATGTGTGGTCTACATATTTATGTTTGTGTTAACACATGTTTTTGTATTTTCTTCATATTAAAATGCCAACAAGATTATGTTTTTCGTGTTTCTTATTTACATTATTAGTATTTCGGGTTTCGGTATTATTTTAATAATCTAATTGATCTTATCCTCTTCTCATTCTTTCCTCATACCATTAATACATACATTTTGTGTCTCCTATTGTCTTTGAGATGCACATATTATCAACACCTACGTGAAAGTTTTATTAATTATTAATTGTATAAAGATTATTTTAGGATATCCTATTAGGTCAATTAAACGAATTTAGGAAAAGTTTCTTATCTTTTATAAAATTCTAAAAAACAAAAAATAAAGTATCTTATATTTCTTAAAAGAAAATGACGTAAAGTTGATTAAACTAATTTTTTGAAACTTTGCTAATTGTATTGGTCAACGTTATTGTTAGTTGTGTGGGCCTCAACTTGCTCTTGTAGGCTGTATCAATTTTCAAAGGCCTTTTTTTTTTCCTTTTTAGTACAATTTAAATTCTGTGATTCATCGGTAGAAATATTTTTTAATTTGACAAAGGAAAACTAAAATTTATAACAATAAATATTTATCTATATATATATATATATATATATATATATACACACAAATAGAATATAAAAAAATACATACGAATAGAAAAATATTAAAAAATAAATAAATAGTGCCTCTTATCTTTAACCAATTATGTGCTTGTTTTCAATATTCAGCAGATTTATTAAATTAAGACTTCGCAACTTCTGAATTTATCTATTAAATGACATGTTATTCTCAAAAATTGGTGAGCCAATTCTTTTTTTTAGAACTGTATTTGAAATTTTCCTTATTCATAGGACTCAATTGTAATTCCCATATTTTACTTCTGCATCTTCGTGAATATAAAAAACTCTCACTTTGTATACAAATGTAATACTTTGAACTGCGTAATTGAAAGTTAAAGAAAATATCACTTTGTATATGATTCAAAAGTCATTCTCATACTTAAATAGTACTTTATTATTTTTTATTTTTTTAAATTATGTAATACTGATGTAATAATGAGTAGAGAAAGTCTGATGAGATACGAAAAACAACCTCTCGTCCAAGTTAGGCTAATCTACCAAGAACTTACTTTTCAATAAATATTTAAAAGTCAAGTTTTACACAAAAAGAGAGTTTTTGGAAAGGGAATTAACGCGAGATCAAATGATGTGTAGAGATGAAAATGGGAGCTTAAAACCATTTCATTACCACTTTCTTTTTGTATTTTGTGTAACTTGCTACAACGAAGATTTTTCAACAAATATTTTAGGAATGTCAAAATCTATAATGTAAACATTTTTGGAGGCCAAATATATAAAATATATTAAAAAAATATTAAAATTTAAAAAAAATAATTGAAATCATGTATAAATTTATATAAATATAAAAAATATTATGGAGATGGGTCAAGGTCCTTCTGTCACATCTAAGGTCTGTCTCTAATTTTTCATTTATTAGGATTAGATATAATATATCTAACTATAATACTTGCACTTTTAGGCTTTGTTTTTTTGTGGTAATTTGAGGGAGATAATTTGTGAGAGATGATTTGAATAGATTTAAGTGGATTTGAGGATAATTTTTTTTGTTGTTTTTTTGAGTGGATTTGTGGATATTTGAGAATGAATTTGAAAGTAAAGTTTGTGAGAATGAGTGTAGGATTTGATTGATGTGAGAGATTTAAAAAATTAGTTTAATTGGTAGAAATTGAAAATTACCAAAATATCCCTAATTATTAAAGTTATATAAAATGATAATTGTTAATGTTATATTTAATTGTAAAATTGTTTATAAAGAGTAAAAAATTAACATTAATTATTAAAATTAATTTTAATATTTTACAAAAATTTATTTTCGTAAAATGAATTTATTTTTAATTGTAAAAATATTTATAAAGAAAAAAAATTAAAATTAATTTTAAAAATTAATAATTTAGTAAAATGGAATAAGATAAAAATTTGATGAGCATAGGAGGAGGGAGATGCTTGCTTATAGGAAAAACAGGAATAATGATTTAGTAATTAATTAAAAGAGATATTAAAGTCATCTTAACCAAGTAGCATGCTTCTGGGCAAAATATCTACAAGTTGGAATGAATATATTAAAAAAATATAAGAAAACTAAAGTTCAAAATATGGAGATTCACACATTGGAACCGGATACATGGTTTGGGAGGCTTCCTGTATAATGGAGGAACTGAATACAGAGACATTGGAACCGAATATGAGTTCCTTTGTTTTTATTCACAAGCTTCGAACAGAATACAAACATTCTTGGATCCGAATACGCGTGAATTAAATTTCATTTTTCTTCGTCTTCAGTTTTAAATACTTGAATAACGTTAACATTATCCTGGTATTTTATAAACAGTTGGGGGCATATATGACATTTTATTGCAATTCCCTGCTAATCCGAGCAACATAGCGAGATGGATAAAATCAGGATATCTCGCAAATCAACACAATTCAATCTTTGCAAATCAACCCAAACGAACAGAAATAACAACTTCATTCCTCGCTCCCAAATCAGTGTGAATAGTTAAATCACTTCAAACGAACACAGCGTTACGCTTTGTTCGCTTGAAGAGATTATACTGTTCAGGCGAATTTGCGAGCGACGAAAGTTTTAAATTTTGCATTCCTTTGCACTGATTTCAAGCGATGGATTTGCAAAGATTTGCGATGATTTTCAGTTCAATGCATTGTCCTCACCATCTCGCAAAAATGAGACGATTTCCGATGATTTACTGCCAAAAGACTAATATACCCTCTGTTACTCTGAAAATTCCAAGTGAATAAGACGGCGGATGAAGATGTTGGGGGCAGGTATTCGGATACACTGTTGTTGTATCCGGATACAGTTTTCTTCAGAAATTGCAAAAGAAGAGTATCCGGATAGACCCTGTGCGTATCCGGTTCCAGGCGTTCTTGTTGTTTGCAGTTCATTGCATGACAGCTATGGGAGCGTTCCGGTAGCAGTCACCGGTTGGCCAGAGCTTCCTTCCTTGGTCCGTCGCCACAGCTAGCAAGGTGAAGTGTGTTTAGGGTCGTGCATGGGTGATGGTACCAACCATCTTCGCGGTGGCGGCTTGGTGATTCTTTTGGTTGCCGTTTGCGACGTGGTGGTGGTTCTAGGTTCTCCGTGACGGCAAAGTTGGTCGGCGAGCACGCCGGCAACGGTGGCTGGCAGCGGCTTGAAGGTTGACGGTGGTGGCTTTAGGATGGCTGACGGCTATGGGTGTTGAACGGCGGCATGGTGGTGAGAAACATGGTCGCAGATGATGGAGGCGCTGTGCGACGGCTTGCTGGTGGTGTGCGATGTGGCTGCCATGGAGGAGGCGGCGGCTAGGGTTTGGCAAGAGAATTAGGGTTTCTGTTGGGCTTTAGTATTGCCCTGGTTTAGAACTAAGGGGTGCATGTAGGGAGATCTGGGGGTGCAAGAGTAAAAATTGTCCATTTGGACACTATTTTTCAAACAAATACTATATTTAAAAATAAAATTAATTTACAACATTATAAATTTTTAATATTTTAAAAATTAATTTTACTTATTATTTCAATTATTATTAATTAATTTCCTCTCTTTATTAACATTTATACATTCAAATATAACATTACAAAAATCACATTTTATATTACTTTAATACCTAGGGGCATTTTGGTAATCTAAAATTTTTACCAATTAAACTAATTTTTTAAATCTGTCACATCAATCAAATCCTACACTAATTTTCACAAACTTTACTCTCAAATCTACTCTCAATTACCCACAAATCCACTCAAAAAAACAACAATAAAATTACCCTCAAATCCATTTAAATTATCTCCCCCAAATCATCTCCCACAAATCCTCCCAAAAGAACACAGCCTTAATGATGAAGGATGATTTTATAGCACCAAACCTTCTTGAATTATCAAACAATCTAGAACCCTTAATCGAGATTGTAGTGAATAACATCAGTTGAATTTAATCCCACTATCGTCTTAAGTAATTTTACCTTATATTTTTTGAAAATAAAAGAAAAGAGTGAAAGAAGAATATGTGTTGAATATATGTGTAAGTTGCTATTCTTCATTCCTGAAAATATTCAAAGAAACAAAATGAGAAAGACTTTTGAGGTAAATATTTTGTGTTGACGTAGAATTTAAAAAAGCTTTTCACACTTCTTTTTAGGTCTCTCTAAATTTTTTAGCACCTAAAATCACGTTGCTCCTTGTTAATTTTCTAACCCATATAACGGGAGCAGAACTTTAAAATTCAAGCATAGGTTGATGAATTATTTTACACTTTATTCATTTTTTGTGTGTGTAAAGAATTCTAAATTTAACTTCACAATCTTAAAAATAGACAATGAAGGAATATATCTGAGTTGATCCACACGTATTTCAAAATAAAATAAAAAGTGTGGAAGAAGAATGTTAGTCTCTGTAGGTTCTTATTGTTTAGCTCCAAATACAGAAAAAAAAAAGGAAAAAAATTCATTTTTGCGTGGACGTAGAATTTAAAAAATTCTTTCACACTTCGTTTTAGGTCTCTTAATTAATTTTTAGCACCTAAAGTTACGTTGCTGATTTTGACATGTAAATTCAATTTGATAGCCTCATCAGGAACCCCATTTATTTTTACAGTGTTGTAGATCTCATCGAAGGTTGTCAGGTGATCATACGGACTTTCATAAGACAGTCCATTGAATTGGTTGCTCTTTACCAGTTGGATTAGAGAAGGCTTCATCTCCATGTTTGCAGCATTCACCTTTGGCCTTGCAATGCTGTTAAAGTGATGCGGACCAGCAACTGAGATGTAGTCTACCAAGGTGCGTCTAGCCTGGCTTTCTCCTTCACCATATTGGGAAGCCATTGGGTTTATGTCTAGAGGGGTCTCTCTAGATGATTTGTTTTTCCTTGGCCTTCTACTGGTCTCAAGTCCTTCAAGAAGAGGTTCAGAATTTTTACTCCTAGTTCTAATGCAATCCTGCATAAACAAAACAAAAATCCTAGAAAATATGGTTAGTATAGATAAAACTAAATAAAATAAAACAAAAATGGAAATTAGAGATTTGAAAAAAAAATGAAAATAAAAAATAAAAGAAAAATAAAATAAAATAAAGCCAAAATTAATCAAGATTCACACAAATAGAATAACTTAAACCGTGAGTCCCCGGCAACCACACCAAAAACTTTTTGGGGCAAATCGACAAGTATACCGAGTCACACAAGTAATATAAAATGGTAAAACCAAATATCGTATCCCAGAGGACTCTCGACGTTGAAAAGTTGTGTGAAAACAAGATTAATTAAGACTGGAAATAAAAGAGATCATGAATTTGTGTTGCAAAAATAATAAAGAAAATAAATTGCAGTTGATCAGTGGCAAAAGAGCACAGAGATGAATGGAGGTTGATTTATATGAGATGGTTATGCTGTTGGGATTAGACTTCACCAAGTTCCCTCTCATGTATATAAGAATTCCTCTTTATTCATTAATGCTAACGTCCCTCACAAAAACACTTAAACCCGATCCCTCGGTCAATAAGCATGTCCCTAATTACCAGTTCATGCAATCCCTAACATTCCTAGTAAATAGATATGAAGATCAAGAGGTTAAGACGACTAAGACTCATACATTCCCTGAGCAATATAACCCTTAGGAGTAATTCAACAAGAACCTGAATTCAAAGGAACCTCCCGGCACTCAACGGGAGATCAAATGATGTGTAGAGATGAAAATGGGAGCTTGTAGTGAATAACATCAGTTGAATTCAATCCCATCGACTTAAGTAATTTTACCTTATATTTTTTTGAAAATAAAAGAAAAGAGTGAAAGAAGAATATATGTTGAAAATATGTTTAAGTTGCTATTCTTCAGTCATGAAAATATTCTTAGAATATTTCACCATAAAGAAACAAAATGAGAAAGACTTTTGAGGTAAATATTTTGTGTTGACGTAGAATTTAAAAAACCTTTCACACTTCTTTTTAGATCTATTTTCTGACCTAAAATCACGTTACTCCTCGTCTATTTTCTGACCCATATAATGGGGGCAGAACTTTAAAATTCAAGCATAGGTTGATGAATTATTTTACACTTTATTCATTTTTTTTTGTGTAAAGAATTCTAAATTTAACTTCACAATCTTAAAAATAGACAATGAAGGAATTTATCTGAGTTGATCGAAACGTATTTGAAAATTAAATAAAAAGTGTGGAAGAAGAATGCTAGTCTCTGTAGGTTGTTATTGTTTAGCTCCAAAGACAAAAAAAAAAAGGAAAAAATTCATCTTTGCGTGGACGTAGAATTTAAAAAATTCTTTCACACTTCGTTTTAGGTCTCTTAAGTGATTTTTAGCACCTAAAGTCACGTTGCTGATTTTGACATGTAAATTCAATTTTATAAATTTAGCATATAAAAATTAAATTGTTGGATAGATAGCGTAATATAAAATTTCAGGAGAGAAGCTCAAGGGAGAACAAAAAAAAACCTTGAGCCTTTTCTATGTTTCTTCTTTATTTTTTTTCAAGGAAAATATATCTACAGGTATGTTCTTCTCATATTTGATTTTGATTATTGTATGGTAGTATGCTTTCAACGGCCGGTGGAACCGAACGACCCTAATGGACTAACAGCCCATCACAGCGCCACATTCTTATTGGGCTCAAGGCCCAATGCCAACGTAAATGGTGTCTAGAAGAATATATCAACCACATATATTTTAAACAGGAATATATCAACCAGATATATCCAAACAGAAATATATCAACCAAGATATATCGAGCGTATCAGATAATATCAAAACAGAGATATGTCATAAGATTGTTTATATTTATTTATTCTGTTTATATTTTGTTTATCTTATATCAATCCAAAGCCTATAAATAAAGGCTGGAGGACTTCAAACGACGTACGTTCCAAATACACTTCACTCATAATTCATCTAGCACACTCTTTGCTATCATACTTTATCAATCCTCTCCCACAGAGGGTCAAATTCTCTCTTACTGGGAATTTCACATTCACGCCTAACTTGAGCATCGGAGCGCCTTTTCAGGTACCTCCCCCCCTCGGTCAGAGCTCGAAGATTACCGGACGGCTGAGGCAAACACAAAGCGTACGGTCCAGAACTAGAAGAAACAGACAGAAAGACAAAAGACGACGTCATCAAGGTCAGACCTTTCGGTCCCAAAATATTCACCGAAACATTTTGGCGCCCACCGTGGGGCCGAAAGTGAAGACTCCCTATGGTGACCACCAGAAGGATGGACGGGAACAACACTGACCCTAGAGAGCAATTGAGACAACTCCAGAATCAATTGGAACAACAGAACCATCAATTGGAACAGCAGAACCAGCTCATTCTTCAACAACAAGAAACTTATCTAAAGCTAACTGAGGAACTTAAGCAACTCAAAGAGAAACGGCAGGAAGCAACAGACGAACACAGCCGGAACGACGATGGCAATAATAATAACCGCACTGACCAGAACGGACCTCCTCGCTCGCCGGACCTGCTACCTTTTACTGAGGTCGTCATGCAAGCTCCCATGCCTGACCGGCCTCCCCCACAGATGGAAAGGTTCGACGGAACAACAGACCCGGAACACCATCTCCGAAATTTCATTGATTCCATGGCCTTTTACTCTAGCGACAATCCGGTCAAATGCCGAGCGTTTTCCCTATCCCTGAAGGGAGAGGCTCTCGAGTGGTATTATACTCTCCCTCCTAACTCTATCGACAACTTCCGCACCGTCGTCACTCTATTCAAAAGACAATATGCAACCAATCGTAAAGAAATGACTACCGCAGCCGAGCTTGTCAATCTCAAGCAGGGGAAGGATGAATCACTAAGAACGTTCATGCGCAGATACACTGAAGTGGCAAGAAGAGTTAAGGGGGTAAGTCACGAATTCATCATCAGCAATTTACCCAATTGCCTGAAACCAGGTTACATCTCAGAATCCTTGTATGCCGAGTTACCTGCAACAATGGAAGAATTGCAGGAGAAAATGAACAAGTTTATTAAAATGGAAGATCAACGGCACTTTCGCCGTAAGGCGGATGCCGTCACAAAAGAAGCCAAATAGGAGGGAGGACGATCGCGGGACAAAGGCCGTAATCATAAATCATCACGAAGGAACACCCCGACCCCTTACAATCCTCAGTACAATCGGTATGCCCCTCTCACGGCCCCAAGGGAAAAGGTGTTTGAAAAATCCCTACAGGCCAACCTCATTACCGCCATCAAACAGGGGACACCAAGTACCGCAGATGGAGCCAAAGTCTGCAAGTATCATGGCAACCAGGGACACACCACAGAAGATTACCGGGTCCTCAAGGATAGAATTGAAAAGCTGATTCGCGAGGGGCACTTACAAGAATTTGTCCGGACAGAAACACATCGACGAGAGCGGTCGCCTAGAAAGACACGAAAAAGCCCTGAGCGTTCGGGGAGAAACACTGAACGCTCCAGGGATCAATCTCGCGAGCGCTCTCACAGTCGACCTCGAAAGCGAGACCCAACTCCACGGGGAGGGATCGACACTATCTCAGGAGGCTTTGCGGGAGGAGGGCCTTATCCTCGGCCCGCAAAAGACACTTAAGAAGTTTACGAAGCGTCCATAACGTGGCCCGCAATCCTTTGTCAATGTCGGACATCATCTTCACAGACAAGGATTTTCATGCCCCAGATCCTGATCAGGATGATTCCATGGTCATAACCGCTCGCATAGCACAATAAGATGTGAGTAAGGTTCTGGTGGATCAGGGAAGTTCGGTCAACATCCTATATTGGACTACCTTCCAAAAGATGGGATTGCCAGAAGATATAATAACACCCTTCGGCGAACAAATTGTGGGGTTTGCGGGAGAACGGGTGGATACTCGAGGATATCTTGATCTCAGAACCCGATTAGGAACTGGTGACGGGGCCAAAGAGCTTCGCACGCGTTATTTGCTGGTGGAAGCCCACACCTCGTATAACGCCCTTCTAGGGCGACCATGCCTAAATGCCTTTGGCGCCATTGTTTCTACTCCTCATTTGGCAATGAAATTCCCTTCGGAAGACGAAACTATATGCACCGTTCGGGCAGATCAGAGAACCGCTCGACAATGTTACGCGGCCGCTTTGAAGGCTAAACCATACCATAAAGAAAAACGATCTGAAGCAATACTGGTCGACTTGGATCCTAGGACCAACACTAATGACCGCATACAACCCCAGGGGGAAACTAAAAAGCTCGTCCTCGGCAGGAACGCCGACCAAACCACCTCCATTGGGGCTGATTTGACGCCCGAACAGGAAAAGGACCTAACCACACTATTGAAGTCAAACAACAAACTTTTTGCGTGGACCGCCTCTGACATGCCGGGAATTCACCCTAGTGTGATCACTCATAAGCTATTAATATTTCGTGAAGCCCGTCCGATAGCTCAGAAAAAGCGGCGACTTGGTAATGACAAAAGAGAAGCCGTGCAAAACGAAGTAAACAAACTAGTAAAGGTCAGGTTCGTCCGAGAAATCCGGTACACCACTTGGCTCGCAAACGTTGTGATGGTAAAGAAAGCAAACGGTCAATGGAGAATGTGCGTCGACTTTACCGATCTCAATAAAGCCTGTCCCAAAGATAACTATCCCCTTCCCAGCATTGACCGGTTGGTGGACGGCGCTTCGGGACACGCGGTCTTAAGCTTTCTTGATGCATATTCAGGATATAACCAAATCCCAATGCACGTCCCAGACCAGGAAAAAACAGCTACGAAGTGATGCCGTTCGGTCTAAAAAATGCCGGCGCAACTTACCAGCGGCTCATGGACAAAGTCTTTCGGGATCAAATCGGACGATGTATGGAGGTTTATGTCGACGATATGGTAGTGAAAAGCTCTTCACATCAACAACACTTGAGAGACCTAGCTAAAGTCTTCCAACAGCTAAAATGATATGATCTGCAGTTGAATCCTTTGAAATGCACTTTTGGGGTACAGGCAGGTAAGTTCCCAGGTTTCATGTTGACCAACCGGGGAATAGAGGCCAATCCAGACAAATGTCGGGCGATTTTGGAGATGCGGAGCCCGACGAAGCTTAAGGAGGTCCAATGTCTAGTCGGCCGCCTTACCGTCCTGTCACGGTTCATTTCGAAGCTCTCGGACCACATCAAACCCATATTAAAAAACATGAAGCAAAATGTACCCCGACACTGGGATGATCAGTGCGAAGTCGCCTTCTCAACAATTAAAAACATACTAACGTCTCCACCGGTGATGGCGCGACCAACGGAGGGCTTTGATTTGCAACTATACTTGGTGGTTTCTAATCATTTGGTAAGCGCAGCTCTCATTCAAGAGTCTCCAGTTCTTAAACTGATCTATTTTGTTAGCAGAACTCTGCAAGAAGCAGAGGAACGATATTCCCAGGTGGAAAAGGTGGCTCTAACCCTGATTACTACAGCAAGAAGACTCCGACCATACTTCCAAAGCCATCAAGTCGTTATCCGAACGAACCACCCAATTGCCAAAATTCTCCGAAAACCGGACCTCGCGGGCCGAATGGTTGCTTGGTCCATTGAATTATCAGAATTCGGCCTTCGCTTTGAACCACAGGGCTCCATTAAAGGTCAAAATCTGGCCGACTTCACTGCAGAACTTTCCCCGGCAATCGTACCGCCCGCATGGAATTTGAGCGTGGACGGATCCTCGGACAGGAAAGGAGGCGGAGCAGGTGTCGTACTTGAAGGACCGAATGGTTTGTTGGTCGAACAGGCTATATTATTCAATTTTCAACTCAGTAATAACCAAGCAGAGTACGAGGCCTTAATTAGCGGGCTACTTTTAGCTGTAGAATTGGAAATCGAACGCTTGGAATGCCGGATGAACTCTTAGCTAGTCGTCGGGCATATCAACGGCACCTTTCAAGTCAAAGACAATCACCTATTGCGATATTATCATAAGGTTAGTGATTTGATCAAATCATTTTCCAGTTTCAATATTACACATGTACCCAGGACGCAGAATTCCCGAGCGGACCTACTGTCTAAACTGACACACAACCGGAATAAGTCTCAACTAACCTCGGTGATCAAAACCACGCTGGATAAGCCCTTATTAGAGACGTGTTCCATTGACCTCACTTCTTCAAAAACCGACTGGCGAAACGAAATCATACAACTGATGATCCAACAGGAACAGGGCGGGTTCGTGAATGCCTCCAATTCTAAACGAATCGCCCGCTATACATTCGTCGGCGATGATCTTTACCGACGTGGGTACACCACCCCACTATTGAAATGTTTATCTGCAGATGAAGGAAAATACGTCATGCAAGAACTACATCATGGAATCTGTGGTACACACTCGGGAAAGAGAATACTTCAGGCAAAAATCCTACGAGCAGGTTTCTGTTGGCCCACCATCGAAAAAGATTGTGCAGATTTCATTCGAAGGTGCATCTCCTGTCAATCTCATGGACATGATACTCGAATCCCTCCATCAGAACTCATGGGAATCATCTCCCCATGGCCCTTCGCTCAGTGGGGGATGGATATAGTCGGCCTCTTGCCGGTCGGAAGCGGACAGCGTAAGTATCTTCTTGTGGTAGTAGATTACTTTACCAAGTGGATCGAAGCGGAAGCCCTCGCAACGATTACCGCCCGGAAAGTATAGAGCTTCATTTGGCACTTAGTATGCAGATTCGGCATTCCGCAAAAGCTCATCACGGATAACGGTTGACAATTCATCGACCGAACGCTGGAAGACTTCCTTCACGGACTGGGTATCAAGCATGTTACTAGCTCGGTAGAACATCCACAAACCAATGGTCAGGCAAAAGCGGCCAACAAGGCCATAATTACTTAACTGAAGAAACGCCTGGGATAAGCCAAGGGTTTATGGGTTGAAGAACTACCTGAAATATTGTGGGCCTACCGTTGTACACCGCACGGCTCTACCGGCGAGACTCCTTTCAACCTCACGTATGGAACGGACGCTATGCTACCGGTCGAAGTAGGAGAGCCCTCCCTATGGCGGAATATACAGGACATGACCCTCAATGATCAACAGTTGAGGATACACTTAGACGTATTGCCCGAACGACGCGAAACAGCCTTAATAAAAAATGCAGCTCAGAAAAGACTTATCACTCGGCGCTA
This sequence comes from Vigna mungo, assembly GCA_036885675.1. Classification (NCBI taxonomy): domain Eukaryota; kingdom Viridiplantae; phylum Streptophyta; class Magnoliopsida; order Fabales; family Fabaceae; genus Vigna; species Vigna mungo. Next base: position 26,577,537 of record CP144697.1, on the reverse strand, counting down.
TAACTCAAAAGTTAAGCCACTCAATTTCGCTGAAGGAGACCTAGTTTGGCGTAAACGAGGAGACGCTCGGAAGGACAAAACGCACGGGAAGCTCGCTAATAAATGGGAAGGGCCCTTTCGTATCAAAGACGACCTGAAAAATGGGGCGTATCGCATAGAACATCTTGATGGAACGACCATTCCCAGCACGTGGAACGCAACCCATCTTAAATTTTACTATAGTTAAATGATTAAAGTTGCTAGTTTATATGTTGATCTTTACAAACAATGTTATTCATTCTCTCAGTACATTTTCAATGAAGTATTTCAGTTCAAGTACACATAAATTCTATGAGCAATTTACATTTGCATTGAAAGACAGGACGCCATGTCCTCTAGATTTATCAATCTAGAAACACTACAGGACGCCATGTCCTCTAGATTTATCAATCTAGAAATACTACAGGACGCCATGTCCTCCAGAATCATCAATCCAGAAACATTACGAGATATTAAGACGCCCAAGCAAAGATTCGACCAAGTTTTTTGGAACAACAAACAACATTCCATTCAAGGCACAAGCAACGAGCAAATAAAATCATAAAACGCAAAGTACAAGTTATTACAACCTTAGGATGAAGAAATATAAATTCTACTATAAAGTCCTAGGCCTCTACATTGGCTTCTTCTCCTACTTCTTCTGCGGCAGCCTCTTCCGCCGGCTCTTCAGTGGCGACCTCTTCCACTAGATCGGCTAAGTCCCCATCCTCGGTGAAGGTACCGTTTGGGATATCTCCAGTCGGTGTCATTTGCCCGAGGCAGACATCCTTGTACACATCAAAACCAAAGCCATCAGAGGGAACATTGGCTAAGCAAGCCATCTGCCTTAGTGCCTTCTTAAACACTTTGGTATGCTCTTGGCTAATGACAACAAACATCTCGGCCTCAGTATTCCTCCATTCTTTCGAGGCTGCTCTAAGTTCATCCCTCTCTTTCTGTATAGCGTCCATTTGAGATATGGTCTTCCGAGCCGACTCCATCTCTTTCAGCAAATTATCCCGCTCGGTCTGCATTCGGGTGCTCAGATTCCTCAATTGTTCATTAAGGGTGCGACCTTCCGCTATCACCTTAGCGGCTTCTTCAGCATTCTTCGCACAGCTAGCATGGGCGGCGCACGCCTCTTCCAACTCCTTCTTCAATCGGCATACTTCACTCTGGACGTCTCCACGGTTAGAGGCATAGGCCATCTTGTAAGCCGCAGCGCAGCACCTCAAAATATGATGAAGCAAGTATTCAGCCATTTGTTGCTCAGCCATTGCCGCCATTGCTCTTTCTTCGGCAGCATCGAAGTTAAATTCGATCTTATGTCTTAGATCGAACCCTGGATCATCCATACCCAGCGGTAAAGACCGTTCGGGAACTGACTCTTCCGGTACCGTCATTGCCTTTTTCCCCTTTGAGGCCCCACCAGCTTCATTTGTCTTCCTCTTACGGGTCAAAGCTTGAACCGGGGAAGGTGGAGTGTCCTCTATATGTACTATGGTGGACGGCTTGGATGATATCCCACTTGAACGGGCGGTTTGTAAACCGTCCCCTTGTTCGGCCACTTGAGACTCCCTGAACAAATCCCGACCACCCTTTTTGGCCATAACTTCTGCAAAATAGTAGCACACACACCAAGTTACAATTCACAGAACGCAAAGGAAAAACAGTTGACAAAGAAACCTACCAGACACTCTTGATTTCAGATCGTTGTATTTCAGGCAATTAACCAGCTTCCTCGAAGAAAACGGACGAGGTAACTTGACCAACCTATCCAGGTCCCTCCGTTCAACATCAGACATATCCTCTACCGGCCAAGAGGTTAAGGTGCGAGGCTTCCTAGTCCAATATAAGGGAAATCTAGAGCTCCCGTCATCATTCAAAAAGAATGGCCGACCCATTTCAGTAACGGACACTTTAAAAAACTGGTTTTTAAAGTCTTTATATGACTCGGCAAACAAACTAAAAATGGAATTTTTGGCCATAGACGTCAGAGATACCCAACCCCTCTTAGTATTTGGGCGAGTCTTAAAGAAAAACAGGAATATCTTAGCCGCCGGTTCTATATCCAAGGCTTGACATAAAATACCGAATGCTTGAATGTAGCCCCAACCGTTCGGGTGTAACTGAGAAGGGGCTACGTTCAAGCATCGTAGGACATCCATTTGAAACCTAGTCAGAGGGAGTCTAACATACATATCATACAGAAAATGCATATACATAAAGAAGAAATTTTTCCCAACCACATTTTCCTCGTGAAAAACCCTTTCATCACTCCTACAAGCTATCAATTTAAGGGGACGCTGGTATCCTATGTTCCTTAGAACGCAGTTGTCCTCTACCTAGCGTAACAGAATTTCTTGGGAAGAAAATGAGCTTTCTTGTTCCCCAACTTCACGGGAGGCCCATGAGTGTTCTCTCGGGGAAGAGGAACAGCCCTCCTCAGGGCCATCAACGACAACTCCCCCGTGAACGAAAACCCTATCCGCACTAAGTAAAGAAGTGACACTACCAGTAACCACCGGTTGGGTAACCAGTGGGTCACTGTGATCCCCCTCGACATTATCAGAAAAATCATAAACGACAGAGGAGGAAGCCATTGTTACCTGGAAATGGGTGCGCGACACAGGAAGAAAAGTCGAAACTCGAAGCAAGAAAGGAGAAAGCCTGGAGAGGACAGTGCCAAAGAGAGAAATGAAAATGTAACGGCTCATTTCCTCACATAATTAAAAGCGTGGAGGTTACGAAACCGCCTGCGTCTTCTACACCGTTAGATGTGTTTGATCCAACGACTCCTTTTTCGCGACTCTGACACTACCCCTAGCGCGGGAAATATCTGCCTTTTTTAAGCTTAAACGACGAGCCCACCACGTCGTTTTCAAGCCACTCACACAACTATACAACTACTCGGCCTACGCGCAATGGAACAAAATTATACCGAACGACAGACACAACTAAGCCCTTCGGTCAAGCAAGGCAAACCCCTTCCTTTCCCTTGGACTTGGGGGGATGATGTATGGTAGTATGCTTCCAATGGCCGGTGGAACCGAACGGCCCTAATGGGCTAACAGCCCATCACAACGCCACATTCTTATTGGGCTCAAGGCCCAATGCCAGCGTAAATGGTGTCCAGAAGAATATATCAACCAAATATATTTTAAACAGGAATATATCAACCAGATATATCCAAACAGAAATATATCAACCAAGATATATCGAGCGTATCAGATAATATCAAAACAGAGATATGTCAAGTAAGATTTTTTATATTTATTTATTCTGTTTATATTTTGTTTATCTTATATCAATCCAAAGCCTATAAATAAAGGCTGGAGGACTTCAAACGAGGTACGTTCCAAATACACTTCACTTATAATTCATCTAGCACACTCTTTGCTATCATACTTTATCAATCCTCTCCCACAGAGGGTCAAATTCTCTCCTACTGGGAATTTCACATTCACACCTAACTTGAGCGTCAGAGCGCCTTTTTAGGTACCTCCCCCCCTCGGTCAGAGCTCGAAGATTACCGGACGGCTGAGGCAAACACAAAACGTACGGTCCAGAACTAGAAGAAACAGACAGAAAGACAGAAAACGGCGTCATCAAGGTCAGACCTTTCGGTCCCAAAATATTCACCGAAACAATTATGTTATCAACTTATGATAATGATTATGCTGAGATTTATTATTTTCATTATATTGGATAATTTTGTTCGTATACAAAATATAAATTAATCTGGCGTTTCTATATTATGCCTACGAGATTTTCTTTATCACATGTATAATAATATGATGCTTTTAAACCTTTTCAAGAAGATTAACCGGTATACATAACATCATTTTAAAGCACTCTACATAATATATTTCTAGCATAAATAAGATAAATAATCAATGAAACATAAGAAAAAAACACAAAGTCATGAAAGAAATTTATATTATATATGAAAAAATATATTAAATTTAAATACATTATATCCAACCTTAATGAATAAGATAGTTAGATACTCCTACATGTGAGTGACACAGAAATGGAACAAAATATTGGATTTAATTTATTTTCCGTTCATATCTAGACATTTATGTTCATAGATTTATATTCTGTTTTTATATATATATATTCTATTTTTATATTGCTCTAGACATATATATATATATATATATATATATATATATATATATATATATCAATTGTACTCTCTTCTTATTATGAAATAAGATACACAATTTTATCCTTTCTTTTCTCATAACATGGTATTAGAAGAAAATTAATTCTTGATCATGTTCTTCTACAACCAATTCTCTTACTACCAAGATCTTCATCTTCTACCTCTCGTTCTTAGCTTTCGGTTTCAATGAAAAACAATCGGGTACTTTAATCACTCGTAGCCCTAGATTGATTTTTGAGGAATTTGGAGGAGTTTTTGGAGATTTGGGTTGTGAAAGTTTTGTTCAATTTGAGATTGTGAAATTCAATGGCTTTTGCAATAGTTTCTTCTAATAATTCTCAGACGCAGTCACATTCCTCAACTCTAGGACTTTCTCAAGAGCAAATTCATGGTCTATTGGCACTTTTTCCTCAATCTAATCCCCTAGTCAGACATTCTACCGGTCTAGTGAGTTCTCATAATGTTTCCACTTCTTCTCAGGATTAAGGTAATATCTCTTCTCAATGGATTCTAGACACAGGTGCTACTGATCATATATTCAGTTCTTTGTCTCATTTTATTTCTTATCATAGAATCTCACCAATTTCAATTTCTCTACCCAACAAGAACTCTTCATTTGCTCACTTTTCTGGCACAGTTTGTCTTGGCCCACACCTTACGTTACATAATGTTTTGTTTGTTCCTATTTTTCAAGTCAATCTTATTTCGGTCACAAAGTTAACTAAATCTCTATCTTGTAAAATTATCATTTCTGAATTTTCATGTGAAATACAGGACAAGTCAACCCTATAGATGATTGGGAAAGCTGAAGAAAGAGATGGCTTGTGTGTCATGATAGTTCCTGCATCCACACCCCTTGCTTCACCAACTGTTGTTGCTCCTTAGAATTTTATTGCTTGTTCTACAATAAGACCTGACTCTATAGATATTTGACACTCTAGACTAGGGCATCCTTCTTGTTCTTGTTATACCAAATTACGCACCATGTATGCCACTTTACCTGATACAAAATACACTCATTGTGATACTTGTCACTATTCTAAGCAAAGAAAATTGCCTTTTCAATTAAGTACTACTGATTCAAAAGCTCCTTTTGATTTAATTCATGTTGATATTTGGGAGCATATTGTACTTCTTCTGTTGATGGTTTCAAATATTTCTTAACTGTAGTGGATGATATGTCTAGATTCACATGGATTATATTGATGGCAAGTAATTCTGATACAAAATCATAGCTTATTGGCTTTGTTTCTTATATCAAAACTCAATTTGGCATTGATGTAAAAGTTGTTAAATCAGATAATGGATACAACATCAATTATCTTGCGTTGAAACACCTCAACAAAATGAATTTGTTGAGAGAAAACATCAACACATTCTCAGTGTTGCTAGATCTTTAATGTTTCAATCCCATTTGCCCATAATTTTCTGGTCTTTTGTTGTTCGTTATGCTGTGCAACTCATTAATATTTTACCTTCCAAAGTTTTGGCATATCTTTCTCCATCTCAGTTGTTACACAATGTTAAACCTGACATTACTTACTTACGAGTTTTTGGCTCACTTTGTTATGCTTCAACTCTTCAAGTTCATATAACAAAATTTCGGTCTCGTGCAAGAAAATGTGTTTTACTTGGTTTTAAAAAGGTAGTGAAAGACTACCTTTTGTTAGATTTCAACTCAAGGGAAATTTTTATATCAAGGAATGTAGTATTTTATGAAAACATATTTTCTTTTCTTACTAGTGACAAGCACTCACCTATTGATACACAAAATTCAAATTCCTCATATTTTGTCACCAAAATCATTTCCCCTCCATCACCTATTTTCTCAGAAGCTACTGATCAACCCTCTTTACCACCTACATCTCCTCCTTCTATTGTTCCAAACCCTGTTATTTCTTCTTCTCAACCTGTTTCTATTGAACCTGCCACTGCTACTCCACAAAGGAAATCAACCAAGCCAAAACATAAACCATCTTATCTACAGGACTATCATTGCAACATGTTATCTACTTCTTCTGCCACTCAGTCATCAACAGGTACCTTATATCCTATCTCTTCATATCTCTCATATAATGCATTATCATCTCTTCATAAATCATATGTTCTTAATCTTTCCCAAGTTAGTAAACCCAAAACCTATAACCAAGCCATCAAACATGATTGTTGGAGAAATGCCATGGATCAAGAAATTGCAGCTTTAGAAAATACCAAAACTTGGGTTTTGACTGATCTACCTTACGGAAAGCAACCTATCGGATGTAAATGGGTTTACAAAATAAAGAGGCATGCTAATGGGAGTATTGAACGATACAAGGCAAAGTTAGTAGCCAAAGGCTACACACAACAGCAAGGCTTAGATTATTTTGAGACCTTTTCACCTGTTGTAAAACTCACAACATTAAGATTGGTTCTGGCTTTAGCAACTTCCAAACATTGGTATTTACATCAACTGAACGTAAATAATGCTTTTTTACATGGGGATATAGATGAAGAAGTATACATGTCTCTTCGTCTTGGCTACAAAACAGAAAAGCCAGGACAAGTTTGCAAGTTGTTGAAGTCTTTATATGGACTTAAGCAGGTCGCTAGACAATGGAATTACAAGTTGACAACTACTTTACTTTCTTTGGGATACATACAATCAAAATCAGATTATTCACTTTTTGTCAAAAGTGATTCTGCTCATATCACTATCTTACTTGTTTATGTAGATGATATAGTTTTGGAGGTGATGACATCCAGGAAATCCAAACTGTGACGGCTCTATAAAATGCAAAGTTCAAAATTAAAGACCTAAGTCAACTCAAGTATTTTCTGGGCTTAGAAATTGCAAGATCTCAGTAGGGCATTAATTTGTCACAAAGGAAGTATGCTCTGGAGTTACTAGAAGATGCAGGATTGTTGGGATGTCAACCTGTTTCTACTCCCATACAGTCAGGCACAAAATTCTCCAAGACAGAAGGGAAACCCTATTCAGATGTGCAAGCCTATAAAAGACTTCTTGGCAGGTTATTATATCTAACCAACACAAGACCAGATTTATGTTTTGATGTTAGTACTCTCAGTCAATTTCTTTCCAATCCTTTGGAAGATCACTATATAGCAACAATAAGGATCTTGAGATATATCAAGAACAATCCAGGACAAGGATTATTTTTCCCTCCAACACAGAACATTCTCTCAAGGCTTTTAGTGATTCTGATTGGGTTGCTTGCCCTGATACTAGAAGGTCTGTGACTGGTTTTAATGTGTTCTATGGTGCATCCTTAATCAGTTGGAAATCCAAGAAGCAAGGTACTATATCTTGATCATCAACTGAAGTAGAATATAGAGCCTTAGCTTCCACAACATGTGAAATTCAATGGCTTTTGTATTTGTTCCATGATTTGAAACAACCTCTACCACAACTAGTTCCTCCGTTTTGTGACAATCAATCTGCTATACAAATTGCACAGAATCCAGCCATGCATGAGAGGACAAAGCACATTGAAATTGATTGTCATCTCATAAGGGATAAAGTTCAAGTTGGTGTAATTAAGCTCCTACCTATTTCTACTTCAACACAACTTGCATACATCCATACTAAAGCTTTGCACAATTTCAATCTTTGTTGTCCAAACTGAGCATTAAGGATATATATGCTGCAACTTGAGGGGGGATATTGGATTTAATTTATTTTTCGTTCATATCTCGGCATTTATGTTCATATATTTATATTCTGTTTTTATACTTATATTCCATTTTTATATTGCTCTAAACATTTATATATATCAATTGTACTCTCTCCTTATTATGAAATAAAGATACACAATTTTCATCCTTTCTTTTCTCATAACTATCAGAGTCGTGATTAGAGCCTATCCTAGCGAGTTCTAAGTAGGCATTTCTGTTTTCAGCCGTTGTCGGGCCGCTATTGGACCACCCAATTTCTACTATCATGCACGAGATGTCTATACCTCGGCGTGAAGGGGGTGAGTTGGAAGTCCCACATCAACTAGAGATAAGACCAATTTATAATATATATATATATATATAAGTGAGGTGCAAACCTCACCTTACAAGCCGGTTTTGTGGACTTGAGTTAGGCTTAAACTCACTTTCTAATACAAAATAATGAAATAGATGATGATGAAAGTGATTTTTGAACAAAAAAAAAAACTCCCTTTTTTGTTCATATTATAGCCAAAAGATGCAACAGATAAAACCATTGATAATTAAAATTAAGTTATTTTCAATCAAATGCTTGTAAACTATTAATTAGTTTATTTATCCTTCTTACTTCAACTATTTTTCATACAAACATCCAAATAGACACACAAACTATTAAATCAAAAGTTTAAATTTATTACAAAATTGACTAGTAATTCTATATCACTAGTGCAAAAACGCTGTTTAATGTCACCCAATAGACGTCGGTTTGTTGATAATCCGACATATATGAGTGCACGGTGGCATTATCGTAAATAGCTTATTAACCTAGACGTCGGTTTCCATACCACGCGACGTCTATGATGTTGTAGACGTCCACACTGCTGCAAACAGACGTCTAATGGCCTGAGATAGGTCAGAAGACAGTTTCGTAACGTCGGTGTTCACGGGGGGCCGACGTCTGCAGCCTGAATAGAAGGCGGGAAGATAAAAAATCTTCAATATAGACGTCGCGTGCACAGATCCCCGACGTCTATATGCTTGTAAGTAATGATGTGCATCATTATAGACGTCGGCGCCCCATCACAACTGTCGTCAACATCCCTGACAGGAAATCAAATGTTAATCGTTTCAGCTTCCTAGACGTCGGTTCCCATTGTCACCGACGTCTAGTGGGATTCAAAAGGTCAATTGAAAAGTTTAACTTGGACGTCGAATTAGTAACAGAACTGAGGTCTATAGTCATATAGACGTCGTCTGTCTGGAGAAACCGACGCCAAGTTTCATTTTAAATAAACCGCAAACTCTTCGCGGCATTCAGTTTCTGATATCTTCCTCTTCCTCTTCTCCTTTTTCTCTCGCGACACTCTTCTTTTTCTCCTTTTCGGCACATCTTCTTTTTGTTGCGGCATTCTATTGTTGTTTCTGATATCTTTATCGTCTTCCTCCTCTCTTTTTCTCTCTTGCGACATTGCATCCCATGTGTGTGGTTTTCTTTTTATACTTACCGTTTGTTAAGTTTTTCATCGATTATTATCTTCTGGTTCAACTGATTAAAATTTGCTTTCTTTGTGTTCTGTTTTAGTGTAGTTTTGTTCCTTTCTTGGGATAACGTAGTAACACATTCTCCATTTGCTAGCTGCCTCCCAAAAATAGCGGCGTCTTTTGAATTTCTTTTGATCGTTTCAACCCAAAAACGACCCTGGGTCGTTGTCTAGTTTTCGTTTCACCGTGATTTTTCCCTCTTGCGGATGAAAAATGGAACTAAGCAACCACCCAAGTTCGGTTTTGGGTTGAAGGGACCATAAGAAATTCAAAAGACGCAAGCTTTTTTTTTTAGAAAACTAGCAAAAGGAGTATGTGGTACTAGGCTATCCAAAGACGGGAACAAAACTGCACTAAAACACAACAACTGTATTAGACGTCGGTTAATGTGCACACCGACGTCTATAGTACCTCTTAGACGTCAGTCAGTGTGATGTTCGAAGTCTTTAGTGCCTCTTAGACGTCGGTTACTGCTTTGTCCGACGTCTATATAGTGCCTTTAGACGTCCAGTTAAACGAGAACCGACGTTTATGGACGTCAGCCTCTGACACTAACTGACGTCATTATAGACATCTGTGGTTAGGATGTCTGACGTCCCATTGACGTCACCTGATACAAGAAGGCCTAGCACCATAGGACCTATCACAAGAGGGATGATCAAGAAGCTTTAAGATGAGCACTCTCCCAAAGGTCAAGTACTCTTTGCTATTTTTGGATGGAAGATTGGAGACCAAGGAGATGTTATCAAAGTGCCAAAACATGGAGAAGGGTAAAATGGACTTTGGCTACATAAAGATGGGGGTGCACATAGTATCATAGGGGTAGCATTAGCATAGCTATTTCCACTTATGTATAGCTATTAGACACGTGAATCATAAGGCTTTCTAGAAGCCATTCACACTTTGCACATGATTGATGAGGTGGCATTAGATCCGTATTTTGTGGATCTCAGCACATCACATGCTTGGCCTTGAGATTGTGCTATAAAATCTCATTGGCAAGGCTTGTAATTCACTTTTGAATGATATAAGAAAACTCTGCTGAAATGTCCAGCCATTTCTTGAATTCGAAAGTCCATCCTATGCTTGTATTCTCCAATGCAACTTCCTTCCTTGAGTGGGAGGCCGTCTGAGTTGTAATCACTACACTGCAAGCTTCATCCGTTTCTTCTTCACCAAATGCTACCTTCTTTCTGCTGCAACCACCCATAAACACATCCACCCAAATCTGTCCTGACCTGTCAAAGATCTGTACGGCTGTGAGCTACTCTCTAGTGGTTTCCATCCACGGAAATCACTCTTCCAATCTCAAGCATCATCAATCTGAAGCTTCACACCTGAATAGATCTTATCAAGTGGTATTCAGAGCAAGGTTCAAGCTACTGCCGTGAGTTAAGTGTCCTTTCATTTAAATCCACACTGTCATGTATTTCCTGTACTGTCTTTGCTTCATATGTTACTGTTCCATTGAGTTTTTTGGTTGATTCTTCTGTTTGAGTGAATGATTGTTTCGTTCACAGTTCAGTAGTTTTTATTGTCATCATTTTAATCGGTGCTTGTCTTATTTGAGTCCTATTCTCACTTTTTTTTTTATTTCCAGTTTTGTCTGAGTAATGTGCAAGTTGTTTGCTGTTTTACACTGTCATACAGTGTTTGATTCTGTTCAGCTTCATTCTCTTTCAAAATTTTACTTGAAAAGCACTAGCTAACTCTATGTTGGTCGAAAAAGCAATGGAAATTCATCCAGCTTTGATCATTTGAGTATAAGGCAGTGCCAAACATTTTCTGGCAGCAGCAAGTACTGCTGCAGTGTCATTTTTTGTTCCAAAAATTGCTGTGTTGATTTTTGTGTCAAGTGCAGTATTAGATCTAGTCTATGTGACTGCATACATTGTAATAATTTGTGTGATGATGATCTAAACCTTTTCAAAATAATTAGCCATCACAGATTTGCTAAAACTTCACAGAAAAACAGTCACCATAAATCTGGAAAATCTGTCATGGATTTGTTATAGCTTGGCACCGTGCTGAATTACCTTGCAGATGGTTTAGGACCTATAAAATCCACTAGCATGATTTCCTCAAGCTAGATCTTGATTTAGATTCTTTGATTTTCTCAAATTACTGGCCTACATTATTTTTGCCTCCATTTAAAAGTGTTTCAAGTGCTGCAACATAGAGATTTCTGCATAATTTGGCAACTCAAATGATGAAATGGAATATTGGCTATAATCTGTGCATGTAACACTGCTAGACCACTTTGTTTGATCATTTGAGATGTGTCTAAACTGATTTTATGGTCAAACTCTCACAAATGCACAAAATCATCATGTCACTTCCTCATTTTGCTTGAAATCCTTAACTAGAACAGTCATTCTCATAATACAACTGTTTCATATTTATTTGGTTGATCAAACACTTGTATTAAGTGAATCAAAATTGGTCTGTACTGTTCATATGGTCCATTTTCGAATAATGCTTGGTGCCACTACCTAGAACACCTTCTTTGACCTTATTTTAGGAAGTGACATAGTGAAATTCTATTGTGTACTATTTTGAACGTGTACGACTGCTTAGACACCAACCTGTGCACCATTAAAACTTGCTGAAACTGGAAAATAGCCAATTCTACTGTTGTGTTACTGAATCAAGTAGAGTTCCAGTCAGCATAGTAGTGCTTTAAGTTTGTTTGCTCACTAAAAAAAAGAGAAAAATTGAGATTTGGTGTCTTAATTTGATTGTTTGGGATTGGCAAAAGCTGGGATCATTTTGAAACGTTCTTTACTGTCATTGTAACCTGCAAAATCAATTTAAAAAGCTAATAGTCCCGCAATCCCCTATGAAACCGTGATAACCAATTGCAGAAAAATTCAAAATCCTGTTTGTCTTTGAGACATTTCATCAAACAGTTTGCTAAATTGTGTGAAATCATTCAATTTCAATTTGTTGCAGCATGAATTCCTTTTCTTGCGTTTTTAAATCCACTCTAGAATTATTCTTAGGTTCCTTTTGAAGTGCTACCTTGTTTGTTACCATTTAATTTCTCGATTTTACTATTCTTGGAATTCTTGCACACAACCTGTTTGATAAAAGGGTTGTCCTGTACTGGTTTTTGGGTGCGAATTGCAGCAGCTGTAAGGTGATTTGTAGCACTAATTTACGTTGATTGCAGTGGTGGGTTATAGCTCAGACTAATTTCCACGAAAGGAAGCATCAAAGGAAGTTCATTGCTTGAGAAAATCAAAGCCAAGGAGGCCTCTCGGAACAATAGAACACAATTCAATTCTGCATCAGAATTTTCTGGTTGATAGCAGCAACCACAGCTTGCATTGTTTTCTGCAGAGTTTGTCCAGATTGAGTGATCACTTGCAGCTGAGAGGATTTGTGTGAATTAAGCATAGTGCACTCTTTGTTTTGAGAAGCCAAAGCTGCACACATACTTTTTCCTTAGCCAATTTTCATTTCCTTGCCATTTACCAAGTTTTCTTGTAATTTTTTCTTTGGTTTTTAATTTCAAATCCAAGCAAGTGAGGTGCTAGAGTTCACAAGTGCTCTTCCCTCATTTGTAACTAGACTCAAAGAAGTCTCACAACCTAAAATTGGGTAGTCGGTGAGTGTGTCTTAGATCCAAAGTCTAAGCCTCACCATAGGAGATCTCACCTTTACTTTTCCATCTTTACTTTCAAGTTTCATTGTTTTCATTCAAGGACTAGGAGCGCGCCTAGAGTCCGAATTTTAGAGTCCCAAACCTTGTTGTTTTCTTTGCTTTGTGTTTTCTTTGTTGTCTTTAAGACTTAAGTGGATTTAAGAGTGATTTTGATCTAAAGGACTCTAGTAAGTAGCTAGAAGCATATTTGGCAAGGACAAGGCCTGGTTATTAAGTGACCCTAGTGGTTCACCACCCTTACCTGGAATATTGCTTTCAAGTGAAAATCTTTAGTCTTTATTTCAAGAATAACACTTAAGTCCATCATAATGTCTAGAAGGCATTCTCCCAGGATTAGTGATAGTGAAAAAGAAAATTTTTCTCTTCAAGCTTTAGTTAATGAATTCAAGGAAATGAGAAGGGAAATAAATGAAGAGAAAGTCAATAGAGAGCTTCAAAATGCAGTCATTCAAAATGAATTAAGATTGTTGAGGGAAAAGTCAAGGGGGAGTCATAGTGATTATTTTCAAGAGGAAGGGATACCTTTGAATGTGGATGATTATTACCCTCATCAGCCTTCTTCTTCCAGAAGGCATAGAAGAAATTCTCATGTACCTCCACCTCCAAAAGAAGTCAATGTGGTGTTGCCTCACTTCCATGGGAAGGACAATGTAGAGGCTTATCTTGATTGGGAGATGAAGGTGGAACAATTGTTTGAATGCCACCAAGTGAGTGAAGAGAGGACGGTCTCTCTAGCTACCCTAAGCTTTCAAGGGTATGCAATGTATTGGTGGACTGCCTTAGTCCAAGAGAGGCTTAGACATCAAGCCCCTCCCATCCATTATTGGAATGATCTTAAGTCTGCCCTTAGAAGGAGGCACATTCCCTCCTACTACAATAGGGAACTCATGGATAAACTCCAAAGGTTACAACAAAGGTCTATGACAGTTGAGGAATATAGACAAAAGATGGAGTTATATATGATGAGGGCAGGCATAGTAGAGGGTCCAGAAATTACTTTAGCTAGATTTTTAAGTGGGCTCAATTTTGAAATAAGAGATAGGGTTGAACTTCTACCTTATAGAGATTTGAATGATCTTGTTCAAATGTGTATAAAGGTAGAACAACAAAACTTGAGAAAATCTTCTTCTAAAAGAATTCAAGTTCAACCTACTTTTGAAAAGAAAGTTTTTAAAGAAAAAGAGCCATTTAAACCTCTAGCCAAAATAGAAGAGAGACCCAAGAAAGAAACACCCTCACACACAAGAACAAGTGAGATCAAGTGCTTTAAATGTCTAGGAAGGGGTCATGTAGCTACTCAATGTCCTACAAAAAGAAACATCATTTTGAAAGGCAAGGACATTTATAGTAGTGAAAGTGACACCCCAACTAGTGAAAGTGAGAGTGAGGAAGAAGAAAGAGAAGAGGAAATATATGCTGATGATGGACAACTTCTCATGATAAGAAGAATACTTAATAGCCAACCAAGTCTTGAACACTTATCACAAAGAGAGAACATCTTTCACACAAGATGTAAAATTCAAGAAAATCATTGTTCTCTCATTGTTGATAGTGGATCTTGTTGCAATTGTTGTAGCACAAGGTTGGTTGAGAAGTTGAAGCTTGACATTATACCTCATCCAAAACCTTACAAACTTCATTGGCTAAATGAAGATGGGGATATAATAGTCAAGAATCAAGTGAAATTGGCATTTTCCATTGGGAACTTCAAAGATGAAGATTTATGTGATATAGTTCCCATGGAAGTATGTCATGTGTTATTGGGAAGACCATGGCAATTTGATCATCAAACTATACATCATGGTCTAACCAATACCATTACTATCCATCAAAAGGACAAGAAGTTTGTGCTTCATCCTTTGACTCCTACTCAAGTGGCTAAGGATCAAGCACAAATGAAGTCTTTAAGAAAGCAAGAACATGATCAAAAGAAAAAGTCAAAAAGAAAGGAGAGTGGTGAGATAAGTGTGCCATCTAAGGTCACTCAACATGAAGTCCTTTTAAACAAAAAGACTTTAATCAATACACTTCAAGTTGAGCAACCTTCATACCTTCTTCTTTGTCAAGGGACACTTACATGCACATCTAGTGATTCCAAGACTTCAACTCTTTCTCCACCCATTCAAAAACTTTTGAAAGAATTTGATGAGCTATTTCCAAAAGAAATTCCAAAAGGGCTTCCACCTATAAGAGGAATAGAACATCAAATTGATTTCATTCCAGGGGCAATTCTTCCTAATAGGCCTGCCTATAGGACAAACCCCCAAGAAACTAAGGAGATTGAGACCCAAGTCCAAGAGTTGCTAGATAAAGGCTTAGTTCAAAAGAGTCTAAGTTCATGTGCTGTACCAGTATTGCTTGTACCAAAGAAGGATGGGAAGTGGCGCATGTGTTGTGATTGTAGAGCTATCAACAACATCACAATCAAGTATAGACATCCCATTCCTAGGCTTGATGATATGTTGGATGAATTGCATCGAGCACAAATATTTTCAAAGGTAGATTTAAAAAGTGGCTATCACCAAATAAGAATTAAAGAGGGTGATGAATGGAAAACTGCCTTTAAGACCAAGTTTGGATTATATGAATGGCTAGTTATGCCTTTTGGTCTTACAAATGCTCCAAGCACATTCATGAGACTTATGAATCATGTCCTTAGGGATTGCATTGGGAAGTTTGTAGTTGTCTACTTTGATGACATCTTGGTATATAGTCAAAATTTGCAAACTAATGAAAATCATTTGAGAGTTGTTTTAACAATTCTTAGAAAACACAAATTGTTTGCAAACTTTGACAAGTGTACCTTTTGTGTTGATAGTGTCATATTTCTTGGATTTGTGGTCACCAAAAATGGGGTTCATGTGGACCCAGAAAAAATAAAGGCCATCCAAGATTGGCCTCCTCCAAAGAATGTAGGAGAAGTAAGGAGTTTCCATGGGTTGGCAAGCTTTTATAGAAGATTTGTTCCTAACTTCTCTAGTCTTGCTTCACCCCTCAATGAGTTGGTGAAAAAGGATGTTACATTCCATTGGGGGGAAAAACAACAAAAGGCTTTTGAGCTACTCAAAGAGAAGCTCACACAAGCACCCATTCTAGCTTTGCCAAATTTTTCCAAAACTTTTGAGCTAGAATGTGATGCTTCAGGGTTTGGCATAGGTGCAGTATTATTACAAGAAGGACACCCAATTGCATACTTTAGTGAAAAACTTCATGGTGCCTCTTGTAATTACCCCACCTATGACAAGGAACTCTATGCACTTGTGAGGGCTCTTCAAACTTGGGAACATTACATTATTGCCAAGGAGTTTATCATTCATAGTGATCATGAATCACTTAAGTATTTGAAGAGTCAACACAAGTTGCAAAAGAGGCATGCTAAGTGGTTAGAATTCATTGAGCAATTCACTTATGTTATTAAATACAAGAAAGGAAAATTCAATGTGGTGGCTGATGCTTTATCAAGGAAAATTAATCTTTTAGCCACATTGGGAGCTCAAATTCTTGGATTTAATAACATTCTTGAGTTGTATTCACATGATCCTGATTTTGCTCATATCTATGAGGAATGTCTCAATAAATCACAAGGGGGATTCTATGTGAGGGAAGGGTATCTTTTTAAAGAAGGAAAAATTTGCATTCCCCAAGGCTCACATAGAAAACTCCTTGTCAAAGAGACACATGAAGGAGGATTAATGGGGCATTTTGGGGTAGACAAGACCCTTGGCATGTTAAAAGAGAAGTTCTTTTGGCCTCACATGAGAAGGGATGTCCAAAGACATTGTTTTAAGTGCATTACTTGTTTAGAATCAAAGTCTAAAACAATGCCTCATGGACTTTACACTCCTTTGCATGTTGCATCAACCCCTTGGGAAGAGATAAGTATGGATTTTGTGCTAGGACTTCCTAAGACTTCTAGGGGTTTTGATTCTATCTTTGTGGTGGTGGATAGATTTAGTAAAATGGCTCATTTTATACCTTGCCACAAAGTAGATGATGCAAGCAACATAGCAAAGTTATTCTTTAGAGATGTGGTCAAACTTCATGGGCTACCTAAAGTAATAGTTTCGGATAGAGATACAAAATTTCTTAGTCACTTTTGGAGGACCTTATGGTCTAGATTAGGGACTAAGTTATCTTTTTCTACTACTTGCCATCCTCAAACAGATGGTCAAACTGAAGTAGTAAATAGATCTCTTTCCACTTTACTAAGGGTAGTTCTTAAAGGAAATCACAAATCTTGGGATGAGTACCTACCTCATGTTGAGTTTGCATACAATAGAGTAGTTCATGGAACTACTAAATTGTCTCCTTTTGAGGTTG
Organism: Vigna mungo; assembly: GCA_036885675.1. Taxonomy (NCBI): domain Eukaryota; kingdom Viridiplantae; phylum Streptophyta; class Magnoliopsida; order Fabales; family Fabaceae; genus Vigna; species Vigna mungo. Next base: position 26,560,165 of record CP144697.1, on the reverse strand, counting down.
TTTATGGTTTTAACCCTTTGACACCCATGGATTTAATACCCCTTCCAAATTCTATTGATTTTGTTCATCAAGATGGGGTATCTAAATCTAAGTTTATCAAAGAATTACATCAAAGGGTTAGAAACCAAATTCAACAACAAAATGAGAAATATGCCAAGCAACATAATAAGGGCAAGAAAGAGTTAATCTTCAATGAAGGAGATTTAGTTTGGGTTCATCTTAGAAAGGAAAGATTTCCTCAACTAAGAAAATCCAAACTCAATCCTAGAGGAGATGGACCTTTTAGATTGATAAGGAGGATTAATAACAATGCATATCAAATTGATCTTCCTCCTGAATATAGTGTTCATGCTACCTTCAATGTATCTGATCTTAAACCTTTTGTAGGTTATGAAAGTGAAGATGAAGACCCTATGGATTTGAGGACAAATCCCTCTCAAGAGGGAGGGGATGATACAAGAAGGCCTAGCACCATAGGACCTATCACAAGAGGGATGATCAAGAAGCTTCAAGATGAGCACTCTCCCAAAGGTCAAGTACTCTTTGCTATTTTTGGATGGAAGATTGGAGACCAAGGAGATGTTATCAAAGTGCCAAAACATGGAGAAGAGTAAAATGGACTTTGGCTACATAAAGATGGGGGTGCACATAGTATCATAGGGGTAGCATTAGCATAGCTATTTCCACTTATGTATAGCTATTAGACACGTGAATCATAAGGCTTTCTAGAAGCCATTCACACTTTGCACATGATTGATGAGGTGGCATTAGATCCGTATTTTGTGGATCTCAGCACATCACATGCTTGGCCTTGAGATTGTGCTATAAAATCTCATTGGCAAGGCTTGTAATTCACTTTTGAATGATATAAGAAAACTCTGCTGAAATGTCCAGCCATTTCTTGAATTCGAAAGTCCATCCTATGCTTGTATTCTCCAATGCAACTTCCTTCCTTGAGTGGGAGGCCGTCTGAGTTGTAATCACTACACTGCAAGCTTCATCCGCTTCTTCTTCACCAAATGCTACCTTCCTTCCGCTGCAACCACCCATAAACACATCCACCCAAATCTGTCCTGACCTGTCAAAGATCTGTACGGCTGTGAGCTACTCTCTAGTGGTTTCCATCCACGGAAATCACTCTTCCAATCTCAAGCATCATCGATCTGAAGCTTCACACCTGAATAGATCTTATCATCACCGGTTTAGACGTTAGTTTATTAATAGACGTTAAAAGTCCAAAATAACCGACGTTAATCAGCGTGTTTCCACTAGTGTATGAATCTTTTTTTTCTTTGTAATTAAGAACGTCTTTCAGTGAGAAGGAAGTCATTATTTTGATTTAATGTATCTATTGGTTAATTGTTTAGCCCATAAAATTAGGTACAACATGCCAAAACAGCAATAGCAAAGTCTTTCAAATGGTTTAGTTTGTAGACATTCCAATTCCAGGTAATTGGAATGCTAATTTCCTAACGCGTGAGTTGGAGAAGAAAGATCAACAATTTTCTAATCCATAAAGAGATATGAACAACTTTAAGTCTTTCTACCAAATTCATCTTTAAGTCTTGGCCAAATTTTCTAAGCCATAGGAAGGACAAAACAACAAAGGCTAATTAACAGTTTAAATGCAATTAGTGTGATTAATTTTCTAACCCATGGATTACAGTCAAAGATCAACTTCTGTTAAGTCTTTCCACAACTTAGTTTTTATTATTTATTTAAATCTAGATAGAATTGTAGGAAATATTCTACGGAAAAAAATAATTGAATAAATTATAGGTTTAAGAGGGAAGATTATGAAGTAAAATAAAAGGATGAGAGACTGATAATATTTTTGAAAATATTCAACACTTTCTCTATCGTTCTATTTTAAAATTTGTGTGAAATGTACCATATGTAAAAAATATGTCCAAACTTTTTTTCAGAAAAGAAAAATCATGTAAACTATAATGTAAAATTTACACAAGTATTTTAAATTTTTTTAGGTCTCCCTAATAATTAATTTTATGTGAAAAAAAACTGTAATATTCCACTTAAAATAGACAAAATAATCATTTATTTCTTTCATATATACATTCTTCAAATAGACGTTCTTCATGGAATTCCAATCGCTGTGAATGGAACAACATTACATCTGGTGATGCCGAGCTTCACCTTAGCATTCAATTTCCTTCTTCCGATGAGAGTGTAGGTTATCCATTCAACAAAGATGTTTTCGAAGAAGCATCGGAAGAAGCTAAATTTTCTAACATGTAAAATGACCTATGAATTAGAGTTCGTGTAAACTAATCTTTATCTTATCATATAATTTGAAAATGAATAATTACATTTAGAGAAGAATGCAATTTTTTTTACTTAACACAAGATTTGGTATTAGAAAGCTAAAAAAGTGGAAAGTAGAAAGGTATTAAAAGAATTAACTGTAAAAATTAATTTGATTAATATAATTTCAATCATATATTTTAAATGTATGATCAGAATTGATTTCTTTCACACACATTGATCTGACACTTGTTCATGTTTCCGTATATTGTGAAATTGAAATTGAAATATTTTATCTCTTTAGCCAACAAATAAATATAAGAAGTCTTCTCCTTTCAAATATAAAATTGTATGAAATATTTTAGTAAAAAAAAATTGAACAATTAGAGTTTTAAAAGGGAAGATTATGTGGTAAGGATGAGGGACAAATCATGTTTTTGAAAAAAAATTCCACTCTTTCGGAAAGTCTTTTTTTTTTATAGTGTGAAATGTAAAATATGTGAAAAATAAAAAGAAGCTTTGAAAAGTAAAAATCATAGTAAACCAGAAATTGTATATACACATAAGATTTATAAAAAAATGTCTTTATAAGTTAGGGATTTGTATGAGTTGTATATTTATTATTCTTTCTACCGCTTAGATTATTGCACCACATAAGATTAAAACTTTAAACATGATGGGTTGGCTTAATTATGATATTTGAGTGAGTGACTGTCAAGTGAAAGCGTAAGACTGTGTCAAATTTAACAATGAGTTGGGTTTTTAAAGTCAGGTATAATAAATTTAGTGAGATTATAAAGTCTTTAAAATAGATTTATAATATTAATTTTAAAAAATAATTCTTGGTTGTCAATTAGAAAAACATAACCAATTGTATATTCTTCTGTGATCATAAATTTACTAATTTTTAATTCAACAAGTCCCGATTACCCATTCAATATAACCTAAATTATCATATCTCCTTTTAGACTTTTATTTCTCAAACTCACCTATTAAAACCTCAATTTTAAATTAAAAACTAACTTTTAACTCAATCTAAACCTTATTTCTCAATATTACACCAATTTCACACCAAACATATTCCAAAACAATATAATATATATAAGATCATTTAGTCCAATTCACTACAATTCATAACAACATGCATCAATTTATCAAAGATACTCATCATACACAATTTTCGTTAAAACAATAATCTCAAATCATAACCAAATCAATATTACCAACTAACAACTATCATTCACACTACTCAATTTAAAACTAAAAAAAAAACTATTAGATTCTCTTACCTTACACCAAAGCTACGGAACTATAAGAACACTAAAACTCCTACTTTCAACTCATGAAACTTTAGAAACACATACAAATCATCAAATTGTGATTTAAGTGAGTCCTTAAGACCATAAGTCGACAAAGAACCAAGAATAGAATATAAATGACACATGTGAAGGGATTCCTAAGCATGATCATAGACAAAGAACAAAAGAAAAAAAAGGATAGAAACTTACTTGTTCTAAAGCAAGAATTGATGGGATACAAAAGTAGACCTCACTGCTGTGATTATTTAAGTACCTCCTAATCGTCAAAGAGATGACTTAAGAGTTAGAAAAGATAGAAAAAAGGTAGAAAACTCAAGAGAATAATTTTAGAGAGATAATTTGTGTTTTAAGTAATAAGACGAGTTTAAAAAATTCTATTTATATCACCCAATATTTTAACTTTAAAATACTAGATCTCATTATTTTAAAACACATATAAACTATAATACTTTATTTTCTAAATTCTCACATAATTCATCCAAACTTTAAAAGTAAAAAAATTATGAAACCCCTTTTCACACTTACAGTATTTTGATAAAAGAAAATATTTGTATGCAATATTATTAGGTAATGTATATTTGTATTCTTAAATATTTATAAATTTTATATGTTTGTTTGTATTTATGAGTAAAAAACATTTGTATGTAATAAAGTATATATATTATTATGAAGTATATATATCTTTAGACTTTTAATTATTTATATACTAGGAGTCTTCAATTTTTTTTATAGGGTCCATAATATGTGAGTATGAAGCTTAGAAAGTTTGTGAAGTGTGTGTTAGAAACTAAGTTGTATGAAATATTTTAGTAAAAAAAAGTATGAATAATTAGAGTTTTAATAGGGGCGATTATGTGCTAAGGATGAGGGACAAATCATTTTTTTGAAAAAAATTCCACTCTTTCTTGAAGTCGTTTTTTACATGTGAAATGTAACATATGTGAAAAATAGACAGAAGCTTTGAAAAATTAAAATTATAGTAAACCAGAAATGTAAAACCTACACATGCATTTTACACAATTGATAATGAAAATAAAATTTGCATAAAAGAATAAAAAAATATCTTTATAAGTTAGGTATCTGTATGAGTTGTGCATTTATTATTCTTTCCTACAGCTTAGATTATTCAACCACCTAAGATTAAAACTTTAAATGTGATGGCTTGGCCTAATAATGATATTTGGGTGAGTGACTGCTAAGTGAATGGCTAAGACTGTGTCAAACAATGAGTGGGGTTATTAAAGTCAAGGCAGAGATAATACATTTAATGTGAACTTTACTATTTACAAAGAGTCTTTAAAATAGATTTTAATATTAATTTTAAAAAATAATTCTTAGTTGTCAATTAGAAAAAAATGAAGTTAAATAAAATAATAACATTAAAAGTGATTTAAGGAGTCAGTAAATTCTAAAAATTATTTTGATAAATAAAGTTAACAATTTGTTTAAATACATGATTCTCGTTTATTTCTTTCATACAATATTATGATTTATGTGTGGTGTGTTAATTTTGTAATCCGTATAGTGGATAGGACTTCAAAAGTCTTTTTGATTTCATTTTCCGAATTTTCTTTTCACGATGTCATAATTTTATATGTTTGGTAGTTGTGTTGAGTTTGCTGTATTTAATGTTATGAATTTAAGTTGAAACAAACCATTTTTATTTAAAAAAAAAAAAAACCCAACTTTTTTGCATCAGATATGGCCAAGCCCAATGAAAATGTATGTGGACAGTACCATATAAGTTAATAAATTTTGGGAAAAAAAAAAATAAATGTGATGCCTTTGTCTAACAATTATAAATACGTGAGAGTGAGTGGCTTAGACAGTTTTGTTTTTATTTATGGGTGGTGTTTTCTATTTTTCTAATATTTCATGTTGGAGAGCTTCACCTCAGTACGAAAATGAATTCCTCCATTTTGGTTATTGTGTTTGTTCACCTTTGCTGGGTTTCCCTTGGTGTGTGCAGAGAGACAATGTGCATTGAAAGCGAGAGAGAGACACTGTTGAAGTTGAAGCATCATCTCATTGATTCTTCAAATAGACTTTCTTCTTGGAATGCTTCTGTCCATTCCAATTGCTGCCAGTGGGATGGAATTGTCTGCAACAACATTACATCTCATGTTGCAGAGCTTCACCTCCACACTCCAGTTCCTTCTTTCTCTTTCGATGAGAGCCTACTTGAAGATGTTTACGATGAAGCATACGAAGAGTATAGTAGATCTAGATTTGGTGGAGAGATAAATCCTTGTTTGGTTGATTTGAAGCATTTGAGTTACTTGGATTTAAGTGGCAATCTTTTTCAATATATTCCAATTCCTTCTTTCATTGCAACAATCACTTCCTTAACTCACCTCGATCTTTCTGACTGTGGATTCATGGGGACCATTCCTCCTCAGATTGGAAATCTCTCCAATTTGCTTTACCTTGATCTCAGTTATCTTGATTTTGGAACTCATGAAACTTTGTTTACGAAAAATGTTCATTGGCTATCAAGTCTTTCCAAGCTTTGTTATCTTGACTTGGGCAACACTTGGTCACTTGGAGAAGGTACGCCAATTCCTTCTTTTCTTGGCTCAATGACCACTTTAATTCACTTGGACCTCTCTAATTCTGGATTTATGGGCAACATTCCTCCTCATATTGGTAATCTTTCCAATTTGGCGTATCTAGACTTAAGTTATGCTGTTAATGGAACTATTTCCTCTCAAATTGGAAATCTCTCCAACTTGCTCTACCTTGATCTTCGAAGTTATTATTCTTTTATTGGAAATGATGATTGGTTGTCAAGTCTTTCAAAACTTGAATATCTTGATTTGGGAGGTTCAAACCTATCTCAATCATTTCAATTGCTTCACACCCTCCAACTTCTTTCTTCTTTGAAGCACTTACATTTGTCAGAATGTACACTCCCTCGATATAATCAACCATCCTTTCTTAACTTTTCGTCTCTCCTCACTCTTGATCTTTCCCAAATTTCTTATCCTTCTACAATTTCTTTTATTCCAAAGTGGGTATTTGGACTGAAAAAACTTGTTTCCCTTTTTTTATATAATAACTACATTGAAGGTCCAATTCCCGATAGTCTTAGAAACCTCACACTTCTTGAAAATCTTGACTTGAATGAAAATTCATTATCATCTTCTATACCTCATTGGCTTGGTGTTCTTTCTCATCTCAAGTTCTTGGACCTATCACGTAACAACTTACAAGGGAATATTCCTGATGTTTTAGGAAATGTGACTTCTCTAGTTAAATTTGATTTATCATACAATGAACTTTCAGGGAATCTAACATTGGATTATTATGTCAACAAAGTTGATGGTGAAAATCCAAAATCACTTGGAAAACATTCATCCTTGAAAGTTCTTACTTTGTCCTCAAATCAACTTGGTGGAAATCCATTTGAAAGTATTGGATCACTCTCTAAATTGTTATACCTTGACATTGATGACAATCGTTTTCAAGGAGTTGTCAATGAAAGTCATCTTGAAAATCTTATATGCTTGAGAAGGTTTCATGCATCAGGAAACAAATTGACTTTAAAAGTGCATCGTAATTGGCATCCTACTTTCCAACTTACCAGTCTGGATATGAGTTATTGGCAATTAGGTCCCCATTTTCCATTGTGGACTCATTCTCAAAATGAACTTCAATATTTGAAGATGTTTAATACAGGGATTCTAGATTATATTCCCCATTACTTTTGGAAGGCTTGTTATTCTCTTGAATATTTAAACCTCTCTAATAATCATATTCATGGTAAGATCAGAAATTCAATGTCAAATCCAATATCTTTTGTGGTCGTTGATCTAAGCTCAAATCACTTACATGGAAAATTACCTTTTTTTTCTAGTCATGTTAAATGGTTAGATCTCTCAGGTAATTCATTCTCTTCCATGTATGATTTCTTATGTTACAAGCAAATCAAGACATTTGACTTGAATCTTCTCAATCTTGCTTCGAATAACTTATCAGGAGAAATACCTGATTGTTGGATACAATGGCCAGAATTGATAATTGTAAATTTACAAAGCAACCATTTTGTTGAAAATATGCCATTATCCATGGGCTCTTTAGTTTGGTTAGAATCTTTAAACATCGGTAACAATTCATTATCAGGAACATTTCCTACCGCTTTGAAGAAGAATAACAACTTGATATCGTTGGACATTGGAGAAAATAATCTTTCAGGAAGTATTCCAACATGGATTGGAGAAAAGTTGCCAAGAATAAAAATTCTTCGCCTTCGATCAAACAATTTTTCAGGTCATATTCCAAATTGCATATGTGATATGATATTTCTTCAGGATTTTGACCTTGCCCAAAATAGTTTGTGTGGAAATATTCCAAAATGTTTCAACCACTTTAGTGCCATGTTGCAAAAAAACAAAAGTACAGATTTAATTATCCATACCCAAAACATAAGTTCTCAGGCAATCAGTATTTCCATATGGATAAAAGGAAAGTCGTATTTGTACAATAGTATTCTTGGCTTGGTGACAAATGTTGATCTTTCTAATAATAAGTTATCAGGAGAGATACCTAGAGAAATTACATATCTAGATGGTTTGATATATTTGAATTTATCCAAAAATCAATTGTCTGGCCAAATTCCACCAAGTATTGGCAATATGAGATTATTAGAATCCATTGATCTATCAAGGAATCAATTATCTGGGGAAATCCCTCTAACCATATCAAACTTGAGTTTTCTCAGCAACCTAGACTTGTCTCATAACCATTTAGAGGGGAAAATTCCAACGGGCACTCAAATTCAAAGCTTTGAAGCATCACACTTTATTGGAAATGATTTATGTGGTCCACCCCTACCCATTAATTGTAGTTCTAACAAGCAAATTTCATATATTGAGCGCTCGGAAAGAGAAAATGGTGGGCATGGAGTGAATTGGTTCTTTGTGAGCTTCACACTTGGATTTATCGTGGGATTTTGGATAATTATTGCTCCGTTGTTAATTTATAGATCATGGAGATATGCATATTTTTGCTTCCTTGATAACATTTGGTATAAAGTACATCATATTGGTGATTGTTGATTTGTAATATAGCATTGTTGTTTTACATAACGATCATCTATCTCTATATATGAACGTGTGGTCTGTGTTAACACATGTTTTTGTATTTTCTTCATCTTTAAATTCCAACAAGTTTATGTTTTTAATGTTTTTTATTTGCATTATTAGTGTGTCTTGTTTGAGTATTATTTTTATAATCTAGTTCTTATTATCGTTGCAATAGAAATGATTTATTTTAATACAAAAGTTGAATTTCTTCTATATTCTATCCTGTGTGAATACATGTATAAAAAGTCCTTTTTAACTGATATAAATGTATTTTTCTTACACAGTATTTTGTTATTTATCTAATGTTTGGTTATTAATGTTACAATAATATTAGCCAAAAGATGTAACTGATAAAACCATAGATAATTAAAATTAAATTATTTTCAATCAAATGTTTGTAAACTATTAATTAGTTTATTTATCCTTCGTACTTCAACTATTGTTGATAAAAACATCCAAATAGACACACAAACTATTAAATCAAAAGTTTAAATTTATTATAAAATTGACTACTAATCCTAAATGAATACAATAATTTGTTTCTTTCTAATTAAGTCATTATTTTGATTTTATGTATCTATTGCTTAATTGTTTAGCCCATAAGATTAGTTACAACAAGTCAAAAGAGCAATAGCAAAGTCTTTCAAATGTTTTCTTTGGTGTGCTAATTTCCTAACGCATGAGTTGGAGAAGAAATATCAACAATTTGAAGTGTTTGATACGTTTCCTTGTTATTAGCTAATATTTTAACCTATAAAACTTGCTTTACTGACAATATTGACTGGGTGACAATATTGTTATAATTTGACTATTTACCTCATTATTGGTATTGATGTCTCTATAGATTGCCCTGTAGATGATATTATGGAAATTTTAGGTGTAGCATTTTTAACCTCATTTATCTGTTTTTAAAATTTAATTTAATTTATTTTAACATTTGTATAGAAAAACAAAACCAAATGAGACTCTATACAAACGACAAAAGAAGTGAAAGGGAAAAAGGGAAAAGGAAAGAAAATAAATTGTTGAAGAATCTGTTATTTCCATAGGGTGCATGTTATAACTTATATATTCACCGAAAGGAGAGTGATATCGATCTATAATTTTGTTCTTCTGTCTTTCTGAATTAGGCAACTACCATTCCGATTAGAGTGCAATAGTTCTTTTATCTTTACTCTCTTCTTCTTATGTGGGTTTGGATAAAATGTATATATAGAAGCTTGAATTGAGTTAATAATGAAGAACTTCTTTTATTTACTTAAAAGATTTCGTATTAGAAATGGAAAGGTTTTAAAAGAATTAACTTTAAAAATTAACTTGATTAAATATAATTTCAATCATATATTTTAAATGTATGATCAGAATTTATTTCTTTCACACACATTCATCTGACACTTGTTCATGTTTCCGTATATTGTTAAATTGAAATTCAAATATTTTATCTCTTTACCCAACAAATAAAAATAAGGGGTCTTCTCCTTTCATATACAAAATTGTATGAAATATTTTAGTTAAAAAAAGTTTGAACAATTAGAGTTTTAAAAGGAAAGATTATGTGGTAAGGATAAGGGACAGATCATATTTTTGAAAAAAATTCCACTCTTTCTGAAAGCCTAAGACTGTCTCAAATTTAACAATGAGTTGGGTTTTCAAAGAAGTCAAGGGAGATATAATACATTTAGTGTGAACTTTACTATTTATAAAGAGTCTTCAAAATAGATATTATAATATTAATTTTAAAAACTAAAATTCTTGGTTGTCAATTAGAAAAACATAATCAATTGTATACTCCTCTATTCTAGATCATAAATTTACCAATTCTCAACTCAACAAGCTCCAATTAACCATTCAACGTAACCTAAATAACCATATCTCCTTTTAGACCTTTATTTCTTAAATTCACCTATTAAAATCTACATTTTAGAATAAAAACTAACTTTTAACTCAATCAAAACCTTATTTCTCAATATTACACCAACTTCACATCAAACATATTCCAAAACAACCACATACACAAGATCATTGAGTCCAATTCACTACAATTCATAACAACATGCATCAATTTATCAAACATACTAATCATACACAATTTTTACTAAAACAATAATCTCAAATCATAACCAAATCAATATTACCAACTAACAACTATCATTCACACTACTCAATTTAAAACTAAAAAAAAAATACTAGTTTCCCTTACCTTACACCGAAGCTATTAAATTATAAGAACACCGAAACTCCTGCTTTGAACTCATGGAACTCTAAAAACGCATACAAATCACAATATCGTGATTTGAGTGAGTCCTTAAGACCACAGATCAACAAGGAACCAAGAATAGAATATAACTGATACATGTGAAGGGATTCCTAGGCATGATTATAGACAAATAACAAAAGAAAAAAGAGGTAGAAACTTACTTGCTCTAAACCAAGAATTGATGGGATACAAAAGTAGATCTCACTACTGTAGTCATTTAGATACCTCCTAATCATCAAAGAGATGACTTAAGAGTTATAAAAGATAAAAAAAAGGTAGAGAACTCAAGAGAATAGTTTTTAGAGTGATAATTTGTGTTTTAAGTAATAAGACGAGTTTAAGAAATTCTATTTATATTATCGAATATTTTAACTTTAAAATACTTTATCTCATTATTTTAAACACCTATCAACTCTAATACTTTATTTTCTAGATTCTAACATAATTTATCCAAACATTAAAAGTAAAAAAATTATGAAACCCCTTTTCACACTTACTTACAGTATTTTGATAAAAAAAAATATTTGTTATTCAATATTATTAGGTAATGTATATTTGTATTCTTAAATATTTATATGTTAGGAGTAAAAATATTTATAAATTTTATATGTTTGTTTGTATTTATGAGTAAAAAAACATTTGTATGTAATACAGTAGATATATTATTATGAAGTATATATATCTTTAGACTTTTAAATATTTATATATTAGGAGTTTCAATTTTTTTTTCTAGGATCAATAATATGTGAGAACGAAGCTTAGAAAGTTTGTGAAGTGTGTGTTAGAAACTAAATTGTATGGAATATTTTAGTAAAAAAAGTTTGAACAATTAGACTTTTAAAAGGGGAGATTATGTGGTAAGGAATGAGGGACAAATCATATTTTTGAAAAAAATTCCACTCTTTCTGAAAGTCTTTTTTTTTACGTGTAAAAATGAGAAGCTTTGAAAAATAAAAATTATAGTAAACCAGAAATGTAAAATCTACACATGCATTTTACAAAAATAACTTTTTAAAACAATTGAAAATGAAAACAAAAATTACAAAAAAGAATATACAAAAATCTTTATAAGTTAGGTATTTGTATGAGTTGTATATTTATTATTCTTTCTACAACTTAGATTATTCCACCACATAAGATAAAAACTTTTAATGTGATGGGTTCTCCTAATAATGAAATTTGAGTTAGTGACTGTTAAGTGAATGGCTAAGACTGTGTCAAACAATGAGTTGGGTTTTTAGTCAAGGCAGAGATAATTCATTTAGTGTGAACTGTACTATTTATTAATAGTCTTTAAAATAGATTGTAATATTAATTTTAGAAAATAATTCTTAGTTGTCAATTATATAAAATGAAGCTAAATAAAATAATAACATTAAAAGTGATTTAAGGAGTCAGTAAATTCTAAAAATTATTTTGATAAATAAAGTTAACAATTTGTTTAAATACATGATCCTCGTTTATTTCTTTTCCTCTCTCTTCACTCTTGATCTTTCCTATTTTTCTTATCATTCTACAATTTCTTTTATTCCAAAGTGGGTATTTGGACTCAAAAAACTTGTTTCTCTTTCCTTCTATAATAACTACATCGAAGGTCCTCTTTTCTTGTATAATAACTACCTTGAAGGTCCAATTCCTGATGGTCTTAGAAACCTCACACTTCTTGAAAATCTTGATTTGTATAAAAATTCATTTTCATATTTTATACCTAATTGGCTTTTTGGTGTTCTTTCTCATCTCAAGTTCTTAGACCTATCATATAACAACTTACAAGGGGTTATTCCTGATGCCTTACGAAACTTAACTTCTTTAGTTGAACTTGATTTGTCAAACAATAAACTCGAAGGTATATTTCCAACTTGTTTAGGAAAGGTGACTTCTCTAGTTAAACTTGATTTATCATTCAATAAACTCAAAGGTCCAATTCCAACTTCTTTAGGAAAGGTGGCTTCTCTGGTTAATCTTGATGTATCACTCAATAAATTTGAAGGTCCAATTCCAACTTCTTTGGGAAAGGTGACCTCTCTAGTTACACTTGATTTATCATACAATCAACTTTCAGGCAATCTAACACTGGATTATTATGGCAGCAACGTTGATGGTGAACATCCAAAATCACTTGGAAAACTTTCATCATTGAGAGTTATTAGATTGTCTTCAAATCAACTTGGTGGAAATCCATTTAAAAGTCTTGGATCACTCTCTAAATTGTTATACCTTGACATGGATGACAATCATTTTCAAGGAGTTGTCGATGAAAGTCATCTTGAAAATCTTACAAGCTTGAAAGAGTTTTATGCATCAGGAAACAAATTGACTTTAAATGTGGGTCGTCATTGGAATCCTACTTTCAAACTTACCCATTTGGATATGAGCTCTTGGCAATTAGGTTCCAACTTTCCATCATGGACTCACTCACAAAAAAAAACTTCAATATTTGGTGATGTCGAATACAGGGATTCTAGATTATATTCCACATTACTTCTGGGAGGTTTGTTATTCTCTTATATATTTAAACCTCTCTAATAACAATATACATGGTAAGATTTAAAATTCGTTGTCAAATCCAAGGACAATTGATCTAAGCTCAAATCACTTGCATGGAAAATTACCTTTTTTCTAGTAAGGTTGAATGGTTAGATCTCTCAAGTAATTCATTCTCTTCCATGAATGATTTCTTGTGTTGCAAGCAGATTAAGAAATTTGATTTGGAGAATCTTTATCTTTCTTCTGTTGGCTCTGCTAATTTTTCCTTACTCTCTGCGAGAATTGGCTGACAGATTCCAATTTATACATCTTTTCCTGAACAATAATTTACTTAACAATCTACTCCCTATTACAACTTTTCACTAAGTAATAACATAAATAATTACAAGATTAAGATCATTTATAAGTGTAAAAATAACTCATTTTCACACTTATCAACTCCCCCAAACTTGAACTATTTCATGCCCTCAGGAAATCACAAAAGAAAATAAACAACAAAACAAACATTTGACATTTTGATAGAATGACTTTGCACATCAGAAAAAAAATCACATGAATTCCCAAAGATTCCAACAAATATGACATGTTACAGTACTCACAAAATTTCCTTGTGCATAGAATATGAACAACCAGATCAACATTTATCATTCCTCACCACTCAAGTGTTTGTCCTCACATGATAGTAGAATTGTCATAAAACTTCATCGGCTTTTGCATTTCATTTGATTCACACACTTCACATACTATTGGTTAAGTCCAAAGGTCTTTTTAGGGTAAGGCTTGGCTTGGCTAGAAAAAGAATAATGGTTTTTCTTGGATTCAAAGACACCTATTAAGAAGAGAACAACTTCAATTCTCAATTCAGTACTCAAATCCCAAAATTTATCATTTATCACACACCATTTTCTTTTACAGCTCAACCTTCTTTTTCAATTTGAGCAACATTTTTATCACTAATTTTTTTTTACTAATCTTTCTTCCCCCAAACTTGAATTCAACCTTAACCTCACAAATTCACAATACATGTTCTCTTCTAAGGTGTAAGGTAGGATAACATATTAGGCTCAAGGTGAAAGAAAGAAATCAAGGCTAAAAAAGGATTTACAATTGAAGCACAGTGTCACAAGGTTGGCTATCTGGCCAAGTAGTTGCATAATCAATATCAAACAGGGACTTTTTCATCCTTAACCAAAGTGTGTATATGTACGTAGAATCAAAATCATGCAAAAGTTAATTCCATATATAGACAATTCAATATCTCTCAATCAATATATGCTCTCAACACTCACAGATCTGGTCATATTCATATACACAGATAAATTCTGAAACACAGCAACCACAACATACAAGTTATCATCCTCAAGAACCACATAACTTAATTAGAAAATGCATAATCATTAAATCAAAACATCAATGTCTTTACAACACCAAACATAAACAACTAAACATAGTTCCACAATATAACAACTGACTGAAATGCAAACATAACAACAAACATGAAACAACCGGAGAGTCTATTTATCAGCTCTACCAGGACCCATTTGCGGATCTCCACTGGTTTTCATATGTCTCGTGACTCTGTTGTGTCCATCTGGGATTGGGCTCCTCATCATCATCATCCTCCGCATAGGCACTCCCCCACCCGGACTTAGGCATGCCCTCAGGCCATAGTAGGGGTTCACAAACTCAAAAGAGGACCTTGTAGTGATTGTAGGAGAAGTAATCTGCACAACATTCGCTAAGCACACCGAAACTGTGCGCTAAGCGAATAAACCATTTTTTTTTAGAAATAGCATCGTTCGCTTAACGCAGCGAAGGCTGTGCGCTATGCGAATGTGCACTTTAATTTTATTTATTTATTAATTTTTTTGGAAAAACAAACACAATTAGCTTAACGCACCTTAGAGTGTGCGCTTTGCTAATATGGATCTTAAATTTTTTTTATTAAATTCTTTTTTCTTTTAAATCCTTTTTTTTTTAATTTTCAAGGATTCATTCGCATAACGCTGAAAAGTTTGTGTGCTATGCGTTTTCATGTTCCTTTTTCTTTATTATTATTTTTCTTTTATATTTTTTTCATTTTTTTTATTTTTTATTTTTTTTATATTTGTTTTGTTGCATCCCCTAAGTGCAAGGGATGTGCGTTATGCGGATTCAAAGTTTTTCTTTTGTTTTTTTTTTTGTTTATTTTTTTTTTGCATTTTTATTTTTTCTTTCTTTTGCATTTTAATTTTTTTTTTCATAATTCGCAGAGCGCACTTTAACTGTGCGCTGTGCGAATTAATTGTACAAAATCATCTCTCACATTTTGCATTATGCGATTTAACCACTTAATTTCTCCCAGTTTGTCTCAGTGATTTTTCTCACTTTGTTATTCAAATGCACTATGCGAATTGCCTTAGAGAGAGAAAATTAAATATCTAGGTCACAAAGCGCATTTGGTGCGCTCTGCGAACCACAATATAATTAACAAATTATTTTTCTCTCACGCAAAGCACATGTGGTGCGCTGTGCAAGCAAATCACTGCCTTATAAAATACTCTGGTCGTTGAGCGCACTTCAGCTGTGCGCTCTGCGACTGGAGCATCACAAAAACATATTCAAACTTCTTTTAGACCTCCTTACCAACACAGAAACTTCAACAATTTCTTACAAAAACTAAAACATACATATAAAAATAAAAGTAACATATAGAGAAGTAAAATAGAAGAATGAAAAATACAACCAAAGAGACAAGGAAAAAAAATAACAAAAATTGCTGAACGTGCACACCAACCAAACAACAGTTATAATTGCAGAATGATCGAAATGAATTTCCTAAATAACCTCAATCAGATCCCTCTTGTTGCAAGATTACTTAGTACTTTCCTAAGGTGATGAATATTACTTTCCCTGTTCTCTAAGATAAAAACACTCAGATCCCTCTTGTTGCGCTTATCTAAGCTTGACACACCTCATCCAATCCCTTGGCCTAATAATGTATCAAAACTTGCATTAAGAACCAGAATAGTGGGGGCCAAACTCACAATCCCATCCCTGGTGATTTGTAAAATCTGGGTTGATTTAGCTAGTTCGGCTGCTGAAATCCCATCCCTAGGATCTTCCAACAACTAGATCATGCTCTAAGGCGTACCCCGAAACAAGCTTTAAGCACAAACCAAACCAGTGGAAAGTATAAACATCTGAAGTCACAATCGCATACATAACAACATTCAAAAGGAAAACTCACAACAAAGTCCAAAAGAGTCACAAATGTCAAAATTGTCTTGTGTTGGAACACAAGTCCCCGGCAACGGCGCCAAAAACTTGATAACTTTTTGGCAAGTATACCAAATCGTTACAAGTAATACAGTGGATATGTAAAGTATCGTTCTCCCAAGGGACTTGTGCAACACATGACAATTCTTCCTTTTATAACTCAATTAGACATAAAAATACACAAAACAATACAAGAAACTATTTTTGGTATTTTATGAAACAATTGGTGTGTCAGGAATTGGTCTTTGACTAACATTACAGTAACGTCCTGGATAAAATACGTTCTCTGTTCAAGCATTCACATAATCGTATCTTGATTTAATTCCTTAAAGCAAGTTCTAAAATTATCTATTAAATTATTAATTCTTTAATTAATTCAACAGATAATTTTGCATTAAAATCAGATGTTTAGAATGACCAAAAGTACAGAAGTTATTCCTAACATTGTTCCTTTTAGTTTCTTTTCTTACGTTTCTAGTTCTAAGAATACTTCCCAGTTCAAAAGAACCTTTAAAAAGAATTATACTTCCGTATAATCTAAAGCAAGTCAAGAAAAGAACAAGAACAAAGACATATATTGCACAGGAAATTTACAGTAATGTATCGTCATACAACCAATTCCAATGAACAGAAAAACTAGTCTCTCCTATACATCTAAAACATACTCTTTCCATCAATTCCTTGCAGAAAGTGAAGTCTTGATGTCTTGAAGGATCTCCTGATGGTCTTCTCCAGTTCTCCAGAGCGTTTTTCTATTTTTCCTGTCAGGAGATGGTTTCTGCCTTTCTATCACGTCTTTTAAGAGCAGTTAATTATTTTAATTCGCTTAGCGCACAAGAGTGTATTCGTTGAGCGAATTAATTTTAATTCATGCACTCAACTGCTCTAATTCGTTAAGCGCACAGTATTTGGTGCGCTATGCGAATCTTAAAAATGTTGTCTTCTTTTAATTGGTTGATTCGCTTAGCGCACAAGTACTGGTGCACTATGTGAATTTCTTCTGTTGGCTCTGCTAATTTTTCCTTGCTCTCTGCAAGAATTGGCTGACAGATTCCAATTTATACATTTTTTCCTGAACAATAATTTACGTGACAATCTACTCCCTATTACAACTTTTCATTGAGTAATAACATAAATAATTACAAGATTAAGATCATTTATAAGTGTAAAAATAACTCATTTTCACACTTATCACCTCCAAATGGGTTTAACCAAAAAATTTTGATGATGAGCAAGTTATATATAAATTAAAAGTAAATGGAAAAAGATAGAGTTGTTGGAAGTCTCACATCAACTAAAGATATATAAGTGGGCACAAAACTCACCTTACAAGTCGATCTCGTGAAGTTGAGTTAGCCTTAAAGTCCACATCTAACATGATATCAGAGTCATCGTTAAAAGTCTATCCTAGCGATATTTATTGTTTGTTGGACATATTATTTCACCCACTATCGGACCATCTATTAATTTCTAACTCCTATAATTTCTGTCTTACAAAAAAAAATGTTAAAAATTTATTAACATCTATACCTGATGATAGTTTACATAACGAAGAATATCTTTGCGATGTTCTTCCGAAAACACAGAATCAAGATGTGCAATAACGTATAAGGAAATGACCTGTAGTATTTTAAATAAAAATGCAAAATGAGGTTAACTAGTATTCAACATACGAACTTAAACTTAACAAAATAAAAATCTTATAGAGATCGATTTATCTATAATATTATTATATATCGTTCATAACTTTGAATTACAAGTTAAATAAATTTTTTTAAAATAAAATACATTTATACAGTGGTTATATGTATATATATATATATATACATATATATATATATATATATATATATATATATATTTAAAAAGTAATATGCAATATAATATTAATATAAAGAAGGTGAACTTACCATGGGAGGGATAAAAAAGAGGCAACCAGAAATGTGAGCTGGCCAATGACCGTGACTAGTCTGCAGAGCGGATAAGTAATGGACAGCTCTCTTCATTGCTAACGTAGTTTTCTGAGATGTAATCTCCTCACCATCTTCTTTTTCTTCTTTGGTCCGCTTGTGAGAATAAGAGTTGGACATGGCTACAAACAAAAGTGCTACTCTTCCTACATCACTAGGTTATAAACTGACCAGCTTGTTCTCTCAATTAGAATAATAATATGATTAGCCAACAACTATTTCCCATATAAATTTTTTAATTTCAATTTCATAGTAGAAATTCAAGTTGCTGCATTCAAAATCCATGCCAAATTGTCTCAATCATCAAGAATGATTTATAATATCAAGCGAACAAAAATATTTTTGGTACACGTCAACATAATTTCAGTTTAACCCAAATTGCCATTCAACAGCAAGAGGAGTCCTTCATCCATACCACACCTCATTGAAATCATCAATCTTCAAGAAGAAAATAGTAAGTAAGAAAAATAGTATGCTAGATTTGTTTACTTGGTTGTCTCTTCTACACAAGTTTTCTTCCCTTTTTTGTCGGCTTTTAAATGTACATGGACACTTATGTAGGTGATTAGAGACTTACTCTTAGGATTTTGATAAGGGCAAAAAAGGGATATACCCATGTTTTCACTTTAGTAGAGATTACATGCAGTAGACAACAGTAACTGAAATATCAAAATGTTTTTAAATATGTGAAACTCTGGATATTCATTATTACATACACAATAATGTATAAATAATGCATATATAACCGTCCTGACATTTGATTTTCATGTTTTGAATTTGACCATTATATAGAAAACGAACAAATTTATAAGTAGAAAAAACAATAAACTAACTAGAATCAAGATATAATTGAAACCAATAAAAAAAAAACACCTGTTTTGCTTCTTGTGCTTTCAAATAAAGCATTGTGTCTCCATAAGAATGTCCCGTCTGGACAGCATTCATTGCAGTTGCAAGAGCACGGCTAGTCTACATTTATCCACTTATTAATTGTTGAATAGTTACCAATACAAGGAAGGAGTAAATTCAAATCATGCAGTATACTTCTATGTCACTGATAGAAGAGATAAAAAGGGAAAAGGATGCAATATTGACAAAATATTAGATGAGTTTTGATTAAATTCCTTTAGATAGGAGCTACTCCGACTTTCTCTTGCATACATATTAGATGAGTGATGATATCTAAACCTATCAAACTGTCCATCTACTGGAATCCTATGTGGAAGTGCATCATCCCCATTAATCTTGCCATCACTTTGAAAAATGGATCCTAAAGACCTAGACTTCAAAGATTAGTTTTATACAATCTTTAACATCAAGTTCTCCCTTAATGTGTTCACCCCTTCATAAGGAAACCAAAACACCAAACTGATACAGAGGTGAATGAAGATTGCAAGATTTCCATAGACAAATCTTCTTCAACTCAATTCACAGCAGAAATTTATAGACCAATAGAGATTTCTGGGATCGTACTGTTACAATTGTTTTCAGCATTTAGCAAATATGAGCGTAAATATTAAAATCCTCTGACAATATATGAAAGTTGCACAACAAAACCAGAAAACTCACCCTCTCCCGAATGAACTGCAGTTTCCTTACCATCCAGGGGATAAACAACTGGAAGATATTCTATCTGTTCAATTCAAGATAAAAGTTCAAAGTCACTTCAAAAATAATAAGTTTCCCAAAGTGATGGATTAAACTCTATTAAGAAAACCCAATCCATAAGAGAGTATACCTCAAAGAAATTGTGAAATAGAGTGAACAAACTATGCTTTCCTCTACTGGCTCATGTAGATGACGACCACCCCTTCCCTCTATTGGACCCACCTCTGAAAAGTTTACTGAGCCATTTCATGAAACCAGACTTTCTCTCTAAGCAAGGTCTTAAATAATGGGATTCACCATTCTTATCCAGATATTGAAACCCCAACTCATAACTGATAAAAATAATAACAAACAAAATCTTAAATCCTAACCGCTCCTCAAGCTCGAGAATGAATGTCAATCATTTCCATTTTAGAAACCAGAAATTTGTAAGCTGCTGGAGGTAGTCCATTTATGTAAATGTCAGCTAACTAGCAGGCAGAAGGAATTGGTAGTAGTTTAAGTAAGTCAGAAGAAAGTTTTTCCCTTACAATATGACAATCTATTTCAATGTGTTTCATGCGTTCATGGAAAACTGGATTTGTAGCAATATGAAGGGTAGATTTGTGAGGTTATCACAGAACAATATTGTTGGTTGTTGAAAAGTTACATGAAGATCCTGTAGCAGAAAAGTTAACCATTGAATTTCGCAAGTGGTTGTGGCAAGGGCTCTATATTCAGCTTATGAAGAACTTTTGGATACAGTGGCTTGTTTCTTCGATTTCCATGAGATAAGTGAAGAACCAAGGTAGATAGGGTAACAGTTAATATTTTATCTGGTATCAATGTAGCCTTCCCAATCAGAGTTGTTGAAGCCTTTCAATTGTATGGTGTTATTACTGGGAAAGAAAATCCCTTTTCCAGGGACACCTTTAAGATATCTAAGAATCCTGGAAGCTGCTTGTTGATGTTCAATGCTAGGGTTTGAGAGAAATTGACTTAGTTGTTGCACTGCAAATGAAATATCTAGTCTAGTGTTGGTGAGATATAATAATCTGCCAATCAATCGTCTATAAGAAGATGAAGCTGCATCATTTAGGAGTTGGCCAGAATTTGTGCTGAGCTTTGTACGATAGTCACAAGGAGTGGAAGCAGGCTTAGAGTATAAGTAACCGTCATCTTTGAAAATTTCTTGAATGTATTGTCTTTGAGAAACAGAGATATCTTCTTTGTTTCTATCCACTTCAAGGTCAAGGAAGAATTTAAGATTGCCAAGGTCTTTAATCTTAAATGTTGCGTCAAGAAGATGAGTAATATGAGTGATTTATGTTAGATCATTTCCTGTGAGTACTATATCATCAACATAAATCACTAAAATAGTGAAATTGGAATTAGAATGTTTTGTGAACAAGGAATGATCAGATGTAAATTGGAGGAAGCCATTAGATAAGAGGAAATAAGATAAACGAGCATACCATTGTCTGCCTGCTTGTTTAAGACCATAAAGTGATTTTTGTAACTTGCATACTTGATTGGGTTTGATACATTTAAGCCTTGGAGGAGGTATCATATAAACTTCTTCATTTAATGTACCATGAAGAAAAGCATTATTAACATCTAGTTGCTTAAGATGTCAATTATGTGCTGTCGCAAGAGCTATAAACAGTTTAACCATTGTGATCTTAACCACTGGAGAAAAGGTGTCTAGGTAGTCTTGACCTTCAATTTGAGTGTAACCCTTGACTACTAATCGGGCTTTATATCTTTCAATGCTTCCATCAACCTTGTGTTTGATTTTGAAAAACCATTTGCAGCCTACAACAGTTTTGTCAACAGGTAGATCTGTGATTTCCCAAGTGCTATTTATGGCCAATGCAACAAGCTCATCATCCATGGCTCTACCCAGTAAGAATATTTGGATGCCTCAGAATAAGATCTAGGCTCAATGTTAGTAGAGATATGCATAATAAATCGATAGTAAGGTGTTACAAATTTTTTTTTTTTCTTTCAAAAGTCATTCTCATAATTAAATAGTACGATTCAATTTTTTTTTAATTATGTAATACTAGTAAAGATTTATCTTTCTAATTCACATGATATATTTTAATTTTGAAGAAAGCAAAACAGTAAAGATGTAGTGATAATTTTGAAATTTTCCAAACTTATAGGTTCTAATTGTGTTAACCAAAGTTAACTTTTTTGCTTAGTTATTAAATGATCGATATCGAAAGATACGCATAATTTTCAAAAAATTTCAAAATTCTTATTATTTTTTTAATTATTTTATTTGAGAGGGGAGATTTAGTTTCAGTTTTCAAATAATCAATGTCATATATTTTTTTTACTACGGTTCCCCAATAATTGAGACTGAAATATGTGTAAAGATTTTTAAAATTTCTGCTATTTTTTTATTATTCTATTTGAAGGATGAGATTTGACTTTGATTCTCAAATAACCAAAGTCATACATTCTCTTTTACTTCATTTTTCAAACAACTGAAGTTGAAAGGTATGCAAAAATTTTCAAAGATATTTGGCTTCAGTTCTTCTGAGAACCGAGGCCAAATACTCTATTTTATCTCGGTTCTTATAAAAACTAAAGTTATATATATTTTTTTTCTTCAATTATTAAATAATTGGTATCAAAAGATGCACAAAATTTTTTAAAATTAAGGGTATTTCTCATTCTTGTTAAAACCTCTTATTTATTTGTACCAGACACTTTTGTGTCTACTTCATGAAAAATTTAAGTTTAAACATTTTATTTTGATTGAATTATTACCTAGAAAATTAGAAGATTGAAGAAGACTATAAAAAGGTTTTTATGACTCTTTCACTTGGCTTGAAGTTCTCTTGCCTAGCTTGTTGAGCGAGATATAATAATAAACTCATTCACCTAGTAAGAAGATTATTCACTCAATGAGTAGAAAAAGTCTCATGTGACATGAAAAGCAACCTTTCGTCCAAGTTAGTCTAGCAAGAACTTACTTTTCAATATATATTTAAAAGTTGAATTTTACATAGAAAGAGAGTTTTTTTGAAAAGGAACTTGAACCGAGATCAAGTGACGTGTAAAGGTGCAAAGGGAAGCTTAAAATCACTTCATCTTCATTTTCACCACTTTCCTTTTGTATTTTTTGTACTCTGTAACACCCCTTTTTGGGTTTACGTGGAGTAAAATATTATATATATATATATATATATATATATATATATATATTTATTTATTTATACATTTATTAAAGAAATAACTTCTCATACCATTACTGAATTCAATAAATTAAAACCTTGCAATCATAAAATTCATTGCCAAATAAAACTGAAAGTAAATTTAAAATACAACTCATGAGCAATATTTTTCATAATACATTTTGAAAATCCCAACAATTGCCAAACACACTCCTTGCTTCAAACAGCTCCCATCTCATCTGTAACATCAACTACTCTCGTATAACATCACACATTATACGATCATTGCATTCACATGCACAAACACAAACAAACAAACAAGGTGAGCTAACCATTCAACACAAGACAACATCAAGCAATTAAACTTAATCACACTACTCATACAATAGTACAAGTTCATCCATCTCCATAATACTCGTATGATCGTCATTTCTCTATTCCTCTATTCAGGTACTCATTGGCTATCTCATTCTTACTTCATTGGTTATCCTCAGAATGTTATATACTTCTATCAAACTATTTGTTTCATATCTCACTCTCTCTTTTTGAGACTAGATGATTCGGGTTAGTCAAATGTTCTTCCCCATTGTCTCACACAGGCAAGAAGTTTATACAGATCTCCACTGCCTCACACAGGCGGAGAAGTTTATGCAGATCTCCCACTGCCTCACACAGGCGGAGATATGTTTGAATCTTTCTCACTACATCACATAGGTGAGAAGGTGTAACGCCCGAACCTCTTTCATTGAGTTTCGTTCTTTCATCCACTTGTATAATTATAAGTTTCATGGAGAGCACATCCGATCTCTCATCTCACAATTCCACTATCTCACATAGGCGAAGAGAAGTTCCTATCTAGTGTCTCACACATGTGAAAAGGAACTATTCTGACTAAACATTTATAATCAGGAATAATACACTCGTATCCAACTCTCGACACTAACCGAGACTTGTCTCACATAATCATATCATCCTTAATCCATACTTAACAAAGTTTATTCACATATATCTCATTTCCACATCACTTAGTCCATCAATCACAGTCAAATTCACAACTTTCTTTATAGCACCTTTGATTTCCCTCATTTAGGTAACTCAAATAGCTTGGAGACCATCACCAATGGCTCCGGAAGGGTAAAAAACCTTCAGAACAACCTAAAGAACATCCAAAACGGACATCCATAACCCCAAAAACATCAAAAGCACAGAATCTGCGTCGCATAACTCGCTCCAGCGAGTGAGCTAGCTCGCCCAAGCGACTGCAACGTCCCAGAACCACGAAATTTAATTTTTGGTTCATCCAAATGTTTTCCTTCACGATCTATACTTCCCATACATCCCAAAACCATCACAGATACCACAAATGTGCATATATATTGCATAATCAACAAATTCATGGTAAAAATTCAAGCATAGGTGCTACCCAAGCATACAAACTACCCATAATCCATATGAATCACAAAACTCCCAAAACATATTCAATCTTCCAGTTCCAAAACCATTCACAGATTCAAAAAAAATCAAACAAGGCCATAGTCACATTCTAAGACCATAAACATACACGAATTTCTACAAAATAGAAGCATTTCTCCATTTAAGAACCATCACAGATTTGAATTCATAGACATATTCAAGAATCAAGAACACACAGAAAATAAAGACACAAAGTTAGCTCCCCTTACGGTTTTCTCCTCAGCTAGCTCTTCAAAAACGATTCCCAGACGTTTCCCCGACTTAGAATCTCTTCTCACGGCTTCAAACTCAACTCTAGAACTCCTTTGCTCCTAGGCTCCCACGTTCTGGCCTCAAGTTTCGCTTCTAGACCTTCCCCAACCTCCATAGCAACATTTAAATGGCAAAAACGCGTTCTAGACTTGTTATTAGCTCGCTCAAGCGAGCTTTTCTCACTCCAGCGAGTGGCTAGCGAGCCCCACTCACCCGACAACTTTTTCTGTGCTTTCGGCGCCTTTCTAAAGCATTTTGACTTTCTGGTTCGCTCGAGCGAGTCCCCCAAGTCGCTCGAACGAGTGGTCCCTCAAGCCACGGGGCTTATTCGCTCCAGCAAATTCTGACAACTTTCTTCAACTTTGACAGTCCGGTTGAACCCCTTCCCGAAGTCGGAATTATGCGTATGAGTGCTCGAATCGAAGCTCTTCGAGTATAGTTTTCAATCCAAGAAGAATCAACGCAAAATATTAAATGCAAAAAATGTTATAATTAAAATTCTAAACCATGTCAAAGTTTGACAACATTGTATTTTGTACTATAACTTGTACTATGTTACAACTTGTTACATTTTGAGTTCCTTAGTCTTCTAATGAATCAAGACTTACATTTTCTTCTAATTTTTAGGGTCTTACATACTCCTCCTATGTATGAGTGTCTAACTTGTTACTAGAGTTGTCAAAATGGGTCACAATCCACGGGCCAACCCAGCCCACCACGGGTTCGGGTCGGGTTGGGTTTGAAAAAATTGTGTTTGTTTTATGCAGGTCAGATTTCAACCCGACTCATTTAAACCCGGCTCATGCGGGTTGAACCCGTGGTGACGGGGTTGGCCCACCAACTCACATACTTTATTTTATTTTATTAAAATTTAATTTTAATTTTATAAAAAAATATTTATTATTATTTTTTGCTTGAAATAATTATTTAAGTTCCCTATTTTCAAAATTAATTAAACACCCATGTTGGGAGTGAAAATTAGAAGTGAAATTTCTTAATATTTAAATTATAGAAAGTTTATAATTTTCTTTTATTTAAAAATTATTGTATTTAAGTGAGATAGTGAGCCAACCCGTTTACCCACCAACCCGTGGTGGGTCGGGCCGGGTTTGAATTTTTCTGGCTCGCTAATAAATGAGTCAGGTTGGGTTGGCTCACTAAGTGATCAACTCGTGGTGGGCCGGGCCGGATCAGGACGAGTTACCCGTTTTGACAGCTCTACATGCTAGAATGATGGTTCTTCAACAAATGCTTTAGGAATGTCAAAATCTATAATGTAAACATTTTGGAGTGCCAAATATATAAAATATATTGAAAAAATATTAAAATTTTAAAATAATAGTTGAAATTATATATAAATATAAAAAACAATAGGAAGAGGGGTCAAGGTTCTCTTTGTCACATTTAAGGTTCGTCTCTAACTCTTTATTCATTATATGGTTGTCTCTAACTTTTTATTCCGTTGGATATAATATATTTGACTAGAATAATTGGAATTTTAATGATGAAGGTTGATTTTATACCACCAAACCTTGTTGAATTATCAAACAATCTAGAACCCTTAATCAAGATTGCAGCGAATAACATCAGCTGAATTTAATCCCATTATCCTAAGTAATATTACCTTATGCACGGTAGTATGTCTCCAACGGTCGGTTTCACCGAACGGCCTTAATGGGCTAATAGCCCGTCACAGCGCCAATTCTTACTGGGCTCAAGGCCCAACGCCAGCATGAATGATGTCCAGAGAAATATATCAACTAGATATATTTTAAACAGAAATATATCAACCAGATATATCCAAACAGAAATATATCAACCCGATATATCCAAACAGAAATATATCAACCAGATATATCGAACGTATAAGATAATATCAACACAGAGATATGTCAAGTAAGATTGTTTATATTTATTCTGTTTATATTCTGTTTATCTTATATCAATCCAAAGCCTATAAATAAAGGCCAGAGGATTCCAAACGAGGTACATTCCAAATACACTTCACTCACAATTCATTTAGCACACTCTCTGCTAGAATACATTATCAATCCTCTCCCACAGAGGATCGAATTCTCTCCCACTAAGAATCTGTCATTCACGCCTAACTTGAGCGTCGGAGCGCCTTTTCAGGTACCTCCCCCCTCGGTCAAGATTTGAAGATCACCGGACAGTCAAAATCAACACAGAACGTGCGGTCAAGATCCAGAAGAAACAGAAGACGACGTCATCAAGGTCAGTCCTTTCGGTCCCAAAATATTCACCGAAACACCTTATATTTTTTAAAATAAAAGAAAAGAGTGAAAGAAGAATGTGTGTTGAAAATAGGTGTAAGTTGCTATTCTTCAGTCCTGAAAATATTCTTAGGATATTTCACCATAGAGAAACAGAATGCAGACAAAATGAGAAAGACTTTTGAGGTAAATATTTTGTGTTGCGTAGAATTTAAAAAAGCTTTTCAGGCTTCTTTTTAGGTCTCTCTAAATATTTTAGCACCTAAAATCACGTTGCTCCTCGTCAATTTTCTAACCATATAATGGAAGGAGAACTTTAAAATTAAAACATAGGATAATGAATTATATATTTTTTTTTAAAATGCAAGAGTATCCCTAGGGCACACAAAAAATCAAAGAGTCTGCATAGAAAAATTATGAGACCATAAAACAAATATTTTACCCTTAATTCATTTTTTTTATAGAAAAATTGTAAATTTTTATCTTCACACTCAGTTAAAAATAGACAATCAAGGAATTTATGTCAGTTGATTGAAACGTATTTGAAATTAAATAAAATGTGAGGAAGAAGAATGTTAGTTTGTTATTGTTTTAGCTCCAAAAGGCAGAAAAAAAAAAGGTAAAAAATCATTTTTGCGTGGACGTAGAATTTAAAAAACTATTTCACACCTGTTTTTAGGTCTCTCTTAAGTAATTTTTAGCATCACGTTGCTCCTTATCAATTACGTTGATACAAATTACGGTACTGATTTTGGCATGTAAATTAAATTTTATAAATTTAGCATGGAAAAATTAAATGGCTAGATACATAGCGTAGTATAAAAGTTAAGGGGGAGAAGCTCAAGGGAGAAGAAAATAGGTTTAATACCTATTTTGGTCCCTCTTTTTGGGGGGTTTGTTCAAAGTGGTCCTCCCTTTTTTAAAAAGTTCAGGTCCTACTTTTTGCAAAAACTGTGCAAGTTAGTTCTTTTTGCTAACGGCGTTAATTCTGCTAACGGCAGAACTGCCAGCTGGCAAATATTTGATGACTTGTACAAATAAAATTCGTTTTAGTCCTCATATTGGTTTAAAAATGTTTAATGTGGTCCTCATATTGGTTTAAAAATGTTTATTGTGGTCCCCTTTTACTAAAATGGAAAATCATCCTTAGAGACAGTAAGCAGCTTCACAAATTTGTCAATGGATGCTCTTGTGGAAAGTTTTGTGGTTTTCTAAGCTAAAATTTCACGTGTTACAATCCAAAACTGATGCATTCTTTTTTCACATCTCCATACTTACTAATATAACATGTGAAACTACACTGATAAGCTTTAAATTACTGTGATTATACTTTCCCAAAAGGTTAGCGCATGAATTAGTAGATCACGTGTGAAATCTTTAACATGTATTAAAACGGGACCACAATAAACATTTTTAAACCAATACGGGGACCACAATGAACATTTTTAAACCAATATGAGGACTAAAACGAATTTTATTTGTACAAGTCATCAAATATTTGCCAGCTGGCAGTTCTGCCGTTAGCAGAATTAACGCCCTTAGCAAAAAGGACTAACTTGCACACTTTTTGCAAAAAGTAGGACTTTATTGAACTTTTTAAAAAAAGGGAGGACCACTTTGAACAAACCCCCAAAAAGAAGGACCAAAATAAGTATTAAACCAAGAAAATAAAAACTTGGGGTCCGTTATTTTAACAACCTTTTTTAACACACATTTGACAACACTAGTTGTAAAGTTTCGATTGGTCCTTTATAATTTTTGGTTTTTTAAAAAAAGTTGTCCTGGAAAGTGAAAAGGCACTACTACAAAAAAGTACATAAATAGCGCTTTTCGCACCGAGCTTTTTAAAAAAAACGCTATCTATTGGTCTAATTTTTGTTTAAAAAAAATAATTAATTTTAGAATAAAATATTTCAAAAAATATAAAATATTTTTAAAAAAAGTATAAAATATTGGTTCTATTATATAAAAAAATATAAAATATTAAGAAAAATATGACAAATGTCTCAGAATTTTTATTAATATAAATAAAAACTATTGGTACAGTAATATTTCAAAATATAATCATTAAGTCATCTAGTACGTATCATGACATGACATTACTTTATAAGATAATATATACAACCATAACATATATATCTTATCAGTACTTATAATAATATACATCATCATAACATAACCTATAAGCATGTAGTAATCACATGTAAACACCAATTTTCCCCGACTTCAATGATTTAACTGTCACGATATTGTTGATATCTGCAAATAAAAAAAATGCTACAAGAAAGAAAAATAATATATAATTAGAATACATTACAACCACATGAAACCCCTCCTCCTACTCAGAAAAAAGCAAGTAGCACAATAAAACAAAATAACATAGATACATTATTTTAGTGATTCATAACATCTAGAAGCTACATTATGAACTTTAGCCACTAGTTGAACCATCAAGAAAATAAGATCCAAATACATATAGTACAAAATCCAACCAATCTATTTTAATAAGGATAACCATGGTTCAAAGAATGCAAATTTTGCTAGCACCGTGAGCTGATATACACGCTGTCCAAATCAGTTTATAAAAATATAAGGTTGCACTAAGTGCTGTCAATTTTCCGAATTGGAAAGGACAAGAAAACAAAACCCACTACCTTTCCATGTAAATGGCTGGACATGTTTTAACTTCTCTAATTCTACACTATCAAAACTAGTGGAAGCACAAAATTCCAATCTGAATTAAATTAACATCCTGAACTTGTTTCCATACTTCAATGAGATTCAAAATTCAAATCATAATTAAGTTATTGGTTGATCCAAGAGAAGACATTGCTAATTCATTGTAAACTTTGACTTACCTATGCCTCTGCTTCTTGTCTCATTTGACTATACCATTGAGCAAGATGGCGCGTCTCCTCCAAAGGTGCACCATTGATCATTTGCCTCAAAGGATCTAATTCCTGGGAATTGAAACCTTTGCATTCATGTTTCTCACCTTATAATATTTAAAGATAATGTGAATAATAAATTAAATAAACAATTGTTAAACAAAATTTAGTCATTTTGGGACTTCATCTTGTTTTATGTTCCAGTAGACACTTCAATATGATTATTGTACGATAAAAAAAACAGCATGACAGTGAGCACTAATGAAAAATGTCCAAGATTTAAAGACACATTATTTTTTACCATTTTACTTTTCAAAACTAAGCAAAAAAAATTTTAATGGAGAAAAGGAACAAAGATAGGATATGTAACACTTGTACACAACTTTTGCAATACTTATAAATTCAAATGTGGCTAAACGATAAAACTAATAATTTAATAAATTCTCTCGTTCTGAATTTGCATTAAAACTTATACATGTGATCAACAAAAGAAAAGTTCACCTGAGTAGATAGAAGCCGATTTAACTCTTCATGCTCCTTTTCTACATGCTTCTGGGCATCACCATATACAGATGCAGCCTTAGCTAATATATTCTCACTGTTGTTCTCTGCTCCATATTTACAGAAATCCTCAGAAAGCTTTGTTCCTGTCTACCATGGGTATTGTTTATGAGGATTTAATCAAATCATAAATCGATAAAAAAAACTTCTAGGTGCTTCTAATTCCTGAAAATATTACTCCTCAAAGTATACTGAATTTGCAGGAAAAAAGAAGCAAAAATCAGTTTTCACCTATTTCAATATGCTTGTAACCTATAGCTGTAAAAGTTTCGGCTACTTTAACAATATCTTTCTGGAAATCCTGGAACAAAAGGTAGTTTTGAGCATGTCAATAAACAGAACCAACATGAAAATACAAATCTATGAAGATAAATTTATTTTACCCAAAATGATACATGACAATTTCTGCTACAACTGCGGTTCAAAGGCGTACAGTTATGCTTACCCCCACCCCCAGTTAATTAATATGTTCCCCTTCTCACTACCTCACTCAAAGTAAATATGATAGAAACAACTCCAATAACTAAAATGTATTAAAAGTAACCCTTGCACCATATTTTTTTATTTATCCATACTTCATTCAATGATACTATATATATAAAAACCTCTGAAAGTGCTCACAATTCTATGATTCAATAAACATTTCTATTATACCTGTGAATTTCGTAAGCTCTTACCATTACGTCTTTAAACACTCCACCAATTACTATTTGTCACACTAATATATACATATGACCCAACCAGAAAATGCACTTAATCAACATAAATTTCCAGTCCATATACTTATTAATAACCAATACCCCACTAAAACATCCTCACCTATCACCCTCACTATAATTATCAATCATAAAGAATTACAAAGCAAGTTAACCATAAAAATACTATACCATCAGATTGTAATTCAGTTACTTAGTGGCATACCTTTGTGACATTTCTATACTTTCAGAGAACAAAACTAATTCAAACTGTTTTAGAAATCCTCTCCATTTGGACTCCCCAATTGAATGTTGTTAACCCGATATATATATATACCCTCTTTTCCCATACGACTCCTACTACTTTTAATTACCCTTTTATACTTAATCCTTTTTTATTGAACAGCCAGATAAAGTACACAAACTAGTATACCATCAGATTTTTATTAACAATATCTCATGACCAAAGAAGGAAATCACAAACCAAGTATACCCTTTATTCCCTATCACTAGTACATATCAAATTCGAAATAGTTACATCATAATTCATCCGTTCATTACAAAAATGTATGGACACTCAATCAAATAGAAATCTATGTACATCAATATATTATCCAAATTATTTGGTCAATCAAATAGAATTTAAATAAAGTCTATCATACTTTTTTTATTGGGTCCCTCTCTAATGAAGTTTTAGCACCTAAAATCACGTTGCTACTAGTCAATTAAGTTGTTAAATTAAAAAAAAAATGATAGTCACTTTGATTTTATTAATTTAGTAAACATATAAAAAGGCATTACAGCACTATATATATATATATATATATATATATATATATATATATATATATATATATATATATATATATATATATATATATATAGGTTATTTGGTATGCATAACCCGTAAGCACTTTCTATAATGAAAAAAAAAAATACTTATAAAAAAAGTGATTAACTTGGTCTTCATTACACAAAAATTGATGTTTGCTCAAATGATTGTATGTTGTATGTTGGAGAAGACAAAGAAAAAGATTGTTGTAAGAAATGTAAGACATTAAGATGGAAGCCAAAAAAGAGAAATATAATATGGAAGCCAAAAAAGGGTCTATTGTCTTCACAGTTTGTCACGTTTAAACCATCACTGGTAATAATTGCTAAATTCATTTGTATGATTCTTTTTATTAAATATATTATCGATTAATTATTATGTTATATTATAGGTATCTGATCAAGCGAGCATGCCAAACAATGATGAATATAACGAAGAAGATCAAAATTAGACATTGTTTATTTTTTCGTAATGTAATGAACATCTCAATCATGCTTTTAGTATTTTAATTTAGTATCGGACATTTTTTTAATATATAAACAATAAGATGTAAGATCATATTAATATGTTCAAATTTATTTTATATATAATATTTAGTTTTAGTTCATATGTTATTTTATTGTCTGTTTAGTTAATAAAACTAATTTTATATTACACTCAAAAACTAAAAAAAAAATTTGTACACATTTTTTGCGGTTTTAGAATCCCGAGTAGGTAAACCCTACAAATAGAGGCGCTTTTAGAAACCTCCGTTAGTACTGAAGGTTTTAACTAACCCCGATTAATTTCAACCGACGGTTTTATCAAACCTTGGTTAGTTCCTGTGGTTTCAATACAACTTCCATTAATTCCGACGATTTTCTCATAACCCTTAATATTGCGACAATTTCTCAAAAAACCGTCAATAATTAGCAGCTTTTCCTAGCCGTTTTCCTAATCGCAAGTAACAACGTACTTTCCGAAAGTTAAAACTGCTAAAAATAAAAGAAAACCCCCGATAAAAAAAATCTAAATTCTTGTAGTGAATCACTTCCTTATAACTCATCTCAGTCTTTCTAATGCTGGATTCATAGGATACTGACCTCCTCAAAATAATAAAAAATCATTGAAAATTATTTGAAGAGTTAGTTAATTGTAAACAAATTGGTTAAATAACTTTTATCTATTTATTTAAATACATTATCCTTATTTACTTGTATCATATGTTTGTTTATTTTATACCTTAGGCCTGTCAATAGAAATATTTTTGTTTTCTAATCCATGTTATGGGTTCAAAGATCGATTATTTAAAGTCTTTTTGATTTATTTATTTTTGATCTATAAATATTTTCTAACCCATAAAATGGGCATGACTAGAAAGATAAGCAATATAAAGTCTTTGGAGTAGTTTCATTTTTCTAACCATAAAATGGATTAGGTGATAGAAGTCCATGTGATACAACTCAGGTAAACCAAATGCAGAAAAAAAGGACGGACTTTTGAAGTGACTCTTTCTGTTAACGTAGAATTTAAATAAGGAAAATGATAATTTGACACCAATTTTTGACACCATTTTGACACTGCACACGTGTCAAAATGTGATTGGACGATTTCAAATTAAAAAAAGCTGAGGCAAGGACATATTTGGAAGAGAAAAACCAAAGTTTTTTTTTTTTTAATTTGAAATCGTCCAACCATATTTTGACATGTGTGCATTGTCAAAATGATATCAAGGTGTCAAAATATAATTTTCCTTTAAATAAAGTATAATACTTTTTTATTGGGTCCCTCTCTAAGTTTTAGCACCTAAAATCACGTTGCTCCTACTCAATTAAGTTGTTAAATTATAAAAAAAAATATGATAGTGACTTTGATTTTATAACTTTAGTATAGAAAATGAAAAGAGTTAGATAGATAGCGTAAACATAAAAAGGCATTGCAGCACTATATATATGTTATTTCGTATGCATAACCCTTAAGCACTTGTTTACAAAGAAAAAACACTTGTTAAAATGAATTCCTTCCTTTTGATTATCGTCTTTGTTCATCTTTGTTGGCTTTCTCTACGTCTGAGTGCAGAGACAGTGTGCATTGGAAATGAGAGAGAGACATTGTTAAAGTTGAAGCATAATCTCATTGATCGTTCAAATAGACTTTCTTCTTGGAATGCTTCTCTCAATCCCAATTGTTGTCACTGGTATGGAGTTGTCTGCAACAACATCACATCTCATGTTGCAGAGCTTCACCTCACCACTCCACCTCCTCTTTACGATGAGATCCTAGGTTATGAAGATTATGACGAAGCATACGAAGAGTATAATAGAAGGGCATTCAGTGGAGAGATAAATCCTTGTTTGGTTGATTTGAAGCATTTGAATTACTTGGATCTTAGCGAAAATCTTTTTTATGAAGTACCAATACCTTCTTTCGTTGCAACAATGACTTCCTTAACTCACCTCAACCTTTCTGATACTGGACTCATGGGGAACATTCCTCCTGAGATTGGAAATCTCTCCAATTTGCTCTATCTTGATTTAAGTGATGCTGCCAATGGAACAATTCCTTCCCAGATAGGGAATCTCTCCAACTTGCTCCACCTCCAACTCACAGGATGTTATTATGAAAATGTTGATTGGCTGTCAAGTCTTTCCAAGCTTTGTTATCTTCACTTGAGCGACACCCGGTTACTTGTAGGAGGTATGCCAATTCCTTCTTTTCTTGGCTCAATGACCACTTTACTTCACCTGGACCTCTCTTATGCTGGATTTATGGGCAACATTCCTCCCCAGATTGGTAATCTTTCCAACTTGCTTTACCTTCGTCTTCGAGGTGATTATTTTGTTGGAAATGATGATTGGTTGTCAAGTCTTTCAAAACTTGAATATCTTGATTTGGGAGGTGCAAACCTATCCCAATCATTTCAACTGCTTCACACCCATCAAGTTATTTCTTCTTTGAAGCACTTATATTTGTCAGAATTTACACTCTCTTGGTATAATCAACCATCCTTTGTTAACTTTTCGTCTCTCCTCACTCTTGATCTTTCCTATATTTCTTATCATTCTACAATTTCTTTTATTCCAAAGTGGGTGTTTGGACTCAAAAAACTTGTTTCTCTTTTCTCATATGGTAGCCACTTTGAATGTCCAATTCCCGATGGTCTTAGAAACCTCACACTTCTTGAAAATCTTGATTTGCATGGAAATTCATTATCATCTATACCTCATTGGCTTTTTGGTGCTCTTTCTCATCTTAAGTTCTTGGACCTATCATATAACAACTTACAAGGAGTGATGCCTGATGCGTTAGGAAATGCAACTTCTTTAATTACACTTCGTATGACATACAATCAACTCCAAGGTCTAATTCCAACTTCTTTAGGGAATGTGACTTCTGTCGTTGAACTTGATCTATCATATAATAAACTTGAAGGTCCAATTCCATATTCTTTGGGAAAGGTGACCTCTCTAGTTACACTTGATTTATCATACAATCAACTTTCAGGCAATCTAACACTAGATTATTGTGGCAACAAAGTTGATGGTGAATATCCAAAATCAATTGGAAAACTTTCATCATTAAGAGTTCTTAGGTTGTCTTCAAATCAACTTGGTGGAAATCCATTTAAAAGTCTTGGATCACTCTCTAAATTGTTTTACCTTCACATTAATGAAAATCATTTTCAAGGAGCTGTCAATGAAAGTCATCTTGAAAATCTTACAAGCTTGAGATATTTTTATGCATCAGGAAACAATTTGACTTTAAAAGTGGGTCGCAATTGGCATCCTACTTTCCAACTTATCGATTTGGATATGAGCTCTTGGCAATTAGGTCCCAACTTTCCATCATGGACTCACTCACAAAATGAACTTGAAGATTTAAAAATGTCTAATACAAGGATTGTAGATTATATTCCCCCTTACTTTTGGAAGGCTTTTTATTCTCTAAAATATCTAAATCTCTCTAATAATCAAATTCATGGTAAGATTGAAAATTCATTGGCAAATCCATTATCTTTTATAATCGTTGATCTAAGCTCAAATCAATTGCATGGAAAATTACCATTTTTTTCTAGTGATGTTAAATGGTTAGATCTCTCAGGTAATTCATTCTCTTCCATGTATGATTTCTTATGTTGCAAGCAAATCAAGACATTTGACTTGAATCTTCTGAATCTTGCTTATAATAACTTATCAGAAAAAATACCTGATTGTTGGATAAAGTGGCCAAAATTGGTAAATGTAAATTTACAAAGCAACCATTTTGTTGGGAACATGCCCATGACCATGGGCTCTTTAGCTCGATTAGAGTCTTTGAACATCCGTAACAATTCATTATCAGGAATATTTCCTATTGCTTTGAAGAAGAACAACAATTTGATATCTTTGGACATTGGAGAAAATAATCTTTCCGGAACTATTCCAACATGGATTGGAGAAAATTTGCCAAGAATTAAAATTCTTCGCCTTCGATCAAACAATTTTTCAGGTCATATTCCAAATGGCATATGTCATATGATATTTCTTCAGGATTTTGACCTTGCACAAAATAGTTTGTCTGGAAATATTCCAAATTGTTTAAACAACTTTAGAGCCATGGTCCAAAAAACCAAAAGTAAAAATTTAATTATCCATACCAGTGACGGGAGATCAGGTGCAATCAGTATTATCCTATGGACAAAAGGAAGGGCTTCATTGTACACTAGTATTCTTGGTTTGGTGACAAATGTTGATCTTTCTAATAATAAGTTATCAGGAGAGATACCTAGAGAAATTACATATCTAGATGGTTTGATATATTTGAATTTGTCTGGGAATCAATTGTCTGGCCAAATTCCACCAAGTATTGGAAATATGCGATTATTAGAATCTATTGATCTATCAAGGAATCAATTAACAGGAAAAATCCCTCCAACCATATCAACAGGCACTCAAATTCAAAGCTTTGAAGCATTAGACTTTGTTGGAAATAATTTGTGTGGTCCACCCCTACTCATCAATTGCAGTTCCAACCAACAAATTCCATATATTGACGGCTCGGAAAAGGAAAATGGTGCGCATGGAGTGAATTGGTTCTTCGTGAGCTTCACAGTTGGATTTATTGTGGGATTTTGGATAGTTATTGCTTCGTTGCTAATTTATAGATCATGGAGGTATGCATATTTTTCCTTCCTTGATAACATGTTCTATAAAGTACGATCATATTGGTGATGGTTGATTTGTAAGGTAACACTATTGTTCTACTTGACCTTCATCTATCTCTATATGAATGTGGTCTACATTTATGTTTGTGTTAATACATGTTTTTGTATTTTCTTCATCTTAAAATGCCGATAAGATGATGTTTTTCGTGTTTCTTATTTACATTATTAGTGTTTCGTGTTTCAGTATTATTTTAATAATCTAATTGATGTTATCCTCTTCTCTTTCTTTCCTCATACCATTAATGGTTAAATGTATTTTCTTCTAATAGTTCTACTAGAATAAAATGCAATACATATATTTTGTCTCTGTTATTGTTTTTGAGATGCACATATCATCAACACCTACGTGAAAGTTTTATTAATTATTAATTATATAAAGATTATTTTAGGATATCCTATTAGGTCATATTTCTTATTAAACGAATTTAGGAATTATAAAATTCTAAAAAAAATAGAGAACCTTATTTTTCTTAAAATTAAATGACGTAAAGTTGATTAAACTAAGTTTTTGAAACTTTGCTAATTGTTTTTGGTCAACATTGTTGTTAGTTGTGTGTACTATATCAATTATATGAGATATAGCCCCTAATTGTTCTAAGACTGTTATTATTAATGCAAATGGGATCTCATCTCCTATTGAAGGTGTATGTACTATATCTCTTTCACCTTTCTTATCAATTCCAGATGTTTTATTTGTTCCTACATTGAACTCTAATCTTCAATGTACTATATGTACTATAACACTTGGGATCTTGTGTCCTTACCAAGAGGGAAGAAAACTGTGGGCTGCAAATAGGTATTTACAATTAAGCATAAAGCTGATGGAACTATTGAGAGGTATAAAGCACGACTTGTGGCTAAAGGTTACACTCAGTCTTATGGTGTAGATTATCAAGAGACGTTTGCACCGGTAGCCAAGCTCAACACTGTGAGAATACTTTTGTCCCTAGCAGCAAACCAAGATTGGCCTCTTCTACAATTTGATGTGAAAAATGCTTTCCTACATGGAGAAATTTTAGAAGAAATTTATATGGATTCTCCACTAGGCATGACAGATTCAATTGGAATGAGGGTTTGCAAATTAAAGAAGGCTCTATATGGATTAAAACAATCCCCAAGAGCATGGTTTGGAAGGTTTACTAAGTCTATGAAGGCGTTTGGCTACAAAGCAAGTAACTCTGATCATACCTTATTCTTGAAGAGAAGAAAAGAAAAAATTACAACTTTGATTATATATGTAGATGACATGATTGTTACAGGAAATGACCAAGATGAGATTTATAGTTTACAACAATACCTTGCATCTGAATTTGAGATGAAACAACTTGGAGATCTCAAATATTTTTTGGGTATTGAAGTAGCTAGATCAAAACATGGTATTTTCCTATGCCAAAGTGTAACACCCATAATCTCATACATTTCATATTTATCATAAAACATAGTACAAATATTAATCTATTAATGGTTATAGATAAATTCATACTCATTTTTTTTTTAAAAAAAAACTCAGGTTTCAACTCCACACGCATAAAGATAACTTAAACTCTTCTCTACTCTTTTTCCGCCTCTATCTTCACTTGGATTGGTTCAGACTTCGTTCCCTCGTATGCTCCCGTATAATATATACATTATACGATCATCACAATATATGATTTTTTTTGTCACAAACAAACAAGTAAGGGTGAGCTACCTTGTAACGAAAATACAGATTTAAAAGACATAAAACAATTACTACACATTATTCATTCATAACAAGATTCATGTGAGATGCAATTTATTATATTAGACTCTATTATCCGGATATTAAGTTGATGGAAGTCTCGAGTGGTCATACACTTGTGGTGACCTCTACTCCTTTCACAATATAACGTCGGCCAAATTTTGTTTATCATGTCACCCACAAGTTTAATCCGTTAACATCTATGACCATATTTGGACACAGACTAGGACCTCCTACCACTCTCCCCACATAACATATCCTTCTCTAGTTGAGACTGGATAAGTATTAGAATATTAGGATAACCACCAACAACAGGACCCTCAACATCAACTCATACTCTAACATCATGTCATGATAGAGTCTTTTCCTGAGACTCATTAAAAATGCATAATTTTCATATCCAACATCATAACATTCATTTCTTACAGCAATAATTACAAATCGAATATATCTCAAAATAAATTAACATTTTAATAATAATATCACACATCATGAGATATATTATTACGAAAGCTATACAAGATGAATTCATCACAAAATAAATTAAAAATACAAAATATAAATATTTTGGAGAAATAAGAAGTTGAATCGGGTTAGACAACTTCTCATCCTTCCAAAAATGCAAAAGAAATAAATAAACATAAAAGAAATAAATAAAAATAAAAAAGAAATAAATAAGCGTAAAGTAAATAAAAATGTAAAAGAAATAAATAAACAGAACGTAAATAATTAAAAATGCAAAAGAAATAAATAAAATAAACTTATTGGGGAAATAAGAAGTTGCATTAGCAGAACCAGTCAGACAACTTCTCATCCTTCCAAAATTGCAAGAAAATAAATAAACGTAAATTAAGTAAAATAAATGTATTGGGGATATAAGAAGTTGCATCGGCAGAACCAGACAACTTCTTATCCTTCCAAAATTGCAAGAAAATAAATAAACGTAATTTAAGTAAAATAAAAGTATTGGGGATATGAGAAGTTGCACCGGTAGAGCCAGTCAAACAATTTTTCATCCTTCCAAAATTGCAAGAAAATAAATAAACGTAAATTAAGTAAAATAAATGTATTGGGGATATAAGAAGTTGCATCGGCAGAACCAGTCAGACAACTTCTCATCCTTCCAAAATTGCAAGAAAATAAATAAACGTAAATGAAGTAAAATAAAAGTATTGGGGATATAAGAAGTTGCATCAGCAGAGCCAGTCAGACAACTTCTCGTCCTT
This sequence comes from Vigna mungo, assembly GCA_036885675.1. Classification (NCBI taxonomy): domain Eukaryota; kingdom Viridiplantae; phylum Streptophyta; class Magnoliopsida; order Fabales; family Fabaceae; genus Vigna; species Vigna mungo. The sequence goes on along the minus strand of CP144697.1, from coordinate 26,519,690 downwards.
CCAAAATTTGCAAGATAATAAATAAACATAAAAAGGAATAAAATAAACGAAATGGGAAAATAAGAAGTTTCATCAGAATAGCCAATTAAACATTTCTTATCCTTCCATAATCATAATAAAATCAGATAATAATCACAAAGTAATACAATAGAATAAAATCAAAATCACACTTAACACCATCAATAGACACAAACATCAACATAAAAGCATATTAACATTTAACACATAAAGAGAAACAATCATTCAATAGATCAATCAAGAACATAAAAGATACAAGGTTAGCTCCCCTTACCTCTATCTCAGACTTAATCTCCTGCTCAGAATTTGTTCTCGAAAACTTCCAGAATCTCCCTTATGCAACAAGAATTTCCTCCCACACTCTTCTCTCAAAGATTCTAAGGGTTTTTGGTGCAAATTTTAGCCCTCCCCCTTATGGCTATTTATAGGCTAAATTTTGGCACTATTTAGTTTTTTTTTATTATTATTATTATTTTAATATTTTATTAAAATATTATTTTATAAAATAATATGTAATGCTCCATTACCAAAAGTTGCTCCCCTTAATATCCACTTCTAAAAGTTGTTTGTCTTTTGCAATCATATATATATTTTTTTTCATTTTTATTTTAATATTTTATTAAAATATTATTTTATAAAAATAATATTTAATGCTCCATTACCAAAAGTTGTTCTCCTTAATCTCCACTTCTGAAAGTTGTTTTCCTTTTGCAATCATTATTTTTTTTTACTATTCACTTTTTTTTACCAAAACCATATAAAATAAATTCTCAATTTTAAACTCCTCATTCTGAAATTATTATAATTTTCTATCATAAATTTAAATTTTTCTAACCTTAATTATATTTTCTATTCACTAAAATTATTATTACTAATAATAATGCTAAAATTTGCTACTATTTTTTTAAAATAGATATTTTTCATGGGTCTTACACAAAGAAAATATACTATTGACTTACTATCGGAAACTGGGCTACTTGGGAGTAAACCAACTGATACACTAATTGAACATAATCATAAACTCTTTCAATGCTCAAGTTTAGCAAGCATAGACAAAGGGAGACACCAAAGACTGGTAGAAAAATTAATTTATTTGTGTCAAACACGTCCAGATATCACCTATGCAGTGAATGTTGTTAGTCAATTTATGCATGACCTACGAAAGCTTCATATGGATGCTGTTGAGAGGATTTTGAGATGTCTGCTCCTGGTAAAGTAATTTTGTTCTCAAATCATGGAAACTTAAAGGTAGAAGGGTTCACTAATGCAGATTGGGCAGGTTCAAAAGATGATAGAAGATCTACCTGTGGACACTTTACTTTTGTAGGAGGGAATCTTGTAATATGGAGGAGTAAAAAACAGCCTGTAGTAGCAAGATCTAGTGCTGAAGTAGAATTTAGAGGCATGACACTAGGTTTATGTGAACTTTTGTGGATTAAAAATGTGCTATCAGATTTGGGATTTAAACCAAATGAAGCTATAAGTTTGTATTGTGACAATACTTCGGCTATAGAAATTGCTCATAATCCTGTGCAACATGATAGAACAAAGCATGTGGAGATTGATAGACATTTCATCAAAGAGAAGATTCAAGCTGGTATAATTTCCTTTCCTTTTGTAAGATCAGAGTTGCAGTCGGCTGATGTTCTCACCAAAGGAGTGTCAAGAAGATTGTTTAATGAGTCTCTATTCAAGTTGGGAATGTGTGATATCCATGCACCAACTTGAGTGGAGGTGTTAAGATATGTCAAATATTCTATTAATGGATATTAAGCAATCAAATATTGTGTTATTTATAATTTAGATATTATTATAATTTGTGCATATTTGTACACCTGTCATTTCCTTTAACAGATGAAGGATTATAGAATCCTTATATATATATATATATATATATATATATATATATATATATATATATATATATATATATATTTGGTACTCTACTCTTTAAAATAATACATCAGAATTATTCTTTAAACTTCTTAATAAACACTCCTCTAATGGAGCATCAAGTTTTATTGGAGGTTAAAAAAGAGTGAGTTACATTTTTTTTAAGTGTTTGTACAAGATAATGTTAGTAAAATATTTATTAGTGTAAATTTTAGAAATAATATTTATTATTTTGTTCATTGTGTTATATATATATATATATATATATATATATAAAATAGTACATACATGTAGTGATTGTATATATTTATTTTAAAAAAAAAGTGTCAACTTTTTATTAAGTTGATTATTCATAAGTTGATTATTCATAATTATATGCATACGTATAGAGCTGTCAATATGGGTTAGACCCGCGGGCCAACCTGACCCATCTTGAGTTCGAGTTGGATTAGGTTTGAAAAAATGAAATTTTTTATATGGATCAATTTTCAACCTGGCTCACCTAGGTTGGACTCGTGGTGAGCAGGTTGGCTCATAAACCCATCTTGTTTAGTTTAATTATTTATTATTTTGTGTTTCAATATTATTAGTTAACATTTTTTTTATTGTATTGTAAATGCGAATAAAGAAAAAGATGTTTCTAAGAGAGCAAAATATTATAAATTTATCCATTCAAGACTCTAATCTTATAAATGGATAAGTGACACAAAAATTATCAATATTATAAACTTATTTATTCACTTTTTGAGTTTGATTTTAGATTATATTTGAGTTGTATATTAATTGAGTTATCTTAACAACATTTTAGAGTGAAATTATTTATATTTGAATTACAAGAAAATTATAATTTTTTATTTAAAAAAAAAAACTTGTAATTAAGTAAGTCAGTAAGTCAACCCATTTATCCCACCAACCCGTAGTGGGCCAGATCGAATTCAAATTTTTTAGCTCGTTAATAAATGAACTAGATTTGGTTGACTCACTAATTAGTCAACCCGTGGTGAGTCGGATATCCCGTTTTGACAACACTACAAAAATTCAATATCTTTCATTATATCATATTTACGAAATTTTGGTTCAATGGTATAGTATAAAATGAATTAGGTTAAACCATGACATTTGTTTCTTATTTTTTAGAAAGATATGAATAAAAAAATTATCACATGTCAAGCTAATGTCATGCAACATGGTAGTGATATTGTCATGTGTAACTGTCAAGCTAAGTATAATTGCTTTAGTATCATTTTAATCTCTCTATTTTTATTTTGTCTAAATTTAGTCTCATTTTTTTTAAATCAATCAATTTCATCCCTCTTTAAATTAAAATCAAATTTAATTTTTATATAAATGTTACATGAATATTTTTATTAAATATTTTTAACAAGATTAAGTTTATTTATATTTATATTTTATTTTGAATTTTATTTAAAATTGTTTTTAAATTTTAAATTTGTTTGTTTTAAATTATTATAAAATCGTTTAAAATTATTTTAAAATTTTACATTTATATTTATAAAATTGTTTTCAAAGGGCTTATTCTCTTGGTCAAACTTTTTTAACTAGAAATCTTAAGTTTTTTCTAAACCATATGGAATTATGTGAGTTTTTTTTTAACATCCCAAAAATTATATACTGAATATAATATATGAGGACATAACATTATAATATGGTAAAGCAATTTAAGAAAGTACCTAAAGTCATAATATTTACAGTCATCCAAAGAGGCTATAAAATTAAAACTTTAAGTACATCAGGGGTATCTCGAAATAATAGAAAAGACCTAAGAGTAATCCTATAAACTAGGAACTAGGTCTTCTTCAGTCTCCAATGCTTACTCCAGGGCGCATCATCAGCTTTTGCTCACATCCAAAGGATTGGATGATCATCGCAAGGAAGAAGGCAACCACACACAACACACACAAGAGTAAGGGTAAGCTAGGTTTTAAAAGAAAACATGTAAGTCATCATACAATAGTTAAAAATAGAAATGCATGTGCATACCAGTGATTAAACAAATTATCCTATCATGTTATGACTCACTAGAATCATCTTCAATCACACATAGCATGCAAAGGACAATATTACAACATAGGCTTAGACCGCACGCATTATTCTGTTACCAATGACCGACCACGTGATTTGACCATCCGGACTAGTATGAAATGTCGAGTTCCAAGAGTTTGTACACTTGTGGTGGCCCTACTGCTTTGCAAAGCCATTGCCGAGGGGTTTCACCGGCCACACAAGTGTAAGCCCTTTAAAGCGGTATAGGCCTTCCAAGAAGCGCCTATCCTAGGACCTCTTGCTATTCTCACCATATGACCCATCACTCTCTACTTGAGCATGGATGGTCATTAGAATGTCAGGATAAACCCCATCAGGAACTCCGGCCATTCATACGGTCAATCACAACAAACTACAGGGCACCACCATGTAACCTCCCTTGAGGATCAAGGAATTACGTCCAATAACCATACTTGTTACACTTACACCAACCATCACTTTGTTACACTTACATAATTCACATACTTTGTACATACATGCTTTCAAACTATAATTCACAATGCAATACATCATACCTTTAATCATGTGGCCCAATCATTCCTTTAGTTGTCATAAAAACAACTCATACATACTCAAACATTACATACTTTCACAGAAACATCACTTATTAACACAAATTTCTTTATAATCTTTAATTACCAATATTTAAGTAATCCAAACGGCTTGGGGACCCTCACCAATGGCTCCAGAAGGGTCAAAAACCCCCCAGAACAACCTAAAGAACGTCCAAAACGGACGTCCGGAACTCCCGAAACGTCAAAAACAAAAATAACAACAGAAAAGGGCGCCCAATCGTGGATTATGCAGAATTTTCTGCAGATTTTGCAGATTTGAAAGAACTCACACCCCTAAGTTTCGTTTTAGACCTTTTTATGAATTTCTAATCATTCTAACTCGAAATTTAGGTGTATTTAAACTTGTCTAAAGGCTTATAAACATTCCTAACCTCAATCCTTAGCATATATGCACAAATTTACATTCAAAACCTCAATTCTCTCAACTTACGTGCTCAAATCTAAATTTACCACTTGAGGACTGTTTTTGTTCATTTTGACACTTCTAACAAGTCATATTTGACTTATCCAAGTGGTCTAAACTGACCAAAACCAGTCCTAACACCAAATTCTAAATTTGAGTACTCTAGTTCCTTTAATATAGTCTAAATTACCTTAATTTCTTTAACTTTCTATCTAAGATCTTATCTATCAGAATTTACCTCACCCCATCAACTCAATTCAACATTCCATCACATACATACCAATTTCTAAACAACTTTTCACAGATTCACTTTCAGATATGCATTTCGCAATTCACTTCTCACATAAATCATCAATTTTCAGTACAAACAACACCAATATGTAAAACAGTTCATACAAATATTATTTCACCACACCAAGCAGTAATTCATCTCATGCACAACCAATTTATTCAAAACAAAAGTAAGACCTAGCTTCCCTTACCTCTACACAATGGCACAGCTCCAACAAACCCTTATTCAAACTTGAGTTTCACAGAAGTTCTATGTAAGCCTACAGACTACAAATTGATGATGGGGAACAGTTCTTAGAACCTAATTTAAGTTGAGAATTGAAGATGGAAATCATTAGAAACATGCAGTAGTTTGATTGCATGCTCAAGACTCAAGGATTCTCGGAAGAAAATGAGAGAACCACTTACCGGTCTGATTAAAGAAACTGATTGGTTGAAAACAAAGCCCGCTACGCTGTGATCGTTGGGGCACCACCTAAGTAGAAATCCACTGGTTCAGTGTTGAGAAAATGATGAGAGAAGATGGAGGAGGAGAAAGAGAGCTCTGAAGAGTGGTGTTGGTGTTTCAGGAAAGTGGTATGATCTTGTAGTGTTTTTAAACATAAATATTTGATCACCACTTACCTGCTGCCACGTGTGTACCATCAAAATTACTCTTTTCTCAATCCTTACATTTTTCTCCGTATATTAATTTTTTTTTTATTTTTTAAAATTATTGTCCCTTTCAAAAATTATTTCTTAGTTTCAATTTGATATATATTTTAAAGTTAAGATAAAAACTTGAAATGTGATGGGTTGGCCTGACAATGATATTTGAGTAACAATGATATTTGAGTGACTGTTAAGTGAATGGTTAAGACTCTATCAAACAATGAGTTGGGTTTTTAAACTCAAGACAGAGATAATACATTTAATGTGAACTTCACTATATATACTCTTTAAAATAGATTATAATATTAATTTTAGAAAATAATTCTTTGGTTGTCAATTAGTAAAAATGAAGTTAAATAAAATAATAACATTAAAAATGATTTAAGGAGTCATGTAAATTCTGAAAATTATTTTGATAAATAAAGTTAACAATTTGTTTAATTACATTATTTTCGTTTATTTCTTTCATACATTTTCGTATAATAGGTTATTACATGAAGAAAATCAATAATTCGATCTCTAACATTTTGTTTTTATGATTTAAGTGTGGTGTTCTAATTTTGTAATCCATATATAGTGGTAGGACTTTAAAAGTCTTTTTTATTTCATTTTCTGCATTTCCTTGTCATAATTTGATAAATCATGGGACTAGTTCTATTTTTTTTTTCTTTTTATGTTATTAGTCTACTTAATTTTCTAACTTATAAAACGAACGCGGAATAAGAAATTCATGTATTTAAACAAGCCTTTCATTTTTTGGCATCTCTACTAATTAAATTTTAGCACCTAAATTACCTTGCTTCTTGTCTATTAAATCAATAGATTTTTAAAAAAAATTGTACCATCATAACCCTGGAAATTGTGGTGGTTTCTCAAAAAATTGCCAGTAATTATGTAACGACACAACTTTTCCTCATGGTTTTCCTAACAACAGATAACGTACTTTTCGGAGGTTAAAATGACCAGAGACAAAAACATAACTCCACCTCAGTCTTTCTAATGCTGGATTCATAGGAAATAGACCTTCTCAAAATAAGAAAAAATCATTGAAAATTATTTGAAGAGTTAGTTAATTGTAAACAAATTGGTTAAATAAATTTTAACTATTTATTTAAATACATTATCCTTATTTATTTGTATCATACGTTTGTTTATTTTATATAATGGAATAGTTTAGGCCTGTCAATAGAAATATTTTTGTGTCATTTAGTTTTCTAACCTATAATATGGGTTCAAAGATCGATTATTTAAAGTCTTTTTTATTTATTTATTTTTGATATATAAATATTTTCTAGCCCATAAAATGGGCATGACTAGAAAGATAAGAAATATAAAGTTTTTGGAGTAGTTTCATTTTTCTAACCCATAAAATGGATTAGGTGATAGAAGTCCATGTAAATTAATTCACTCATCTTATTATTAAACAAAGACAAAACATATATGATGTTTTTTAACAACTAGTTTATCTCAGTGAATTGAAGCATATTGAAAAGAAAAGAAGACGGGTTAATATGTTATTTAAAGGTATTATTAGAACATTCAACTCAGGTAAACCAAATGCAGAAAAAAAGGACAGACTTTTGAAGTGAACTCTTTCTGTTAACGTAGAATTTAAATAAAGTCTATCATACTTTTTTATTGGGTCCCTCTCTAAGTTTTAGCACCTAAAATCACGTTGCTCCTACTCAATTAAGTTGCTAAATTAAAAAAAAATGATAGTAAGTTTGATTTTATAAATTTAGTATAGAAAATGAAAATAGTTAGATAGATAGCGTAAACATAAAAAGGCATTGCAGCACTATATATAGGTTATTTCCTATGCATAACCCGTAAGCACTTGTTTTTAACACTTGTTAAAATGAATTCCTTCCTTTTGGTTATCCTGTTTCTTCATCTTTGTTGGGTTTCTCTATGTCTGAGGGCAGAGACAATGTGTATTAAAAGTGAGAGAGAGACATTGTTGAAATTGAAGCATAATCTCATTGATCCTTCAAATACACTTTCTTCTTGAAATGCTACTATCAGTTCCAACTGGTGTCAATGGGCTGGAGTTGTCTGCCACACCATTCGTTTCCATTGATTTATCATGGAATAAACATTTTGGTGAACTCCCTCAAACAATTTGAAATTTAAACTTTCTAAATGTGCTAGACTTGTCTTTTAATTAAATTTCAATTGATTACCAAGATTTTGATTATCAAAAAATTAATGTCTAAATTTGTCACCAATTTATAGTCTAATTAGTCATTAATTATAATTTTTTATTTATAATGATGATTATTTTAAAGACTAATAATTTTAAATTTATAAATTAATATCTAAATTAGTCACTGTATCAATCAACTATTTTGTTTCTAAACTTGATTATTATTTAAAGATTTTCTTATAGAGTGAAAGATATTTATCCAATTTTAAGATGGAAAAACAATTTAATTTTTGTAATGACGGATTAGCTTCGTCTTCTAAGATTCTCCAAAACTTTTTAATTTTAAAATTGTAATTTATCCAAACATTAAAAATAAAAAGATTATGAAACCCCTTTTCACACTTACAGTATTTTGATTAAAAAAAATTATTTGTATGCAATATTATTAGGTAATGTATATTTGTATTCTTAAATATTTATATATTAGGAGTAAAAATATTTATAAATTTTATATTTGTTTGTATTTATGAGTGAAAAAATATTTGTATGTAATACAGTATATATATTATTATGAAGTATATATATCTTTAGACTTTTAAATAATTATATATTAGGAGTCTTCAATTTTTTTTTCTAGGGTATGTGAGTACGAAGCTTAGAAAGTTTGTGACGTGTGTTAGAAAGTAAGTTGTATGAAATATTTTAGTAAAAAAAAGTTTGAACAATTAGAGTTTTAATAGGGGAGATTATGTGGTAAGGATGAGGGACAAATCATTTTTTTGAAAAAAATTCCACTCTTTCTTAAAGTCGTTTTTTTACATGTGAAATGTAACATATGTGAAAAATAGACAGAAGCTTTGAAAAATAAAAATTATAGTAAACCAGAAATGTAAAATCTACACTTGTATTTTACACAAATAACTTTTTAAAACAATTGATAATGAAAATAAAATTTGCATAAAACAATAAAAAAAGTATCTTTATAAGTTAGGGATCTGTATGAGTTATACATTTATTATTCTTTCCTACAGCTTAAATTATTCAACAACCAAAGGTTAAAACTTCAAATATGATGGCTTGGCCTAATAATGATATTTGAGTGAATGACTGCTAAGTCAATGACTAAGACTGTGTCAAACAATGAGTTGTTTTAAAGTCAGGCAGAGATAATACATTAACTTTACTCTTTATAAAGAGTCTTTAAAATAGATTATAATATTAATTTCTTAAAATAATTCTTGGTTGTCAATTAGTAAAACGAAGTTAAATAAAATAATAACATTAAAAGTGATTTAAGGAGTCAGTAAATTCTAAAATTTATTTTGATAAATAAAGTTAACAGTTTGTTTAAATACATGATCCTCATTTATTTCTTTCACACATTTTATGATTTATGTGTGGTGAGTGTGTTAATTTTGTAATCCGTATAGTGGATAGGACTTCAAAAGTCTTTTTGATTTCATTTTCTGAATTTTCTTGTCACGATGTCATAATTTTATATGTTTGGTAGTTGTATTGAGTTTGCTGTATTTAATGTTTTGAATTTAAGTTGAAACAAACCATTTTTATTTTTTTAAAAAAAAAACCAACTTTTTTGCATCAGATATGGCCAAGTCTAATGAAAATTTATGTGGACAGTACCATATCCCTAACTTAATTTTAAAACCTTAATTATTTGATCTCAGGAGAAATCAAGTTACAGAAATTAGAAGATTAAAAGTGATTTAAGGAGTTAGTTAATTGTAAACATTATTTTGGTTAAATAAAGATCAACTATTTATTTAAATATACGATTCTCATTTATTTCTTTCATATATTCTCATATAATGGATTACAGGATGAAAATGAAAACTCACGAAATAGTTTTGTTTTTATTTCTGGGTCGTATTTGCTAATTTTCTAATATTTCATGTTGGAGAGCTTCACCTCAGTACGAAAATGAATTCCTCCATTTTGGTTATTGTGTTTGTTCGTCTTTGCTGGGTTTCCCTTGGCATGTGCAGAGAGACAATGTGAATTGAAGTGAGAGAAACACTCTTGAAATTGAAGCATCATCTCAAATCGACAATCTATTTCATCTTAAGCCAATTCCTTCTTTCTAATGCTGGATTCATAGGAAACATACCTCCTCAAAGAGAAAACAAAATTTATTGGAAATGATTTAAAGAGCTACGTAATTGTAAACAAATTGGTTAAACAAATTTTAACTATTTACTTAAATACATTATCCTTATGTATTTATAACAAGGTTTAAGAAGACAATACCAACTAACTACTTGTTTTAAAATTTAACAAATGAATATTTAACGAAATAGTTTTTATTGATTAAACTGTCTAAAGGATATATGTTCTAAAATAGTGTTGAACAACATAAGTAAATTGTCTAAGACAGTTTCATTAAAAACGATATTTTGTAAACGATATGTTACTCAAAAGAACATACTTGTCCATTAAATGCTTAGCACACCAAACATGCATAAACACTCTATAACGTTTAAGACATTAAATGATGCATGTACAATTTGTACTTCTTTGTTTGTGGTGCTTTGTTTCTCTTTTTTATGCATATCATAAAAGTACCAAACTTTATTCAAAAGCTCTACACTAAATTAGAAAGACGTTAAGTGATAGGAAGACATTCTTTGAATGTTTCCTTAATGTTTTCTACTGTGAACAAGTTATACACACTATCTCTACTAAAAGCTCTATTGTTCTAACATTATCTAGCACCAAACTTCTTACCTAAAGGCCACCTACTCTAACCGAAGTCAACTTTCTGAGTAACGAATCTTTTTCAAAAAAAACTATATAAGGAAGACTGGATGAAGAGAAGAAAACAAGAATATCTCTTTGAATCTTAAATTGTTACTCTCTTTCTAAGCTTCCATATCTAACGCTTTCTTTGTAAAAGAAAAAGTTTTACAAGTATTCAGATTTCTTTATATTGAAAACATACTATGTTCGAGAGCTTTTGAATCTATACTTACTTTTCACAAACACCTTTGCTGTGTTTGTAAATTCTGAAGAGAATAAAAACACTTGATTATTTAGTTCAGCTGAGCTAAGCGGTCTAGTCAAGAAGACTAGTGTTAAACCAGGAGTGGGTAAAGATTGGATAGTTTGTAAACCATGAATGGTAAAACTCATTGTAATATGTTAAAGATTAGGGAAATCCCTTAAGTGTGTTAAGTGAACCAATATAAAAATAATCTTACCTTGTTTGTTCTCTTTCATAAACGCGGTTTGAAAACTTAAGTGTTTAATATTTATTGCAGACTGTTTAACTCATGCAAAAAAGTTTACACATTTATTTGCAAAAAAATTTTGAAAACTCTATTCAACCCTTCTAAAAGTTTTGTTTTCATATCATACATTTGATTATTTTATACAATGAAGTACATTAGGCATGTCAATAGAAATAGTTTTGTTTTCATTATTTTGTGTCATGTAGTTTTCTAACCCATATTATGAGTATTATTAAAATTTATTTATTTTTCATCTATAAATATTTTCTAACCCATAAAATGGGCATGACTAGAAAAATAAGCAATATAAAGTCTTTGGACTAGTTTTGTAACATCTAATTTTAATAGTATAATACTATTAAAATAAAACATTACATAGATGATGATAGAAGAATTATATAAAACTAAAGCTTCCACAAGGACAAGATCTATACCTGTAGAACCATCTGACTTTTTCCATATGTAACACCCTCACCTCTTGATAGAGCAACTGAAAAGAATGTCTTCCTAAGCTTATACCACTAGTGCATAAATAATGTTTAACGTTACCCGTTTAACGTCTAACGAAAGAAAATCCAATGTATAAAACGAACTGTGATATTTTTGTAAATAAAACACCATTATAGAAGTCGATTCTTCTAGGACCAGACATCAAATAACGTATAGACGTCGGTTCCTCATATCAGACGTAAAAAAGGTCCAAAATATTTCATTTTAAGTGCTAATATTAATATATATATATATATATATATATATATATATATATATATATATATATATATATATATATATATATATATATATAATATAATATAATATAACACTCAAACATAAAATAATTAAAATTGCGTAATGTGTTTGATAAAATAATAAAAATAACTAAAATTATACAAGACAAAAGTTCAAAATTGTATTATATAAGTAATCCTGAGTAAAACAATTAATGTTTAATTAATAAAGACTAAAATGTTTATGATAACTTTCATGAGACAGCTGTAATGTTCAATTTCCGATTCAATTGGAAAGAGACAACATAGCAACCTACCCAAAGACTTTGAATGCGAAGACTGTTCAAGTAAACAAAGAGTTCAATTAGAACACTTTTTCTAACAAATTCTGGTGACAAGTAAAAAAAGTGTAGACTTTTCGTAATCTACGAATTCTGGTGATTTGGAAATTTAAAGTTTATAACTGATAAAAAGAGTAAAAAATGTTTAAAATGAAGAAGAGTATATATATATATATAATAGGAAGAGTTTAATATGCAGAACCAAGATTTCTGATCCAAAAAATCATTTAGTTTCTTATACATAGCTTGTGTGATGAAGAACTGTTCTATATTAATCCTCGCTCACCTATGTTGGCTTTCACTTTTTATGTCAACTTTTGGTGTGTGCAGAGAGACAGTGTGCATCCCAAATGAGAGAGAGACATTGTTGAAATTTAAGCATCATCTCAATGATTCTTCAAATAGGCTTTCATCTTGGAATGAAACTGTCGATTCGAATTGTTGCAACTGGGTTGGAGTTGTCTGCAATAACATCACAGCCCACGTTGCAGAGCTTCACCTCAGCACTCCATTTCCTTCTTTCCGTGATGCATTGGATGAAAATGCTTATGTAGTACCTAACTCAGAAGCTTACGAAGAGTACACTAGATCTCAATTCGGTGGAGAGATAAATCCTTGTTTGGTTGATTTGAAGCATTTGAATTACTTGGATCTCAGCGGCAATCGTTTTGAAAGTAAGCCAATTCCTTCTTTCATTGCAGCAATAACTTCCTTGACTCACCTCAACCTTTCTAATTCTGGATTCATGGGAATTATTCCTCCTCAAATTGGAAATCTATGCAATTTGATTTATCTTGATCTGAGTAATGCCGCCAGCGGAACAGTTCCTTCCCAGATAGGAAATCTCTCCAATCTGCTTTATCTTGACTTGAGTTCTTCTGTCAACGGAACAATCCCTTCTCGGATTGGGAATCTCTCTAATTTGCTCTACCTTGACCTTGGAAATAATAATTTGTTTATAGAAAATCTTGATTGGCTATCAAGTCTTTCAGAGCTTGAATATCTTGATTTGGAAGGTGCAAACCTATCCCAGTCATTTCATTTCCTTCACACCCTCCAAGCTCTTCCTTCTTTAATGCATCTACATTTGTCAACTTGTACACTTCCTTACCATAATCAACCATCCTTTCTTAACTTCTCATCTCTCCTCAGTCTCGATCTTTCTGCCATTTCCCATTCTTCTTCAATATCTTTTGCATTGAAGTGGGCTTTTGAATTGAAGAAACTTGTTTCTCTTACTTTAAGATCTAACAACATTGAAGGCTCAATTTGTGATGATATTCGAAACCTTACATTTCTTGAAAATCTGGACTTATCTTGGAATTCACTCTCATCTTCTATACCTGATTGGATTTACAATGGCCTTCCTCATCTCAAGTTCTTGTACTTATCACGTAACAACTTACAGGGGACAATTTCTGATGCCTTGGGAAATCTGACTTCTCTTATTACACTTGATCTATATGGCAATCAACTTGAAGGTCCAATTCCAAGTTCTATAGAAAAAGTGACTTCTCTAGTTACACTTGACCTGTCTGGCAATCAACTTAAAGGTCCAATCCCAAATTCTTTTGGAAATATGACTTCATTGGTTAGACTTGTTTTATCAGACAATCAACTTGAAGGACCAATTCCTACTTCTTTGGCTAATGCGACTTCGCTTGTTACACTTGTTTTGTCACAAAATCAACTTGAAGGTCCAATTCCAACATCTTTGGGTAATCTCTGTAACTTAAGAAAGATTGATTTCTCATATCTCAAACTTAACCAATATGTTAATGAAGTTTTTGATATCATTGCTCCTTGTATTTCACTTAGACTTGAAACACTTCAAATTCAAAGTTCTCAACTTTCAGGCAATCTGACAAATCAATTCGAGGTTTATAAAAATATTCTTGCACTAAGACTTGATGACAACAAAATCGGTGGAGAACTTCCAAAATCACTTGGCAAACTTTCATCATTGATATCTCTTAGTATGTCCAAAAATCAATTTAGTGGAAATCCATTTGAAATTCTTAGATCACTCTCTAAATTGTCATATCTTTCTATTGGTGACAATTGTTTTGAAGGAATTGTTAAGGAAGATCATCTTGAAAATCTTACCAGGATAAGGGTGTTTGGTGCATCAGGAAGCAATTTGACTTTAAAAGTGGCACCCAATTGGCATCCTACTTTTCACCTTACATATTTGGATCTTAGCTCTTGGCAGTTAGGTCCAAACATTCCACCATGGCTTCAATCACAAAACACACTTCAATATTTAGCAATGTCTAACACGGGAATTTCAGATTCTATTCCCACTTGGTTTTGGGAGAACTTTTCTTCTCTTCAATTTTTAAATCTTTCTAATAACCATATTCATGGTGAGATTGCAAAATCATTGAGAAATCCAATATCTTTCACAGTCATTGATCTAAGCTCAAATCACTTGTATGGTGAATTACCTTTTCTTTCTAATCATGTTTTATGGTTAGATCTTTCAAAAAATTCATTCTCCAAGTGCATGAATGATTTCTTATGTTGCAAACAATGTAAGAAGTTTAGCTTATATTTTCTCAATCTAGCTTCCAATAACTTATCAGGAAAAATACCAGACTGTTGGACAAAGTGGCCAGATTTGGTGGATCTATATTTACAAAGCAACCATTTTGTTGGAAACCTACCCTCATCCATGGGCTCTTTAGTTTCGTTGCAATCTTTGAGCATTAGTAATAACTCACTCTCAGGAATATTTCCTACCACTCTGAAGAAGAATTTCGATATGATATCCTTGGACCTTGGGGAAAATAATCTTTCAGAAACTATTCCATCATGGATTGGAGAAAGTTTGTTAAGATTAAAAATTCTTCGCCTTCGATCAAACAATTTTTCAGGTGATATTCCAAATGAAATGTGTGATATGATATTTCTCCAGAATTTAGATCTTGCACACAATAGTTTGTCTGGAAATATTCCAAATTGTTTCAATCACTTCAAAGCCATATTACAAAAGAACAAAAGCCCAGCTTTAACTATCTATTCTAATGCATCTTCCATTTATACGGGACACTATGAAATCGATATTATGTTATGGATAAAAGGAAGAGCAGCAGAGTACTCTAGTATTCTTGGTTTGGTGACAAATATTGATCTTTCTGATAATAATTTATCAGGAGAGATACCTGCAGAAATCACTGAGTTAGATGGTTTGATATATTTGAATTTATCCAAAAATCAATTGTCTGGCCAAATTCCACGAAGTATTGGAAATATGAGAATGTTAGAATCCATTGATATCTCAAAAAATCAACTTTCAGGAGAAATCCCTCTAACCATATCAAATTTGAGCTTTCTCAACTACCTAGACTTGTCTCATAACCATTTAGAGGGAAAAATTCCAACTGGGACTCAAATTCAAAGCTTTGAAGCATCAAACTTTGTTGGAAATAATTTGTGCGGTCCACCCCTACTCACCAATTGTAGTTCCAACAAGGAAATTCCATTTATTAACCATTCTGGAATGGAGAATGATGGCCACGAAGTGAATTGGTTCTTTGTAGGTATGGCACTTGGATTTGTTGTGGGATTCTGGATAGTCGTTGCTCCTTTGTTCATTTATAGATCATGGAGATATGCCTACTTTTGCTTCCTTGATGACTTGTGGTATAAACTACAAACCTTTTGGTAATTGTTGTGTTGTTTACACTTATGTTTGTCTTACTCATCATATCTTGTATTTTCTTCATCTTAAAATGTCAAAAGAATTTGAATTTTGCATGTTGCTTACTTGTATTAACATTTCTCATTTGAGCTAAACTACTTAATAAATTGTATGAGAAACTTGGGTTTCAGAATTTAAAATGATTTAGTTATATTAAAATATAATGTTTTTTAATTTAATAATCATCAAATTGTACTACTTGTATTAAGAATATGATTTTTAACCAACTAATAGCCCTAAATTTATTCCTAACATTTAAAATCATTACATCAGGTGATTCATATTCGATTTAGATGTTTTTTAATCAATATCTAAATCTCAAAACGTAAGATGAGTGGTTAAATCATCCTAAACATTAATATATAATCATTCCACTAATATGAGTAATAAAAGATCAAGTGATACATTTCTTCCTTTTCATTTTGTCCTTTGCAAAGTTTACTTGTGTTATCCGATGTCATTTCTTTCCTAGCTTATTCTATAGCTGGTTGGGACAATCACATCATCAGTTAGTTTACCTTTAAATGGTTGAAATTATTAACATTCATTACATCCTTTGTACCCGTTTCTTCTTTCCTTCTTCTGTGTTTCAAAATATTGTTTTTATATATATTAACGTCTGCAAGCATGAGATACATGAATACTTCAAAATCATGGAAAATATCATGTAAATCTTGATAAGAATTTAATAGACTCTGATTCGAAGTCATGTTGACAAGTTTAAAATTTGAGGTTTAGATTTTACGTTATATAACTTTAAAATAATGATAATATTTTATAAAAAATGGAGTATAAGTTTCAAGTCATTTACGATTTTTTATTCCAGCAAAAGAGGGGAAGAGGATAGCACATATCAATTGCTTTCTTCTCTACCAAATTCTATCAACCATTTTCACTGAAACATAAATTCACACCATTACACACTCTCTCAAAAAATACGTACTAATGGCTTCATGAGATTTTGGAGCTTCTTTGACACAAGTCATCGACAATGAAACATTTGTAAGAGATAAAATTAATGAATTTAGAGATGATGATGACTTTCAAGGTATAGTAGACTACGAACAAGATGTTGATCACCAATTGTTGCAGCCAAGTGACCATGTTCAAATTGAGCTAGTTGAACGTATGTATTTATAATCAAAGGAGAAGCATTATCTGCAATAAAGTAGTATCACATCAAAACAGATACAACCTCATGATTGTCGAATCAAAACCTCAATACATATACGTCAGAATGAACAAATGTACTATACCACTATAAAAATTTATAATTAATTATAAAATAATTTAAAAAAATTAAACTGAACTAAAAGATAGTTCAGAATATTTTTAGTTCACTTATAATACACATTTACTATTTTATAGTTCATTATAATACAATTCAATAAACTATTTAACTCAAAATAATCATTCAAATTTAATATAAAATTTTCTTTCATTGAATTTACAGTTCATATATATTAAGATTTCATAAACTATTATCTAATTATTTACTTCAGTTTCAACCCTTAACTAAAAGTGCTTCAATATGCAAAATTTATAAATCAAACCTTAATTAATTAGTATTTTTTCTTATACCATCCCACTCTTTATTAAAATTTTACTTTTATAACTATACATAATTATAACACTTATAATATAAATAACTCTTTATTTAAGTATAAGAATAATTATATAATTTTTTAATACAAGTTAAGAAAAAAAAAAAAACAATACTTGAGTCTCATACTAGTTTTGATCTAAACCACGTAACCGAAAAACAATGCTGCGTATCATACATTCCTCATCTTAATTTTAGATAGAATAAATTTGGACAAATCTTTTTGAAAAAAATTATATTTTATTTTTAAAGTATATTATTTAAAAGATATTAGGTTTGATCATTATGATAGTTTCTCTTGAGTTTTCTCAAATAAGTTCTTTCTTTATTTTTTTTTTTCTCAATTAGATCTCAAAATGAAAAATCAATACAATTGAGTTTCTGTAATTAATTTGAGTTAACGAAGTTAAAATTAAGGTGATAATCATTGTGAGATGGGATCATTAAGTAACAATATGCAAAGTTATCACTGGTTAATCTGAGTTGTCACCTCATTCTATCGCGTCATTATCTTCAACCTAACTTTTCCTAAATCAGAAACCTACTTGCAAACGAAAACCAAACCCAAAATCGCAAAACGCGACAAAACCTTCATCCCCTTCTCCTCCATCGCGAATTGCATTAGTTCATCTCCTTCCACCACAACACAGAAATCAACCCCAAAAGATGAACCTTAAAATCCCAAACAGAAAAACCCAAATTAAACCCATTTTCATCGCGTCAGAATGGTCTCACAACTCCTCCATTCTCTACCGTGAATAACCCTAACCGCTAGTTCATCTTCATTCAGGATACCACGCGCTCCATCGCGAGCTCCACAACACTCAAACAGGCACTATAAATTCCGCCACCATCACGTTTTCCACCTACGATCTCGTAGAGCCAAAACCACAAGCACTTGTAAAGAGAGGAGAACCTAGAAACCAGAATCGCGAAACCCGCTGCCACGAAACCTTCTTTCGCAAATATCCAATTGTGAATCTTCTTCTTCATCGTATGTTCACCTCCGGCTCTCCTTCGCAATCCATTCGAAACGTGCAAGCAGTCTTTGCGCCTCACCATGAAATCCAAACCTGTACCCAATTCAGATCAGAAACCACCATGCACTACTGCAAATGAAAGGCCCAAACCCTGGTTTTGAAAGCCAAACTCAAAACCAACCAAAAGCCCTTCGAATTGCGCTGTCATCGCGCTTCCAAATCCAATCACAAAATCAATCCTTTTCATATCGCAAGTTTCATCTTCTTCCCTAAACATCAAGCCTACAAAAATAAATCAAGCAATCGAAACAGAATTGCAGGAACATCTTCATCGTTAGGATTTCTAATTTGGAGAATGGTTGAAAATGATTAATTTTAATTTCGTGATCCCTTAAATTCAATTCTCAAAAACCTTTTTCATTTTATTTTTTAATTATATATTCCACTTAACCTACTTGTGCCACGTAATTAATGACAACTTAATTTAATTTTAATCTCATCCAATTTAAGGATAGAGACCTAATAACACTTATTTTTTACACTTTTAAAGATTCAATTAAGAAAAAAATAAGAAAAAGATCTATTTAAAAATAGTCAACATAGAAAGTACATGAATGATTAAACTGAGATATTATATACATAAAGTTTATTTTAAAATTTTTATTTCTAGATTTTTTTTTTCTAAAAAGCATTTCATACGTTTCGATATTTTGCTCTGAAAATTTTGTTCTACAAATCTTCTGTTTCAAATTTTGAAAAGCTTCTTTTGGAAAAATTCTATAATTCAGAGCCTAATATAAAGAATAAAATATCATTTTAAAATTTTAGGACTTTTCCTTTCTACACCTCCATTATTGTTATTCGTAGCACTATAACGTTTAAAATCATCACTCCATCTTTTTTGTTTTATTTCAACATTTCCTCCTTTTGTACGGTACTGCTTTCTTCTGTCAAGAGTCGGATTAGAATTGTATTCAGACAACATTTCCAGCAACAGTGTAGTTTTTAGTTAACTGTAATATATAATAGGATTAGTTTTTCTAAATCGAATCAAATAATAATATTATTAATTTTTAGTTAAAATAGATTAAATTTTTTAATATAAAATATTACAGTTAACTATAATTTAGTATAATTAAGTTATTTTTGTCCAACTCTTTATATATGTAGTCGGATGCCTCCATTATAATAATGGGTATTACTCTATAGCATATTACTCTGTAGCAAAATCTATACATCATAACTGACAGAGGCAAAGGCATATTGTCAGCCTTACGATAAAAAAAAGTTGATGAAGAAGCGAATGGTCTAAATCTTTTTTATTGCATAAGTCATTTGCCTTTCAACTTCAACAAGTTTAAAAATCAAGACCTCCAAAAACAATTCATAAACATGGGTGTTAATTTACTCATTTTAACCATAATACTTTTTGCGCTCAGAGCCTAATTCCCCCAAAAATTAGTATGAATTGATAAAATTCTATTACAAAAGTGTTCTAGGCTTTTGATAGAGGCAGAAAATACAACAACATAACCACATATCTTGATAAACGCATGAATTTAGTACTAAAGGGAGCACGTTCATTATTAATATGTGCTTTAATCAAAATAACATTTGAAAAGACACAATCATGATTTGTTGAACGAGACTTGAAAGTCGAATCCATGTTAATAACAGGTCATAAATATCCAACAAACATTATTGTCGATTTTTTTTTTCATGTCCATCAGTATGATCGAGAAAATTCTGAATTTGATGTGCAGAGATCTCAACCCCTCACTAATATCATCCTCAACTGATTTCATATAATATCTGATTAAAAGAATACTGGTGTCACCGTGGTCACTTTCAAGTAAATAATCTCTTGTCATCTTGTCCCAGTCGTTTGTGCATATTCTCATATACCACTAACGGAATTTATCGATCTTGTTTATAACCTCTACAACATAAATAAGACTTATGAAGTTCAACTTCACACTCTATGAAATGAAGATTATTGGTTTACGTATCCTGGCCTAAATTTCATATGAAAGTCTCAAATGTGAAGTAAGGCATCGAGAAGACCTACTACTATTAGAATCCATAACGAAGTGGATCAACCAATCTCGCTTAAATCCAAAAAATATTCTTACTGTCAAAATGAAGGTCAAACATTGTCCATTTCCTCAATAACTTCTACATTTTTATAATCATAATTATGTTCTATTATTAATTTAGTCTTTTACTTTCTATTCTACCTACATTATGATGAATATAAATAAGGAATTATTTAATCAATCACAATTTGCATCAACTACAACATGTCTACTGCAACCAAACTCTTCTAATAATTGATTACAAATACTGGTGATAGATTACACTCATGTCTTTTACCATTAAATTTTTTTATAATTAATTATAAGAAACTTGTAATTGATTATACTTGTTTGTAACACAAATAATTTTCAGATAATGGATTATAATAATTATGTAATTGATTACATTAACACTTGTAGTTCTCCTGTTTGAAAACCACAACAATGATGAGGTGTCGGAGGAACATTACAAGGCGGATGATGCTTCTAGTGCTGTGGCTCATGATATTCATGCAACTAGCACCAAAACTCTTGTGTAAACTAAAAAGTGAACATAACAAAATCTGAAATCGAGACAAATTATTCATGTACTACATGTCAAGAATCAAAATGTTTCAAATTTTAGTGCTAGTGAAAATTTTAAACTGGATATTAGAACAGTTTTAATTAAAAGCTTTCAATTTTGATTGTTTTATTTTATTTTTACTGCTAATGAAATATATTTATTTTATTTAATATCTTAAAAGTTATATTAATATATGATATGAAATACAGTCACCTAAATATATAAAGAATATTGTTGTAAAATTTATTTAAATGGTTGTATTTCTATATTTATCTTTAGATGCTATTTATTTATTTATTTTTATTTATTTAACCATGAGTTAAATAAAAACATCATTAAATATGAACCAAAAGGACGGAGATTCTTACTTGTTTTCAGCTTTTGATTTTTCACTTTCTTCCCATGCCTTGATTAGTGATAACCTCTTCTCAGTTGCAACTCTTGCAAGCACTGCATCTGAAGAGATATGAAGATGATGGCATAATATGTAATGTCAGAATACAAAAGGGATAAATGTCATAATGTCACATCACAAACCTCTGTTTACAGAGCCCTCACTTGCTTTCTCTTCACCAACTTCTTCAGTCTCTGCCAATGTAAACATAACAACGACAAAAGGGGACAAAAAAGTTATGACAAGAAAACTATTGTGGTGGTGCACTCTCTTTTGCCTCAAAAATTGAAGGTTAGATTTCTGCGTGAAGCCTTTAAAAATGCTTGTACCTCAGTGATAATGGTTTGATAAATTTATGCCAACATTAAGATGTACAAGACTTGGATTCAAAGAAGCACTCAAATTGTGTCTTGTGTAGATATTCGGTAACACTCCTCTAATGAAGCATCAAGTTTTATAGGAGGTTAAAAAAGAGTGAGTTGCATTTTTTAAGTGTTTATACAAGATAATGTTAGTAAAATATTTATTAATGTGTAAATTGTAGAAATAATATTGTATTATATATATATATATATAGAGAGAGAGAGAGAGAGATTGTATGTAGGTATGTATATAGATAATAGTACATACATGTAGGAATTGTATATATTATATTTAAAAAGAAAGTGTCAACTTTTTATTAAATTATAGCTTTAACCAGTATAAAAGTTAAAATTTCAAACTAATTATACCTCTAATAAATATAAAAGTCTGAGATTCATTTGGAGCTCCAAGTGGTATAAAATTTAAACTTTTTTTTTTTTTATGTTTGTTAGTAAAAGTTTTACGTGTATATCCCTTCCCTAGCTTTTCTTTTCTTTGGATTAAATATGTTTTTAGTCTCTATATTTTGGGGCAATTTTGATTTTAGTCCATTTTCAAACTAAGGTACAATTTAATCCTTCAACTTTAAAAAACTCTTATTTTAGTTCTTTTTACTAAATTTTTTTAACTTTATTTGTTATTTCAAGCACGTTTCATTATAGCATTTGTATTATTTACACTGTTTGACACATTTTTGCTTCAATGTTAATTGAGAAACGCGTTTGAAATAGCAAATAAAGTTAAAAAAATTTGGTAAAAATGACTAAAACCAGAGTTTTCTAAAGTTAAAGGACTAAATTGTACCTTAGTTTGAAAATGGAATAAAACCAAAATCGCCCCAAAATATAGGGACTAAAAACATATTTAACCCCTTTTCTTTTATACTTGTTACTCTATGGATGAAAATTTTGAATTTTTTTATTGATTTTGGATCCAATATAAAAGTTGAATTTCTTCTATATTCTATACCTATGTGAATACATGTATAAAAGAAGGTTCTTTTTAACTGGTATAAAAATGTTTTTATGACATAATATTTCGTTATTTATCTTATGTTTGGTTATTAATGTTACAAGTCAAAAGATGTAAAGGATAAAATCATAGATAACTAAAATTAGTTATTTTCAATCAAATTTTTGTAAGCTATTAGTTAATTTATTTATCCTTCTTACTTCAACTACTCACTAGTGCAAAAATGTTGATTAGCGTCACTCTATAGACGTTGGTTAGAGATAAGCCCGACATATATTGTTGACTGGTGGCATTTCCGTAAATAAGTTGGCAATATAGGCGTCCGTTCGGTCGACCCCCGACGTCTATATAATTTTAGACGTCGGCCTTTCCAACCTAACGTCTATATTTATGACCGTTAGGTGAAAAGTCATTTCCTTCAGCGTTATAAACGTCGGTTAGTCGAGGGCCCTGACATCTATATAACGGAAATTAATGTTGCTCACCAACCTGTCAAACATATAGATGTCAGGTTGTTGCTAACTGACGCCTATAAGTCTACTAGGCAGGTGAATAATCACTCCTTTCAGCCTTATAGGCGTCGGATCCCGCCACATTGACGGGGCCCCGACGTCTATATGGCGGAAATTAATGCTACTCACCAACCTGTCAGACATATAGACGTCCGTTTCCTCAGGTACCGACGTCTATAATCCTACCAAGTATGTGAAATGTCATTCGTTTCCTCCCACAAAACGTCTCATGCATCAAAGCCAACATCTATATACAACAAAAATATTAATTTTTAAATCGAATGGATGTCAAATTAGTCAGGCGTCCGACGTATTTGCCATTTTAGACGTCGGTTCTGTTCACAACCGACGTCTAATTTCTTGTTAAATATCACTGCGAACCAGCGGTTTGCGAACCAACACTTTGATTGTCTTTGCGTTTTCTCACAACTGACGTCTAATTTCTTGTTAAATATCACTGCGAACCAGCAGTTTGCGAACCAACATTTTGAATGTCTTTGCGTTTTCTCTCCGCTGCTCTGCACTTCCAAGTAAGTTTCCTCTCCTTTTAACTATTCAAAGTTGTTTTTACTCCGATTAAAGTAATCTTTGATGTTGTCTCTCATTTGAACCGATTAAAATGAGTTTGCGTTGTGTTTTGGTGCAGTTTTTTTGTTGTGTCTTTGTGTAGCGTAGTGCACTTTCTCCCTTTGCTAGTTTCCTCGTAAGGAAAACTTGCGCTTTTTGGATTTCTCATGGCATTTCAATTCAAGGACGAATTTGGGTTGTTGCCTATGTCCATTCCGACCGTCAACGAAAATGTTTACGGTGTATTCTCACCGTATTCTTTTTCAGTGACGGTCGGAATGGACCTAGGCAACGATCCAAGTTTGCCTTTGGGTTGAAATACCATGAGAAGTCCAAAAGACGCAACATTTTCTTACGAAGAAACTATCAAAGGAAGGAAGTGCTACTACGCTATCCTAAGACACGACAAAAACCGCACCAAAACACAACGATCACTTCATAGACGTCGGTTAATGTACAAACCAACGTCTATGATGTCCCGAAGACGTCGGTTAATGCAATGTTTGACGGCTTTATAGATGTCTCAAGTTTTATAGACCGACGTCTAAGGTAAGATTAGACGTCGGTTAGCGCATTGTCTGATGTCTTTGTAGACGTCGGACTTGTAACTAAACCGACGTCTATATCGACGTCACCCCTGCAAAAAACCGACGTCCCATTAACGTCACCCATATAGACGTCGGTTCTGATTGTGACGTTAAAATCTCAAAATAATTGACGTTTAAAGCCCTTTCTGCACTAGTGACATCTAAATAGACACACAAACTATTAAATCAAAAGTTTAAATTTGTTATAAAATTGACTAGTAATCCTATATGAACACAATGATTTTTTTTTTCTTTCAAAGTTTTTGACTGAGAAGGATGTCATTATTTTGATTTTATGTATCTATTGCTTAATTGTTTAGCCCATAAGATTAGTTACAACATGCCAAAAAAGCAATAGCAAAGTCTTTCAAATGGTTTAGTTTGTAGCCATTCCAATTTCAGGTAATTGGTGTGCTAATTTCCTAACGCATGAGTTGGAGAAGAAATATCAACAATTTTCTAATCCATAAAGAGATATCGACAACTTTAAGTGTTTGTACCAAATTCATCTTTAATGCCTTGTTCACTTGAAGGAATTTGGGGGAGAGTAATTGAGTGGATTTGAAGATAATTTTTTTGTTGTTGTTTATTTGAGTGGATTTGGAGGTAAGTGAAAGTGGATTTGGAAGTAAAGTTTGTGAGAATTAGTGTATGATTTAATTTATGTGACAGATTAAAAAAATTTACTTCCAAATTCACTTTTACTTACCTCCAAATTCACTCAATTACTCTCTCCCAAATCTCTTCAAATAAACAAGGCATAAATGTTGGCCAAATTTTCTAAGGCATAGGAAGGACAGAACAACAAAGGCTAATTAACAGTTTAAATGCAATTAGTGTGATTAATTTTCTAACCCATGGATTACAGTCAAAGATCAACTTCTGTTAAGTCTTTGCACAACTTAGTTTTTATTTATTTATTTCAATCTAGATAGAATTGTAGGAAATATTCTACGGAATAAATTATAGTTTTAAAAGGGAAGATTATGAAGTAAAAGGATGAGAGACGGATAATATTTTTGAAAATATTCAACACTTTCTCGATCGTTCTATTTTAAATTTTGTGTGAATGTACCCATCTGTAAAAAATATGTCCAAACTTTTTTTCAGAAAAGAAAAATCATGTAAACTATAATGTAAAATATACACAAGTATTTTAAATTTTTTTAGGTCTCTAATAATTAATTTTATGTGAAAAAAAACTGTAATATTCCACTTGAAATATACAAAATAATAACTTTGTCGAGCAATATGAAATCTATATTTATGAAGAGATAGTTTTTAAAGTGAATTTGAATAATAATTTAAAAAATTAATTCTTGGCTTTAAGTCAGAAGAAATCAAGCGAAAAAATTAGAACATTAAAAGTAATTTAAGGATAGGAGTTAGTTAACTGTAAATTTCTTTTGTTGAATAAAAGTTAACTATTTATTTAAATATATGATCCTCATTTATTTCTTTCATACATTCTTCAAATCGACGTTCTTCAGGGAATTCCAATCGCTGTGAATGGAACAACATTACATCTGGTGGTGCCGAGCTTCACCTTAGCATTCAATTTGATAAATCATAAAGTGGGTTGGACTAGTTCTATTTTGTTTTTTCTTTTTATGTTATTAGTCTCCTTAATTTTCTAACTTATAAAATGGAAGAGGAATAAGAAATCCATGCATTTAAACAAGCCTTTCATACATTTTTTGGTCGTCTCTCTAATTAAATTTTAGCACCTAAATTACGTTTCTTCTTGTCTCTACTAAATTGGTAGACTTTAAAAAAAATGCAAAATATGTTACTGTTTTTGACAACTCAATTTGATTTTATACTATAGAAAATTTAAATTCTTTACTAATATTGCTGGATCTGGAACCGGGCATTTTTGTCTTTTCATAAAGATTTTTTATTCTAGTTATAAAAAACATTCAACTCATTACATAGATTTTCTCACTTTGTCACTTTTCAAAATATTAAAATTATAAAAATTAAAATTGGTTTCATTTCTCTTGGAGTTTGATTTTCATTATTTTCAATTGAGTGTTTCACATCCAAATACACATATATTAATTATATTCTCCTCTTGAAGTCAAATTATGATATATCATACGAACACTTCAACAAATTTATTTGCTTTATAACTTCATAAAATAGTTCTAAGCTTAATAATTTGATGGATGATTTAATCTAAACTTTTTTTTTATCAAATGTTAGAAAGGTTTTTCTCTATATATTATTTATTTTTATTTTTTAAAATTATTGTCCCTTTCAAAAATTATTTCTTAGTTTCAAATTGATGTATATTTTAAAGTTATTATTCTTTCCTACATGTTATACAGCTTAGATTATTCCAGCACATAAGACAAAAACTTGAATGTGATGATGGGTTGGTCTAACAATGATATTTGAGTGAGTGACTGTTGAGTGAATGGTTAAGACTCTGTCAAACGATGAGTTCGGTTTTTAAAGTAAAGACAGAGATAATACATTTAATGTGAACTTGACTATTTATACTCTTTAAAATAGATTATAATATTAATTTTCTTATAAAATAATTCTTGGTTGTCAAAAAGAGGAAGTTAAATAAAATAATTAAAACTGATTTAAGGAGTCAGTAAATTCTAAAAATTATTTTGATAAATAAAGTTAACAATTTGTTTAAATAGATTATTCTCGTTTATTTGTTTCATACATTTTCGTATAATAGGTTATTACATGAGGAAAATCAATAACTCGATCTCTAAAATAGTTTTTTATGATTGATGTGTGGTGTTCTAATTTTGTAATCCATATATGACTTTAAAAGTCTTTTTGATTTCATTTTCTGCATTTCCTTGTCATAATTTGATAAACCATGAAATGGGTTGGACTAGTTCTATTTTTTTTTTCTTTTTATGTTATTAATCTCCTTAATTTTCTAACTTATAAAATGGACAGAAATCCATGCATTTAAACAAGCCTTTCATACATTTTTTGGTCGTCTCTCTAATTAAATTTTAGCACCTAAATTACGTTTCCTCTTGTCTATTAAATTGGTAGACTTAAAAAAAAAATACAAAATATGTTACTGTTTTTGACAACTCAATTTGATTTTATACTATAGAAAATTTAAATTATTTACTGATTTGCTGGATCTGAAACCGGGTTTTTTTTTGTTTTCAGATAGATTTTTTATTCTAGTTATAAAAAACATTCAAGTCACTACATAAATTTTGTCACTTTGTCACTTTTCAAAATATGGATACTCTAAATTCCGATAAAAATATTAAACAATAACAGAAAAAAGAAAAACTTGTTAGATATAAAGCGTAAACATAAAAAGGCATTACAGCAGTATATATAGGTTATTTCCTATGCATAACCCGTAAGCACTTTTTTATAATGAAACAAAAAGCACTTGTTAAAATGAATTCCTTCCTTCTGATTATCGTGTTTGTTCATCTTTGTTGGGTTTCTCTAAGTGTGAGCGTAGAGACCGTGTGCATTGGAAGTGAGAGAGAGACACTGTTGAAATTGAAGCATCATTTCATTGATCCTTCAAATAGACTTTCTTCTTGGAATGCTTCTCTCAATCCCAATTGTTGCCATTGGTATGGAGTTCTCTGCAACAACGTCACATCTCATGTTGCAGAGCTTCACCTCAGCACTCCATTTCCTTCTTTCCCTTTCGATGGAAACATTCCTAGTCCATTGCAATATCAAGTTTACGAAGAAGCATATGTAAAAGCATACGAAGAGTATAGTAGAAGGGCATTCAGTGGAGAGATAAATCCTTGTTTGGTTCATTTGAAGCATTTGAATTACTTGGATTTCAGCGGCAATCTATTTCGTAGGAAGCCATTTCCTTCTTTCATTGCAACAATCACTTCCTTAACTCACCTCAACCTTTCTCATGCTGGATTCATAGGGAACATTCCTCCTCAGATTGGAAATCTCTCCAATTTACTGTATCTTGATTTAAGTTATACTGCCAATGGAAGAATTCCTCCTCAGATAAGGAATCTCTCCAACTTGCTCCACCTCGACCTCGGAGGATCTTATTATTATGAAAATGTTGATTGGTTGTCAAGTCTTTTCAAGCTTTGTTATCTTCACTTGAGCAACACTCAATCACTCGTAGGAGGTATGCCAATTCCTTCTTTTCTTGGCTCAATGACCAACTTAATTCACTTGGACCTCTCTAATTCTGGATTTATGGGCAACATTCCTCCCCAGATTGGTAATCTTTCCAATTTGGCGTATCTAGACTTAAGTTATGCTGTCAATGGAACTATTCCCTCTCAAATTGGAAATCTCTCCAACTTGCTTTACCTTGGTCTTCGAAGTGGTTATTTGTTTGATGAAATTTTCTTTTCCAAAAATGTTGATTGGTTGTCAAGTCTTTCAAAACTTGAATATCTTGATTTGGGAGGTTCAAACCTATCCCAATCATTTCAATTGCTTCACACCCTCCAACTTCTTTCTTCTTTGAAGCACTTACATTTGTCAAAATGTATACTCTCTTGGTATAATCAACCATCCTTTCTTAACTTTTCGTCTCTCCTCACTCTTGATCTTTCCTATGTTTCTTATTATTCTACAATTTCTTTTATTCCAAAGTGGGTATTTGGACTGAAAAAACTTGTTTCTCTTTTCTTATACGGTAACTACTTTGAAGGTCCAATTCCCGATGGTCTTAGAAACCTCACACTTCTTGAAAATCTTGATTTGCAAGAAAATTTATTATCATCTTCAATACCTCATTGGCTTTTTGGTGTTCTTTCTCATCTCAAGTTCTTGGACCTATCAGGTAACAACTTACAAGGAGTTATTCCTCATGCTCTAGGAAATGTGACTTCTCTAGTTAAACTTGATCTATCATATAATAAACTCGAAGGTCCACTTCCGACTTATTTAGGAAAGGAGGCTTCTCTGGTTAAACTTGATCTATCACACAATAAACTTGAAGGTCCAATTCCAACTTCTTTGGGAAAGGTGACCTCTCTAGTTACACTTGATTTATCACACAATCAACTTTCAGGCAATCTAACACTAGATTATTATGGCAGCAACGTTGATGGTGAATATCCAAAATCAATTGGAAAACATTCATCATTAAGAACACTTAGCTTGTCTTCAAATCAACTTGGTGGAAATCCATTTAAAAGTCTTGGATCACTCTCTAAATTGTTAAACCTTGACATTGATGACAATAATTTTCAAGGAATTGTCAGAGAAAGTCATCTTGAAAATCTTACAAGCTTGAAAGAGTTTCATGCATCAGGAAACAAATTGACTTTAAAAGTGGGTCGGCACTGGCATCCTACTTTCCAACTTACCAGTTTGGATATGAGCTCTTGGCAATTAGGTCCCAACTTTCCATCATGGACTTACTCACAAAATGAACTTCAAGATTTGGTGATGTCGAATACAGGGATTCGGGATTATATTCCCCATTACTTTTGGGTGGCTTGTTACTCTCTAACATATTTAAACCTCTCTAATAATCATATTCATGGTAAGATTGAGAATTCAATGTCAAATCCAATTTCTTTAATGGTCCTTGATCTAAGCTCAAATCACTTGCATGGAAAATTACCATTTTTTTCTGGTGAAGTTATATGGTTAGATCTCTCAGGTAATTCATTCTCTTCCATGTATGATTTCTTATGTTGCAAGCAAATCAAGACATTTGACTTGAATCTTCTCAATCTTGCTTATAATAACTTATCAGGAAAAATACCTGATTGTTGGAAAAAGTGGCCAAATTTGATAAATGTAAATCTACAAAGCAACCTTTTTGTTGGGAACATGCCCTTGTCCATGGGCTCTTTAGCTTGGTTACAGTCTTTGAACATCCGTAACAACTCATTATCAGGAATATTTCCTACTGCTTTGAAGAAGATCAACAATTTGATATCCTTGGACATTGGAGAAAATAATCTTTCAGGAACTATTCCAACATGGATTGGAGAAAAGTTGCCACAAATAAAAATTCTTCGCCTTCGATCAAACAACTTTTCAGGTCATATTCCAAATGACATATGTGATATGATATTTCTTCAGGATTTTGACCTTGCACAAAATAGTTTATTTGGAAATATTCCAAATTGTTTAAACAACTTAAGTGCCATGTTCCATACAAACGAAGATACAAATTTAATTTCCCAATCTAGTTTCGGGAAAGCGAATGCAATCGGTATTATCATATGGACAAAAGGAAGGGCTTCATTGTACAATAGTATTCTTGGCTTGGTGAAAAATGTTGATCTTTCTAATAATAAGTTATCAGGAGAGATACCTAGAGAAATTACATATCTAGATGGTTTGATATATTTGAATTTATCCAAAAATCAATTGTCTGGTCAAATTCCACCAAGTATTGGCAATATGAGATCGTTAGAATCCATTGATCTATCAAGGAATCAATTATCAGGAAAAATCCCTCCATCCATATCAAGCCTGAGCTTTCTGAACAACCTAGATTTGTCTCATAACCATTTAGAGGGAGAAATTCCAACGGGCACTCAAATTCAAAGCTTTGAAGCATCACACTTTGTTGGCAATAATTTGTGTGGTCCACCTCTACCCATCAATTGCAGTTCCAACCAGCAAATTCCATATATTGACAGCTCAAAAAGAGAAAATGGTGGGCATGGAGTGAATTGGTTCTTCGTGAGCTTCATAGTTGGATTTATTGTGGGATTTTGGATAGTCATTGCTCCTTTGGTAATTTATAGATCGTGGAGATATGCATACTTTTGCTTCCTTGATAACATGTGCTATAAAGTACAGTCATATTGGTGATTGTTGATTTGTAATGTAGCACTGTTGTTTTACTTTACGTTCATCTGTATGAATGTGTGGTCTACATTTATGTATGTGTTAAGACATGTTTTTGTATTTTTCTTCACCTTAAAATGCCAAAAAGTTTATGTTTTTCGTGTTTCTTAATTGCATTATTATTATGTCGTGTTTCGGTATTACTTTAATAATCTAATTCTTATTTTATTCTCTTTCTTTTCTCGTACCATGGTTAAATGTATTTTCTTCTAATAGTTCTACTAGAATAAAATGCCATACATATATTTTGTCTCTGCTATTGTTTTTAGGATGCACATATCATCATCATCATTATTTTAGAATATGCTATTAGGCCACATTTTTTATTAAACGAATTTAGGAAAAGTTGCTTATCTTTTATAAAATTCTAAAAAAAAAAATAGAAAACCTTTTATTTCTTAAAAGAAAATAGCACAGTCTAAAATAAATTTATAATATATGTGATTAAACCAATTTTTTTGAAACTTTGCTAGTTTTTTTTGTCAACATTGTTGTTAGTTGTGTGGGCCACAACTTACTCTTGCAGGGCTGTATCAATTTTGAAACGGCGTTTTCTATTTGTAGGTTTATAAGTTTATATACTCATACAAGAAAATTTCCATTTTACTCCTTTTTAGTACAATTTAAATTATGTGATTGATCGTTCTGATAGAAATGATTTCTTAATTTGACAAAGGAAAACAAAAATTTATAACAATGGATATCTATCTATATATAAACATATAAATAGAAAATTATAATAAAAAAAATAAATAGTGCCTCTTATTTTTAACCAATTATTTGCTAAAATTTAATTATAGGGGTAAAAGCTGTAACTTGTTTTCAATATTCAGCATCTTGATTAAATTAACACTTGCAACTTCTGAGTCTCTTTGTTGAATCACATGTTTTGGCTAGAAAATAGGTGAGCTAATTATTTTCTTTAGAACTATATTTGAAAATTTCTTGATCCATATGACTCAATTGTTTCCATATTTTACTTCTACACCTTCGTGAATATAAAAACTCTCACTATGTATATATATAAAAAAATACTTTTGAATTGCGTAATTCAAAGTATAAAAAATATCAAATAAATTGTATATGGTTCAAAAGTAATTTAATAAAGACAATCTCATACTTAGGTAGTATGATTTGAACTTTTATTTTTCAATTTTGTAACATTAGTGCATGTTTGTCTTTTTAATTAGTTTTATATATTTTGATTTTAAAGAAAACCAAACATACAAAGATATAGTGATAATTTTATAATTTTTATGAACTTATTAGCCCAATTGCACTATAACCGAAGTTATATACCCATTTTTAGACCTGTTAAATAGGTCCTTATAATAGACCCTGGTCCTAATCCATGTGGGTTGGAGTCAAAAAAGTTCACAGGACCAAGAAAGCCCTTTATTAAAAAAGCCTACAGGACTAAATAGTCCTAAAGCCCTGTGGGTCAGGACTAGCTCATAGATTTTCTTTTTTACAAAAAAAAACTAAATATTCAACAATAAATTGCATTTTTACAGAGAAAAGAAACACTTATGTTAAGTGTTATAACTTGGAAAATTTAAATTATGAAGCACACAAACTCAATCAGAGAAAAAACTATCAACTTATGTAGCAGCCAAAATCACAAACAGTAAAGAATGATTGTCCAAAAAAACTTGAATGTAAAGATTGGTGGCAGTGTTTATTTTAGATGCTCTCTAATCAGGCATAGTCAGTTGCTTTACTCCAATACCTTATTAACATCAGTATCTGCAAAGTAATTTTGCCTACTATAATTATTGCAGATTTGAAAACAAATATGTACAATGAGGAAAAAGAAAGAGATACTATATGCATCCAGAATTGGAAACTAAAAAAAGAGATATTTTTAAAATATATGATTATTTAATATTAATTTTGATTCAATAATGACTATAAATTTTTTTAATTAAAATATATGTGTGTTTGAGTTTATTTTTTTTGAAAGAAAAAATAAAAAGAACATTATTATCATAATTATAAAAATGAATATAAATAATTTTTATTAATTTTATAAATAATTTTATGTTAAAAATAATTTTTTAGTTTATCAAAAGTAAGTTTTAGAAATAATTAAATAATTAATAACGTTTAATTTACAAATTATTACCAACAGAAATTAATAAGATAATAACGTTTAAGCTAATTTTAGTTTATGGAAAATAATTATTTTTACTTTTCTATTTCTCAAACGTAATCATTTAAAAAAAACGCTGCGTTAGTATTTAAAACGTACACCAACTGTCTCAAAACTAACAAATGTTATTTTGTGGAAAAATAATGTTTTGACAAAGTTTATATATATAATTAATTGATAACTTGTTTATAATAATATAATAATAATAATATTATAACAATAAAATTCAAACGATAAGAAAGAAATATTTACTATTATAATAATAAGATTTAGAGAGAGAAGAGAGAGAGTAAAATTACAATAAATTATCTATATATAAATTATATTATTTGTAAAATTAAATTAAAGTTTTAGACTGGGGTTAAAATTTAATTAAGTTTTAGAGTGGGGCTAAACTCATTTTAACCCTGACCCTAACCCACTTGAGAGGGGGGTTTTAGGAGTTGGGGCTTTTTTCTGACCCCTACATGGGAGGCTTCTTAAAATATGACTTTTTTAATAGTGGGTTGGGACTGGCCTTGAGACCATGGATTAAATTGACACCTCTACTCATTTTGATACCGGTTATTAAAAAATCGAGACCAAAAGGTAAGAAGTTTTCAAAATTTTTAAAATTTTATATTTTTTTAATTATTTTATATGAGGAGGAAATTTGATTTTGATTATCAAATAATCAAAGTCATACATTTTTTTTCGCTTTTCCACCAACCGAAGTGAAAAGGTATGCAAAATTTTCAAACTTCCTGCTATTTTTTTAATTATTTTATCTTAAGGAGGAGATTTTTTTCTTCGGTTTTCAAATAATTGAAGTCACACATTCTTTTTTCTGCTTCGAGAATTTTCAAAATTCTCGTTATTTTTTTAATTATTTTATTTAAAGGTGGAGTTTTGGTATAAGTTCTTAAATAACCGAAGTCATACATAATTTTCTACTTCAATTCTCCAACAATCGAGGTTAAAAGGCGTGTGAAAATTTTCGAAATTTTAAGGGTATTTGACCTTTGTTCTTTTAAGAATCGAGGTCAAATATCCAATTTTTCCTTGGTTCCTATAAGAACTGAAACTATACATCATGTTCTACTTTAGTTGTTAAAGAATCAAGACCAAAAGGTGTCCAAAAATTTTCAAAATTTTAACGGTATTTCACTAAAAATAAAACATGTATTGTAAGGACTGAGAAATTCAAAGAAAGTAGAGATGACAGGTGTATGCCCAGGATTGGACCGTTCAGTTTTCAGAAGCAATATATAAAAGAAAGTTTCAAAATTAGTCCCATTCTCTGCTTACACTATCTCTCTCCAAACTTCTGTTTTCTTTTTTTCTCTTCCTTCTCTCTACAAATTTTCATTAGTTGATCTTCTGTTCTTCCATCAGGAGGAGTTTGAGTGATCTTAGTGTTAAAGGCTTTCTTGTCAACCATTTAAGTTCGAGACTTGAGTTGGTAAGTTCATCCTCTCTTCTTAGTAAATATGTTTTTTGGCACATGCAAGCTAGGTTTCTGGTTGCATGTGTTCATCTTCTTCCCATTTCTGATCACATTCTTGATCTTTTGGAGTGATCTTTTCTTCTAAATTGGTGAGCTATAAGTGTTACTAGGACTCTTGGTGTGTGGTGAGCGAAATCTGTTGTTGTTGTTGAGCTTTTGATTCGGTCAAGAGATAAGGGAAGCTAGTTAATTTAATTACTCGGTTTATGATGTATGAAAATGTTGTTTGATGATTCTGCATGTGTGTAAAATTGAATGATTTGGTGTTCGGTGTTGTTGGTATGGACAGTTAAGTGTTGTGTTCATGATGATTATGTTTATGTAGAATTTTGGTTTAAAGACTGAGTGAATTGTGAGAAAGTGTGACAGTGAAGTTGGGAAAAATGTTTAGTGTTGGTAAATGCTAGTGTGTTCTTAATTTTGCAGAAGTTCTGCAGAATTATACAGAAAGCTGAGCATTCGTTGTTGACCGCTTGGCCATGTTCAGGTACTCGGTTTGGTATTGGTGTTAGGTCACTTTAGTGATCGGTCCTACCTGAGTATTTTGTCTAAGTCCAGAGTGTTCGGTCTTAGTGTGGTGTGAGGTCTCTTAGTAGTGTTCGGTCTCGTACTTATATTTGATCTTAACTGTGTTCGGCCTCTGATGGGGCTTACCTGTTAATGACTGTTCGATTATGTTTTAGTATTCGTTCTAGTGTACCGTTCAGTCATACTGTTGTACTGTTCGGTCTCTTACAATAGTGCTCCATTTTGTACTATCACTCGGTCATTTAGTAATGCTCGATCTTGTATTGATACTTGGTTTTCTTTCAATAGAGTTTGGTCTACAATAGTATTCGGCCTAAGCCATAAAGGTTCAACCTAAGATCAAAGTATTTGGAGTATTTAAGAAGCATAGAAGAAATTCTTTACCTATTTTTTCTTTGGAGTATTTAAGAAGTGTTTCCAAAGGTTGCATAAGAAATTCAAATATGAAATTAGGAGTCTTACATTTAATGAAAATGAATGAAAAAAATAATATATAAAAACATATTTATAAACTTTCTTAATATATAAAAAGAGGAAAAACTGAAAAGGCGTTATAACTTAATAGCCTCCCCAAGCTTGAGTGTGTATACAAAACATAGTCAGACGATTGAATGAGCAGAAGATTAAAGTCAGAGGAACAAAACTCTTGTCAATTATATGTTGTTATTACCTTGATGCCTCTGTTAAACTGATTCTTTATTAACACAAAATTATTCATCAAGTTTCTAGTCTCACCCTTATTTTTCATTGGATAGACCCACCTATGTCTTGTATAGTCATCAACGATAGAGAGAAAAAACCTGTGACCATACTAAAAGGACCCCAAATGTCTATGTGCACAAGATAAAAAATATCATTACTGCTAGTCTGACTAAGAGGAAAGGGGAGTCTGTGTTGTTTTGCTGAGTGACATGAAGCGCAAACATTAGTACTATTAAAATATATATCATCATAACTTTAGGATAATTGTTCAAGAATCTTATTTGAGGGGTGTCCCAGTCTACATAGCTTAACGTTGCAGCGTTCCTAGATCTCTTGTAAATCATCACCATGCGCTGGTTCTTGAATATCTCCATTCACGAACATATTCTT
Organism: Vigna mungo; assembly: GCA_036885675.1. Lineage (NCBI taxonomy): Eukaryota > Viridiplantae > Streptophyta > Magnoliopsida > Fabales > Fabaceae > Vigna > Vigna mungo. The sequence continues at coordinate 26,482,943 of CP144697.1, read as the reverse complement.
GGACATTAAGCCGCGCTTCATCGATCTACTCCATGCATGGTAATTTGATCCATATATCCAATTGTGGTGTAACAAGAAGTGCTCCAGGATTTTCGCCTGGATCCAGATAGAAGATGCTGGTGGGTTTCTGGGATCAGTCTCTGCGGTGAGTTTCTGAGTTGCTAAGTGCCCAAGGTTTGATCAATTACATTGTGATTTTGATGTTATAGGTGAGTCTAGGTGTTGCTTTATTCATATTTAATTGTCTATTTATTTATTCATTTATATTTACTTTTAATTATGCAGGCTTTGTTTATTCATTTAATTTATTTTCGGTTATATATTTATTTGTGTAATTTACTTATACTTTTTATTTTTAATAAATAAATATTTGATTATTCTAGTTAAAGGTGTAAAAGATTTAATTAAATAAATATTATTGGGTTATTTTGTTAATTATGTTAAAACTTATTTATCCTAACTAGTTATTATAAAATTAATCCAAATTTTATAAAATATGCTAAAGTAGGATTTATGGATATAAAAAAAATAATGATATTCTTACTTTTATTTCTGACAACTTTTTAACTCCATCCACTTGTCAATTTGTAATTAGTATAGATGACTAACTTAAAAAATATTATGTGAAAAGAGATGAATTAGAGATTTCGGGAGTGTTGTTGTTGACGGGTTTCATATTTTGGATTCAAAAATTTTGGAGACCTTACTTGATGTACTGTAGGTAATGTTGCAATGGATGAGGTTGGTGAACTAAGTGATGAGGACATATTCTACCATGATTTCAGTAATGAATTAAGAGAAAATGTCAACTCTTCCTTAACTTTTTGCCTTGTAAATCCTAATTTTCTTAGTTTGTTAAGTGGTTGCACTTTAAACTTTAATGGAATAGTTTGACCATTAATCCCTGCTTTTATATGCTTAAAGTAGTTGGAAGAAGTTGTGCATCAAATGAAGGCACTGGAATCCAAAGAAAGCAAGAAAAAACAGCAAAAAAGGTGAATTCTGCGATGCTGCCGCTGGGCTACCGCTCAAGCGGTGACGATGCTGTTCAAGCCAAAATGTGGCGCCTGGGCACCCTTTGATGCGTTGTTTCACTCAAAATGTGGCGCCCGGGCGCCCCTAAAGGGGGCTGGGCCCCCTTTGACTCGTTGTTTGTGTTTAATATTGGCGCCCGGGGGCCCTAGATAAGTGGGCTGGGCGCGACTTTTTACTAACTTGGCACCCTAGACCTATAAAAGGCTCACATGCAACGAAGGTGTCATCTTCTTGGCGGCTGAAGCTTGGAAACACCATTTTAGACCTCTAGGAGCTGGTTTTGAGCTGTGGGAACTCTCCTTTCTTCCTCTTTGGGTCTCCATCTACTCCATTTTCTTCCATTGTAAGCTCAAGCTCTCCATGACTATGGAGAGCTAAGTTCTTTTTGTTGGGGAATGATGTAAAACTATGAAACTCACTTGTAAATGCACTTGGTTTCAATGAAAATATGCTTCTTTCATTACTTGCTAGTGTTTACGTTCTTTGCTTAAAGCTTGTTATGACTTGAGCAACCATAGCATGATTTTAGGGTTTGCTTAATATTGGGGAATGTTGTGTGAACCTTGAACTGGACTAAACACCTAAATGAAATAATGTTTAGGGATAGAGATAGGACCTTTGGTTGTCTTAAACTTATTTTCTTAATGCGGATGAACTTGTTAGGTTGTCAAGGGATTGGGATTTAATAAGTGAATCTAGGTTTTCTCACTAAGGGATTGGGTTTAAGTAACTTAGCAAGTTGACAAGAGCAATTAATTGAAGAAGAAGTGATTGTACATTTGCATAGGAGTGTAATAGTTGAAATCATTCTCCAACATATCTATTCCATATCATCATCAATCATTTCATTTTCGAGTGCTCTAACCCCAAGAAGTTCACTTTATCATTTATGCATTATGTTTAGTTTCATTGCACAAATTCACATTAAAGGAAAACATTCTTTAGCTTAAGTTAGTTAGTTAATTATACAATAGTAAAGTGTTAACCGAGTCTCTTGGGAAACGATATCCGGTCTTACCAGTTTTACTACTTGAACGATTTGGTACGTTTGCCAAAGTGCTAACACTAAGTCAAAACTCTTGCTACAGAATTGGGTGGGGTTCAAGGGTCAAATAACTAGGGACCTAAGGTAAAAGTTTTGCATAGCAAGGTCAACACAGTTCATGACATGAATATTTAAGTGGAAATAATATTGTTTGACAAATTAATGTAGAACCAACTCATCCCCAGCCAATGATGACCACATTTTTAACCATCTCCATCCCCAAACAACAAAAAAGTGTAAAACTCTTGCTGCAGAATTGGGTGGGGACCAAGGGTCAAATAACTGGGGATTTAAGGCTAAAGTTTTGCATAGCAAGGTCAACACAATTCACGTCATGAATTTTTAAGTGGAAATAATATCGTTTGACAAATTAATGAACAACCAACTCATCTTCAGCCAATCACTACTGTAGAAAAGGCTTTTATCGTATGTTATTTTAGGCTTTTGGCGTCTGATCCCTCCCCGACATCATATTAGGTGACGTCAATAGGACGTCGACTCCTTCAAAGGACGTCGAATTTTCCCCATCAGACGTCATATGAGACAACGAATTTAAGCACGTCAGACGTTATATGAGACGTCGTGTATAAGCCATCTGACACCTATCAACGTTGAGCGCCATTGGCTCGCACTGAGCGAGAAAAACCCTGGAGTGCCACTGGAAACCATTTGACGTATGTCAGTGCACTGATATACATCAATAGACGTCAGACATAACCATAATTGAGGTCTACTAGGTGTTTTTTTTTTAAATTAATTTATTTTTACAATAAAACCACACCTAGAAAACAAAAAATTATCACAGCACATCATAATATAATATATTTTATGCGTTTAAAGTTAACAAGATAATAAACAATCTAAAAGATAATCCAAAACTTAAACAATAAAAACTTAAACTTAAACTAAAGCTAATTAATGTTCAACAACAATAAAAGTCTTCCTAAAGGCATGGACATGGGTCCTAAGTCCATCTCTGAAGAAGATAAGTTGCCCACTCTTATCTTATCTTTTTAATTGTGTCCTCTAGTATAGGAGATGTATTCTTGAAGCACTACAAAATGAAGAAAATTTCATTATGTTTGCATATGTTCAAAGATGAATTTGATTTGTAATGTATTAAAGTTAAGCATCATTACCTCAATCAAGTCATCTGTAATGCGCCAGCTCGAATGATGGTTTTAATCCAAGACATGACATAGTAGCCACATTACCATGAATTTAGTTGTTTGTTACACTAAAATGACAAACTAAATAGTCAATTATTTGGATCATTCAATAACATAGAAAACTAATAAGAATTATAAATGACTTACAACTTTTGGATACAAGATTTGAATTAGCTGACCTTGGGGTTTACCCATGACTTTATTTACATTAAAAACACAAGGTAATATTAATATAACTATATTCTTCATAAAAATTGAAGGTCAACATGAATTTGAAACATAAAAAGAGAAACACTTACCCTTGAAGCAATGTTTTCAAGTCATTTCTCATCCTCTTGTGCAGCGAACAAAACCATAGAATTTTGCATTGTCTGGGAATGATGATCATCAGCTGCCAGTGAGACCTATCATGAATCATAAATAATTAGTAAACTAATTAAGTAAGTTTTAATGAAATTTTACATTTTTCAACACATACCCCCCAATGTATGGCACAAGGTATACGTCTCTATTTGACTCAACCATCCATGTTTGCAAATAATATTGTTTGGTCTCAAGTGTGTTACCAGAAGGTTGAATGGTCTGAGGTTCAACAAATTCGTACATGAAAGACCGACCTTGGTCCATAATTATTGTGTCCATGTACCTAAAACAACAAAGTTAAGTTGTTAGAAACTAAGAATCTAAATATAACTGATATGGAAGACAAAATTGACTATCTTACATGCACCATAGTTGAAGGATTGAAATATTCAACATCTCGTCTCCCCCAATGACCTCTAGTGCATCATTTAATGTGATATATACTAGCACATGGCATTAGAGGCCAAATACTCTCAATCTTTGTAAAGATTGTGGTTGTTGTCCTGCTGTGATTGTAGGGGGTTGACTCATGGAGTCTGAACACTTTGAGGATTGTTCAAAGTGGGTTGCAGATTGCAGAAGAGGAAAAATCTTGCTGCAGATCTTGTTATGTGTATTGCCTATATTTTGGTTAGAGGGTTAGAGAGGTGTTTTATATTTTTGACGTGGAAGTCTCTGTAAAAGCTTTGTTGTAAAAACCTTGACCATTATAGTGCATTTGCTTCCGGATTGTGGAAGGACACTGAATGTAGGCATTTAAGTCGAACCAGTATAAAAACCTGCATTTGAAATTTCTATCCCTACTCTTTTACATTCAGTCGACTTTACTGTTTTTGTAGTCAACTTAGTATTTTCCGCTGCAACTAAAATTTTCATTCCTTGTGATTCAAGAAACTTTGTAAAGGTTAATACTTTGCAAAAAAGATTTTAAAAAGACTCTGATTTTGAAACCTCACCAATCCACCCCCCTCTTGGTGTTGAAACGAAGCCTACCTGTTTTCCAACACGTAAGATACTTCATCAATCTCAATTTTTTAACTCTCACAAGGTTAGGCCCTACCCATTCAAAAAAATTATTTTTCATAATTTTCTAAGACACATGCAAAGAAGTCTAACATGATAAATTTGATAAGATTTTGGTAACATTTCGCATTGGTCTCCGAAATACACAAAATAAGAGTGTTCAGGGATGAGCACAATCAAATATGCATCCAAAGAACAACATAAATAATCTACACCGAAATTTTATCAATCTTATACATAAATTCCAACGTCCATGTTATAACAAATTATGAAAAACAATTTTCTCAAATTGTCCCATTGGACAATTCAAAATTTAATACAAACGATTAGATTAATCATTTGTGTTAAATCTCAAACGAAAACTAAGTTTCACTCAATGATTTCATACTTATAACATATTCAAAATTAACTCAACAATATATTACGAAAATTCAATCTAAAAAGTTAACTTAACATGCCAATCATAATAACACAACAAACTTTATCAAATAATGCAAAATCACATATCAAATAATCATATCTTCCAAAACTAAAATTCATATATGTTATAACTAACAACTCAATCAAATGCATACTCAAAACCCAATAACATGCATACACAAAAACTAACCTTCTTAACGGATAAAAAATGCAGTGGAGGGAAATGGAGGAATGGGAAAGCGTTTTGGAGATTGCACCACCGTTCAAAAACACGGAAAATATGGCCCTAAAATCGTTGCCCAAAAACACGCCAAGAACTGCACCAAAACGTAATGAAAACGCATTTTAATCGGTTCAAATGGAAGATAATTCATCAAAGAGTAATGTAATCGAAGTAAAAATAATTTTAAACGGTGCAAATAGGAGAAGTCGAACCTGAAATGCAATGGCAGAAGAGAGAATTTGTGAGGGAGGAAGACTATGAACAATGTGCATAACTGTTGTTCGCATGCTCGAGTGGTAATAGTAGCAGTTTAGAAGTCGGTTGGAGGGGGCTCTGACGTCTAAACGACTTTACATGTCGGCCTTCCTCCCAAGCCGATGTGTAAGGGGTTTAAAAAATTAATTTTGGCGAAGTCATTTGACGTTCGGATTGGAGGGGACAACATCTAAAGCCTATATAGACGTCAGGGTTGACGGATGGACGTCTAAGGGTAATGAAACAATGCCTTTTGGGCTACTTCTGCAGGCCATTTAGCGTCCGGGGGTGGGGGGTGACGTCTAAATAGGCTTTAAATGTCGGGGTGTAGGGATCAAACGTCTAAATGAAGTCAAAAAGTGACTTTTAAGTTTCTGTAGCAGACCATTTTAGACGTCGGGGCCCCACAGCCGACATCTAAATGCTTATTTTATTTACGGTCTACGATCGATCATTTTTAACGTTGGATTTTCGTTAGCAAGACGTTACGTGTGACGTTAAATCATTTTAAACTAACTCCAGCACCAAGCAACCAAAAAGTATAAAACTCTTAGCTAAAAAATTGAGTAGAGACCAAGGGCCAAATAACTAGGAACCTAAGGCTAAAGTTTTGTACAGACACAATTCATGACATGAATTTTTAAGTGGAAATAATATTGTTTAACAAATTAATGCATAACAACTTATCTTCAGCGAATGATGACCACATTTTTAACTAATCATTACCAAACAACCAAAAAATGTAAACTAATTAAGACTAAAGAGTAAAGTTTTGCACAACGAGATCAACACATGTCATGTCATAAATTTTTAAGTGAAAATAATATTGTTTTATATTTTAAGTATGTTACGAAGAATTTTATTTTTAAGTTTAAGATATGAAATGATATCTTTTGAAGAAAAAAAAAGTTTCTGACATGTTTTAATGATATGGAAAATTAGTTCTTCGACTCCAAGACCAAGGATACAACTGATTCAAATAGTTAAAAGATGCTGAAGTAGGTGAATGAGTTGATGGAAGAAACAACTAATGCAGATATTGAATCATTAAATTTGTTTATCCACAGAGTAGTTGATATATACAGGCCAATGTGTCGGTTGCACACATAATAAATGAACATGACTAAATCAACATCATATATACTAAAGAAATTCACACTTTCATGCATGATACTTTAATGGTCAAAGATACACAATGATAATAATAATAATAATTAACACTTTTTGTTTTGGACAATGTTTTATGTTTGAAAGTTTAGAAACAGCCTAGGAGTTTCTTTGGAGCTGTTCCAGTTGCTCTATACTTTGCAGCTGTCTCCTCTGCCTTCAGAAGATCTTCTCCTTTCTTTGCCTCAATTACTGCTCTTTTCTCTTCAGCTTCCTTGTGAATTTCAGCTATTTTGTTCTTTATCTTTTCTGCATATTCTGCTTTTTTCTTCTCCAATTGTTCCTGCTCATGCAAAAATAAAAAATCAACTTTAATTTGTTCCTCTCTTTGTGGCCACATTCAATGCAGAAAGTATTGAATGTGAAAATGTGAAAAAGAAGAAAACGAACACATAAAACTTGTTAGAATTGGCAATGAAATCGATTCTCACTTCTTTTTTCTTTAGATCTGCCTCTACTGAAGCTTTCTTGCTGTTTTCCCATGCCGAAATGGCTGAAAGATTTTTATGTGCCCTGCTCGATAATTTTACTTAGATTAGTACATCCTAGACTTTGTTAACCTCAAATATATCTGTCATTTATGTTATAATTGATTATTTCTAAGCATGAAGTTAAATAAAAACAGCATTAAATATGAAGCAAAAGGGATGGAGATTCTTACTTGTTTTCAGCTTTTGATTTTTCACTTTCTTCCCATGCCTTGATTAGTGATAACCTCTTCTCAGTTGCAACTCTTGCAAGCACTGCATCTGAAGAGAAATGAAGATGATGGATGACATAATATGTAATGTCAGAATACAAAAGGGAAATTAAATGTCATAATGTCACATGACAAACCTCTGTTTACAGAGCCCTCACTTGGTTTCTCTTCAGCAACTTCTTGAGTCTCTGCCAATATATCCAAATTAACAATAATAAACATAAAAACAACAAAAGGTGACAAAAAAAAGTTATGACAAGAAAACTATTGTAGTGCTGCTTTCTCTTTTGCCTCAAACATTGAAGGTTGGATAGCCTTTGAAATGCTTGTAATTGTGTGATAATGGTTTGATAAATTTATGCCAAATTAAGATGTATAAGAGATAGATTCAAAGCAGGACCACTCTTTCACTTGCTGATAGAAATGGAAAAAAGGCAGAGCAATACGAGAACATTGTTTTGAATAAAACTACAAGAAAGTTCCAGCAAAGGGAATATGATAAAATACCAGAAAACGGAATCAAGTACAAGTAACAACAAACGACCAAACAATCCAACATCAGAATTTTTTTCTCCTAAAAGGGGTTAGGAATATTACTAAAAAATATATTAAAACCGTTTCTCACTGATTGTATATAACTATTTAAGTTAATTATAACGAAAACAAGTATATTGTTACCAGAAGCATATATATTCAATCAAGTACTAAAGCAGTGAACAACCATGTAACTTACAATTACGGAAAAACACTTTTTTCCTCATACAATTACGAAAAAGAATCATTGTTTTCTCTCAAGATAATACAACTAAAGCACCCTTTGGAATAAACAAAACACAGTTCCTCAAAGAATTGGTTAACCTAGTGGATTAAAACAAAACAAGAAGATAAACAAAGCAGACAAAAATATGCAGAGAGATTCCATGAACACAGAATTCAATTTTTTTTTCTGCAATCAGTTTTTCTACCAACCAAATTCAACTAACCCCAACTTCCAGAACATGATAACATAACAAGAATCAACATAACACTATCTTAGTCTCAACCAAACCAAAACAGGACAACATAAGAAGAATCAACATAAGAAAATCTTACTCTCAACCAGGACAAGAGCCTTGGACTCATCAGGCTTGTCATCAGAAGAGGGCACTGGAATCACAGATTTCTCCACAGCCACATCCTTTGGAGCCTCAGGAACAGGCTCAGGCTCAGCTGGAGGCTGTGAAGGAGCAGCTGGTGCTGCTGTCTCTGACTCTGCTGTTTGAGGTTGCTGTTCTGTCATTCTTTTTTCCTTAGAAACTCAGAATTCTGTGCACACAGAAATGGTAAACAGAAACAGGTGCAACTACACTTTCCCTTATTTAGGAAAAATCAAGACTTAATGGAGAGAGAGAGAGAGAGAGAGAGAAATTGAGAAGGGTGTTGATTGGTTGAGATATTATAGTTGGAGGAAGGTAACTGCTTAACTCTAAGTTCCAAAAGCTTAGCTGGGAATTAGGTACATGTGGCCTCACCATGCGTTGGCACAGTAACAGATATTAGAGACCATTGTGGACGATGAAAGCAACGTATGCTAACAATTATGCAACCAAAGTGAATTAGGATAAACCAATCAAAATTTTCAATAACCATTCTCCACCTGTTCTTCGTGGGTCCCTTCATTAATTATCTCTTCTCCATTCCATTAATGCCATCATTTTTTTCTCCAACACTTTCCATAGATAAAGTTAAGGAGTGAGAATTTTCATGGTGGGAATTTGGTAAAGTTTTTCTTTTTATGTTCAATTTTTTTTCAATCGTTTCACCTCACAATTACTAGTATTGTTTTATGTATTTATTTAATTGATTGCTGAAACCATGACTTCTACCTTTTTTTGTTGTTGTATGTTTGCTTGGAATTAAATCAATAACCTCTTATAAATCATCTGTAAATGTTTTTGCAAAAAGGTAAATTGGTAATGTCTTTTACATAACAAAATTTGAAAAAAACAATAGTTAAATGGATAATATACCAGTTATATATATATATATATATATATATATATATATATATATATATATGAATATTGAATTATATGAGTAGTAACAAACTATATTGCTTAGTAAAATGATTTAGCATTCAAATATTAGTAATAACACTTTAATTATTACCTTCAATAATTTATATCAATACTATAAGTTAAAATAACTTTTCTTTCATTTTCTGACATGTCAGCAGGTTTGATTTACACTTCACACAATAATTTTCTATTTTATTTACTATTTTAATAATACGTCAGATTACAGAACTATTTCCAAAAATAATTACGAAAATTGAATCGATTTAAATTGTTCACTTTAACCATTGAAAAAACATTACCAAACATATCAACATATTCACCCTACTTCCACCGCTATAACTACTAAGTTCTATTTTTAATCATCCACTTAATTGAAATTTATTACGAGGTTGTCAAATTAGAACAACTTCCTCCTATTAGGAAAATATTCATTGATTTTTGAATTATTTGATTTTTTTGTGTGTGTTAGGAAAAGTGATCTTTAATTCAATAGCCATGAATTGTGGTTACTCTTTTGAGTGGTGGACAGTTCACGCCATAATTGACAAAGAAATTAGTGATAAATACAATAAAGTAAACCAACATTATTAGGTCATCACTCTTTACTTAATCCATTGATTGATGATAACAAAACAATAATTTATTTGTGTTATCTTATTGATCAAGGTTACCCCACATTTAAACACATAACGTGATCTAGCATCCATAAAAGTCGCCGTTTTTATTACCTTTCTCAAAGGGAAATTTTCATCTAAAAAAATTGAAGTTATTGAAGATTCTTTTTCATATCGTGTACACAAGGGAATATTTTGTGTGCCCACCTTGTAAAAACTAGAAGTGAAATTCATGATGGCTTCCCAAAAAACAATGTCATTAATGATCTATCACAATCAATCTCAATCGACTAAGTTGGTTTCTTGCTCAACTTGTGTAAATATCATTAAAGCTTTTAACATTTTAGATTTCAATGTTGCTATGATTTGGAGTTCAAATCTAGCTTAGATATGGTAGGTTTTAAGGATGATGAACTTCCTTTTGATTTATTGCAATTAACTTCATGGTGTTTGTTTCAACGCATTATTTTGAAAAATCCTTTTATTTTAGTTATTTAAAGGACAAATAAGTTTTGATTAATTGAGAATTACAATATTTTTATTTTGATATCTATTTCTTTTTTCGGTTGATATTTATGTGTGTTTCGACCTTCAATATACTAAAATCATTGTGATTAATTATTGTATTTTAGACATTGTCCGTTTAAAAGTTTGAATTTTGTTCTTTTTTTACAATTTTGTTTTTAAAGAGATTTCAAAAGGTTATAAAATAAAAATATATTTAAATTATATATGTTTAGTGTTAATGTCTAAAGGATATGTGATTATTTGAATGATCAATATTAATATATTACTATTTTTTATAATTCAAAGGTATATAAAACTTGTTATAATAATGATTAAATAAATGAATTGGTTGAATCTTTTCCATAAATGGTAGCCTCTTTAAAAGAATAATCTAGATAAAATTAACCATGACGTGATTAATATAAATTAATTGTATCTCATCAACTAATTTTATTGCCTCAAATTTTATGTAAAATGAATGAATTGTTATGTGGTAGTAATAATACAAATCAATGACATAATTACTTGATGTAATGAACACGAAGACAATAAAAGCACTTTTTTTCTTTCTTTCTAAGGTCGTCTCTCTTTTTTTCACGTTTTCTCATTAAAGATAAATGGACGGTTTGAGAAGGAACACACCAACCACTACCTGCTAGGAACAGAGAAATATGATTCTTCTACGGAAAAATTATCATCATTTTCTTTAACTTCTCAGAGAATAAACAATCACTTATTCTTGTTATAAAAAAATTTCTTCATTTTATTATCATTATTCACAATAAATGTTTGTCTGAAATTAATAATTAAATATTAGAACATGTAAAAATATTTTTTTATATAATTTTTAGTGAAAAGTTTCTTTGATTTTTTAACAAACACTTATAAGCAAGACTTTCAATTAAATAAATCAAGTAAAGTCATTTTTGGGCTTATAAAAAAAATGAAGTAAAGTTGTCTTTTCATTAGTCTCCTCTCAAATTAGCACATCATATGTGGAAATAAGTTGGTATGGTTTTAATTTTACACACATTGTTTTTATCAGAATTTGGCATTATGTAGACGAGATTTTTTTTTTTTAATTCAACTGTGTTAAGATTTAAAGGATAAAATTGTGTCTCAGATTAAATAGAAATAAATAAGGTAAATAATATCTCAAAAAAAATCACAAATTTACTTTCTCATTTCCTTAGAAATTTTTTATAAAGTCAATTGTTGGATACAAACAAAGTTTTATATCGGATAAAATAAAAAACGAATATAGATTTATATAAACATAAGATACTCTAAAATATTTTTTGGAGTGATATAAAAACAAATCCGTAAAGTTTTAAGTTACTCCAAGTTTTAGTCCACTTCTTTTTTGTGATATTATTTTCTTATTGGTGTATCATTTTCAAATTGGAGTAGAAGTTAAAAGTAGTTTTCTTCTTGTTGCAATCTCTTATAAAATCATGAAAACAAAGTTCATTTGTGGACAAAAAGTGTACTTCTAAACCACAAAAACAAAGAAAGTGATAAGTTTACAGAAGGAAGAAAAAATAGAAGAAAATGAAGAAAGTGAACAAGGAGGATGGAGCAAACAAGAAACAAAAATGTAAAATTGACCATGAGATTTGTCACTATACCCTCTTGCCTTTTTCATACTGTTTCAGTGAGACAAAAAACATATGTCTGCTTATTCTATGATTTCAACCCTTTGTCGGTATTATGAAGTGCACATGCAATGTTTCATAGAGAATCTTGTTTGGACTAGAATTTTGGAGATGGTAAGATTCATTTTGGGCCATTCACATTGGGAAGATGAGATAAGTACACCATTTCAAGTGCAACTTTTAAGCCACCAAAACTACAAATGGTGGGACAATAGTTCCATCAAGGGAAATTCTACCCTTTTGTATTTTTGGAGTTTGGTAAGTGTATGTGTTTTTCCTTATGATTTTCAGAAATATGTGTTTTTGGAAAAATGTGGAAAATAATTTAACTCTTTAGGAAACCTATTATCATTAGCTTTTGCACTAATTGATATATCTTTTGTACTTTTACTTCACGGATGCTTTCTGGTAACTTTTCACCTCAAATATTGAAATTATTAAACTCGTGGACATTGTTCATATTTCTCTGTCATATCTACATGATTAATTACTTTCATATTTATCAAAAACGCAACCTTTTTTAGTTGTCCCTTTACTAGTAAAGAAGAAGGAGTAAAATGAAATTCCCAAATTTTTTTGAGATATATAAAGTGAGTTTCTCTATGTTATTTATTATAGTTTTATATAGAGTAATATAAATAAATAAAAATTATAAAAAAAAGTTATATAAGAAGATTTGTAATTTTTGTAAGAAAAATTGTATAAAAATTTATAATTTTTAAAAAAAGATTGTATGAAAAAATTGTATTTTTTGTAGAAAAAATATGAGAATTTGAAGTTTTTCTAATTAAGTTACATATTAAACCAAAATTTATTTTTGTTTTTATGTGGGTGTTTTTTTTTTAGAAGAGATTTTTTTTATTGTGTGATTTTCACTGGTTTCATCAAAATATATATAAGAAAATAAAAGCTCTTGCGCTTTGAATTTTTATTTATGACAATATAACTATATTTAAAGGAAATTCTTCAGGCTCTTTAATGGTACATTTGACATTTTCATGTTCCTTGGTTTGCAGCAAAACCTAAACTATCTGAATTCTTGAAAGAGTAAAGAAAATAAAAAAACCTTTTATTTGTGACTTAAGAAAATGAAAGATGAAGAATGAATGAATGTTGCTTCCACTTGTGAGTTGATATCCTTCAAAGCAAAACTACTCTTCAAATTAAGTTACAAGAGAAAGCTCATGAATAAATATAAAAATATATAAGTAATGATTTGAACATGTAATAAGATGTTAAGTGCAAGCACGGCTCAAGTAACAAATTAAATTGAAGGAACACACATAAGGACAACTATATAGCCAGAATGGTTGAAGTTTGAACTTTTAAGACACTCCCTTTTCGCAAAAAATGGTTGTGCTGGCATGGACAGATTCACCTTACATTTGGCAGACATGTGTATAAGATAAAAAAATAATTAAATGGATAAAAGTGGGAAAAATACTATAAAATGATTGGAAAGTAGAAGCAAGTAAGATAAAACTATAAGAAAACACACCTTACATTAAATTTTATTATTATATAAAAAGAGAAAGGTTTGAATGTCTCATTTGAATTCACACTACATTATGGTGATGACTGTTACTTACTCCCTGCACCCCATCAAATTTCAAATATTTTCCTGTACCTCATCATTTCGGATATTATTTTTCAGAACGCATTAAATCATTTTTGGAAAGATTTTTTCCGAAAGACACTCACCCACTTCTCAACCTGAACAAATTTTCTAAAACTTGATGGGGTGGTGGAAGAAAAATTGATAGGGTGCAGAAAATAACACCCTATGGTGATTGCATTGGCCCAAGGTCATTACACCCTACAACATCTCAATATTTCTTATAATATTCAAAGGTACTTTATCATTCCCTTGCTTTCACCGTAGACCGATTTTTGTATGGAATTAGTTAAGATAACTAGGAAAAGGTTGTTAAAAAGTAAATTATTTTAAACAAATTTTATTTTTATTAAGAATCCAAAATTTATAAATTTGGCTTAGGAAATTTAAAATATAACAATAAAATTATATATATATATATATATATATATATATATATATATATATAAATTGTTTTTTTATATACAGAAAATAATAAGTGTGTTATACGAGGTCAAAACAATGTTATCAACTTAAAAGACATGATCTCCTCAAATATCTCGGTCATAACAACATTACATGCTTTGGTCTTGTCAGCGTCCCAGACCAATATTAATATGGTTGATTAAAGATTAGATAAGCAATCCATATTATAAATCCAAACTACTTAATTGGTTGGGATGTTACATACAGATTTTTGACAGTGTGTAATAGCAATTTTTCTTAGAATTTATTGTTTTCTTACTCACATTTCTAACTTGAATGTCTTTGAAAAATATAGAAAACCAAGACCCACAATAATAAACAAAACTTTTACCAAATTGATCCCACTAAAACTAACATATTTTAACAATGAAAGAAGTAAAGTTCATTTTCGAACTCTAAGAAACAAATGGTTCAAACTTACAATATTCTACACCCAAAACTGCAATTACACATCATACAACAAGCTTAAAGAATTGAGCAAAAATAACTCATCTATATTGTACTATAATTAACTGTATTATATTATACTAAAAAAAACTGATTCATTTGTACTATAACTTAAATATACTGTTTTATGGTTCAGTTTTTAAAAACTGAACTGAAGAAATTTTTTGTTCAGTTAACTATACTTAACTATACTGTGTTTTTACTACTTTTCTTCAAATTTAACTATAGTTAACTACTATTATTTTTTCAGTTCAGTATTACAGTTCCATTTGTTGTACTGCACTACTAAAGTTTTGAAAATATCAACCTTATGAAATTTTTTATTTCAAATAAAAAAAGAAATTGTTTTACAAAACTTGCAATCAAAATGGTTCTATTTCAGATTATAATATAGTTACTTTGTTGTTAGATAGTGTTAAAATCAGATTTTAGAACTAGTGCAATGTTAAAATTAGTACAATTCAGTTTAAAATTAGTAGTTTAGTTAAGATTAGTGTAGTTTACAATTCAATTAATAGTTCAGTTCAGTTTATACTATAATTTAATACAATTCAGTATAGTTCAGTTCAGTTTGTCTGAACTATTTTATAGTGCAGTTCAGTTTAAACAAATTAATTTTTAGTTCAGTACAGTTTTTAGTAGTGCAGTGCAGTTCAGTTCGATTTGTCCACACCTAAATAAGACCATAATCCAAACATCTCAAAATCATAAGCTTTTTTATTACTAAATTTTAAACTCATTCTCAAACACTGTCAATTTCCACCAAACTAAAACACATTCACAAATTCATATATTTATCCATGGCATGAATTTTCCACTGAAAATTCAAGCTTCTCCTATGCAATTACCACAATCATAAACCAGTGCCAAATTCTCAAAATTCTCCTTTACATACAGTAGTCCTACATAAATTCCGTCATTTATTTACCAATTAAAACCTTTTTCTCTAATGTTCTATCAAATGATAACTAAATTCCCTTATATCAAATTCTAATTTCTCTAAATAAGTTTTAACAAGTTCTAGACTTTAAATAGTAAAATCAAATATGCTCACAAAAATATTTTAATCATCAAACTAAAGGTATCACTAGATTTTTTTTTTACATGGGATATATTTGTCTATAAATTATAAAAAAATGACAAGTTAGAAAAAAAATCCTATTCATGGCTTAAGTTTTGTGAACTCCACACAACTTCTAAAATAAAACCACATACACATCACACCAGTGTGTAAAATCTTGAAGAAGTGAAATTGTAAGGTAGGAGTACGACTTTAGTGTAAAAGTGATCACATAAGTTGTTAAGAATTTTGACAACTTCAGTTTGTATAAAAGTCGTTAAGAGTTATGATGACTTCTATATAAATTAAAGTTAATTTCTGTATCAACTGAAATTGTTATGACTCTTAAATGATTTTTGGATAAACTGAACTTGAAAACTCGTGTGGAATCTAATTTAGTTCATGACCCCTAATATTTTTCAAATTTATCCATTTTTATAGTTTGATGACAAATTTATTCCATTTATATAAAAAAAATGATATTACTATAATTCTCTATTTTCATTCTTAACCATACATGCAAAACAAATTCCTAAACATACAAAATTTTATAATTTGATTACAAATTTATTCCATTTATATATAAAAAAAAACGATATTACTATAATTCTATATTTTCATTCTTGTTTGTCAAACATACATTCAAAACAAACGTCCTAAACATACAAACCACCTAATATATGATAATGATAAAAATAATATATATATATATATATATATATATATATATATATATATATATATATATATATATATATATATTCTAAAATCAATAAATTATTTTTCTCATCTATGTCAACATTAGAACATACTTGAATGTTGAAAAAATGAACCAAACTTAAAAAACTTAGAGAAAAGACATATAAATATAATTTTTTAATTGTTACAAATTTTCTATTTATAATTTTTTTAACTTAACAGATAAAATATTTATATTTATTTTATTTATAAGTTTTTAACTCGATCTTTACATGTAAAATATATTATTAGATAAAAAAAATTAATGTAAGATAAATCTTAAAATTATGATAAAAAATAAACATACTATTTTAAAAAAAGGTTAAATATATGTTTTAGTCCTCATATTTGTCCCAAATTCTCAAGTAGGTCCTCATGTTTTTTTTTTCTCCCAATTGCATCCAAAATTTTGTTAAATTGAAGCAATGACACCCTCTCCGTTAATTTCCCACTAACTCCGTTTAATAATGCTGAGGTGTAACAGACTTTTGTATGTGTTTGTTTTTGGTGAAAGCACGTGGCATTTTATATTAAATTTTATGTGTTATGATGGTATAATAAAAAAACGACGTGGAACAGTGAAATCAAATTGTTAGCCGTAAACCCTTATTTAAAGTGAATCCTAACCAATTACTCTGTAGTTTTCAGTTGTTCGTGATTGGGAGGAAGAGCGCTGGGTAGCAGAGTCTGCTTCATGGTGTTAGGGTTCATCAGATGAAATGTCTGCTTCATCTTCTTCTTGCAAATGCTTGGGTTCGGGGTTCGAACAGAGTTGTGACAATGTGAGCAGGGTGGGTCTAAAACCAACTTGCTTTTGTGGTGAGAAAGCAGTTTTCCGCACTGCAAGAACCCCTAAGAACAAGGGCAGAAGATTTTGGGGATGTCCCAAGTTCAAGGTAAGTTTGAAGTTGTTAACTGTGCAGATGATTTACTTAAATTTGCGTAATTTTGGGGATGTCCCAAGTTCAAGATTTGCGTTCACGAAATGTGTTTTGTTGTTGGACAGGGTGGCAGTGAGGATTGTTCTTCTGGATGCAACTTCTTTAAGTGGTGCAATGAGGATTTCATTCACGAAGAAAGTGTACAAGAAAGTGGAAGGAAGAAGGAAGTGGGTCAAAATTTGAGGATGATGGAAGAAATGCTGATGAAGATGGAAGAGAGAGATGGAGAAAAACTGAAAATAGCAATGTATCAGAAAAGTGTAGTTAGTGTGAAAAATTGGTTGAAGTTGTTAACGGGGATGGTGGTTATTACATTTCTGTGTAATGTAATTGTGATATTGATGTTGATGAAAGTAGGTTGACTTGTTAGTGGAATGTAATTGTGACTTGTTTCATTAGTGACTTGTTTCTGTCTAATACTGCTGTCTTAAATTATTGTCATATATTATTGTCATATTTCATTTGGTAATAAATCTGATAACAAAGATTTGGTAACTCCTTATAACAGCATAGTTAAAATCCTGAGGAAACACAAGTAACATGATACAAAATAGTCTGAAATAAGCTTAGTCTTCCAATCAAACATCTTAATCTTATAAATAAGCTTCATAACAAACATTGTGTTCGAATAAAATATCTTGTAACAGCAATGCAGATTACATTGTGTTACTCAGTACATAACAAACCATTTCAAATTACTGAGTACATAACAAACCTAATCAAAATACATGAAAATATTTAACACATTGTTCCTTCAAAATGGCATTGACGATTACATATAAGACATGGTAGTCTTCAAAATATAAGGAACTAAGACTTCATTGATGAGAAGGAAGGACAGTAGACTCCTGGGTTGGTTGGTCAGCAGGGACATGTGTCACAGTGGACTCTTGAGTTGGTTGGTTAGCAAGGACATGTGTGAAAGTGGACTGTTGAGTTGGTTGGTCAGCAGGAACATGTGATGAAGGCTAGGTCGTTGTGGACAAGTCTTTTTGTTGTGTCCCAGTTGTTTGCAGACAGCACAAGCCTTTTTTCTCCCACCCTTTCTTAATTCTGAGTCATTCTTCTTCAACTCCCAAGATTGCAGTCTTCGTTTTTTCTTGGGCCTTCCTGGCATTACCCTTTTCTTTGGAGGTAATATATCTGGATAAGGTGTAATCTCCCACACATGTTGTCCGTTGATAGGATAGACGATGCTTTTATAAGTGTCTTGATAAGCAGACTTCCTATACCAAGGGGCAATGTATTCTTCTGCATTTAAATTTAGGAACTTCATTGCAGTGATTGCATGAGTGCAGGGAATGCCAGTGATTAACCATCCTCTACAAGAGCAGTCTTTGTTCTGAAGATTGACTACAAATTGTTCCCCGAATTGTGATATGTGAATCACTTCAAATAATTGGTCTGATGACCACCTATAAGCAGTAGAATATGACAACAAATTAGTTACTTAATAGGAATAAAGTGAAAACAAATTTAATTGGCTGAATGAAATTACCTTGGTAACCAATATCTTGTGAGCCATGACTGCTTCTGAAATCTGTTCAGTACCTTAGGACAAACATCACCTTGATAACATGCCATTTTATTCCTGTTGGTAGCCCATCTCTTCATAATATAAACCCTTATGTCTTCTAACATGGATATAATGGGCTTACACCTAGTATGAAGCAGCACACTGTTGAATCCCTCACACATGTTGTTGACAAGAGTGTCACAATGTGATGAAGGGCTGAATCTAGATCTTGACCAATACCTTTCAGATAAATACATCAGTAAATATATGAATTCACTATTAATATAACAGGGAATATAATTATATGAGGTAGAATGATTATATACCTAGGTGGAGTTGCCATTAGATATTTAAATGCCTCTAAGTTCATGTCTTTAATCTTTCTCATCTCAGACTCCCATAATTGAGGATATGTGGCTGTTGCTGCACTCCACATGAGCCGTTTAAGGTCCTTTCCAGGAAACTGCTTTCTGAAGTTAGCATATATATGTCTAACACAATATCTTTGGTCCACTCTTGGTAGAAGATCTTCAAAAGCATGCAAAAGACCCTGACATGTATAATTTTTAAAGTGAGGTAAGTTATATGTCAATTATATTGTAATGAAATTAAATTACTAACTGACCTTTTGCTGGTCTGAAATGAATGTGCATGATGAAGCAACATCTACCCCACCAACATCCTGAATAAGAAGTTCCAAGAACCAAGACCAGGAGTCCTTGTTTTCAACCTCTACAACAGCATATGCAATAGGCAGAATTTGTTCATTTGCATCTCTTCCAACTGCTGTTAGTAATTCCCCTCCATACCTTCCTTTTAAAAAACATCCGTCCAAACCAATGATGGGTCTACAACTTCTGAAGCTATCTTTGCAAGCCTTCAAACATATGTAGATCCTCTTAAAAATACGCTCATCATTATGATTTTCAACCTTGATTTGGACTGTTGACCCTGGATTTCTTTGCAGCACCTCATGACCATAATCATACAGTCTTCTGAATTGTTCTTTAAATGACCCCTCAACAGTAGATTTTGCAATCGTTCTTGCCCTAAAAGCCATGTTTTTAGAGATTGCTACATTCCATTTCCTGCTCAGTTTCTCCCTAATGTCCATGACCTTCATATTAGGGCTCTCTCTCATAGTTTTCTCCATCCTTTCACTCAACCATTTCGTAGTTATCAATTTGACATTGAAATCTCTACTACAAGTGTGCTCATCAATAACTTTTCTTAACTGCCATGACTTATCATGACACACATACGCACAATAAGCATACCATTTGCATTTACCATTGGCCCCCAAACATTTCACAGTAACCCTCTTCTTGTCATTCTTAATTAATTTTAAATTTTTTCCAAATCCCTAACTCATACATTTTATAAACATAGAACAACAAAAACGGGACCAAATCCCTAACTCATAGCACAAATAGAAGTAAGTGGAAGAAACCTACTAACCTTAACTGTCGTAAAGCAACCCCAAAGTAACTGGAACAAACCTTCACGTGCACATTGTCTTCGTCTTGTACTTTCGAAAAGAAACCCCAATATTTTCACTCACTACCCAAGCTCAGTAAAGTGAAATCGCGAACCCTAAATCCCAATATTTTCACTTTTTCACTCACTCACTTCACTTAAATCACTTTACCAAATAAGTTCTCTGTTCTGTGTTACTACCTAATTAAATTAAATAAAAAATCCACGTGCTATCACCAAAAACCAACACATCAAAAGTACTGTTCCATGTCAGCATAGTCAAACGGAGTTAATGGGAAGTTAACGGAGAGGGTGTCATTGCTTCAATTTAACAAAAATTTGGATGGAATTGGGAGAAAAAAAAAATATGAGGACCTACTTGAGAATTTGGGACAAATATGAGGACTAAAACATATATTTAACCAAAAAAAAATGATAGATGGTAATTGCATGTGGAGTTAATATGGGAAATGTTAGATTTAATAAGTATTAAACATATTTTCGAAAATGTTACAAACCTTTAAAAACTATTTTAGGATGTAATTTTATTTTATTTTTTCAAAAACGCTACTTTATGTCTACTATGTTTTCCAATATTTTCATTCCCATGAAAAGAGACAGAAATATAATACTCCTGTCGCAATAAAGACAAAGCAACATTAAACATATATGTAAGTAATATTTTAATTAAAAAATTTAAATAAAAAAAAAACCAGTGAATAATCAAATATAAACAAACACTTCTTTAAATATACTCAGAATAACATTAAGTTATTATAATTATTTTTAGAAATTAATATGATTCTTTTATATGTAACAATCCTCCCTTATTCCATATTTTATGAGTTTTAACACTTAAAAACAAATTATAAAAGAAAAATAAACAAAAATAAAAATCCATACTGGAGAAACGAAGACTCTTTCTTTGTTGAGAAATTAATTGTTGATTGAAGCCTGGAAAAGTGTCCTCTGACAGCAAAAGCACACGGGCTGAGATACAGCATGCAATAAATAGAGAGAAATCTTCAAGTGCTTCCAAAGTTTCATACTCCATCTATCTATCATGAGTTCAGAGAAAGAGAAAAGTATGGTTGATGTTCTTCCATTAACTTTTCTGGTTCACTTACTGGCAATTCCTGCTATTGTCATGGTTCTGCTTTGGAGCATACACTTCAGGGGTGGCTTGTCTTGGAACTCTTCCAACAAATCTCTCATCTTCAATGTATGTTCTTCTATCTCTCTTCTTTCAAATTTCATGTTTTCATTCTCATATTTTCTCTTCTTTGCACAATCCATTGTTGTTGTCTGTGTTTTCAACTTTCATCTTACAGTTTCTGTCAAATTTTTACAGTTTTGTTCGTAAACAACAAATACTATTTTTTTATTTATCAAATTTTAGTAAATTTTGGCAAAAGAATGCCTGAAGTAGAATCACTATTGACAAACCGGGAGACTGTTAATTTTATTTATTTTTAAGTTACACAGATACATCTTGCAATTGAATGAGAATTGAAATGTTAATTTTTTGTTAAATGTATACTTAATAAATGAAAATTAAAAAGAATTTTTTTTTTGTTAATTTTGAATTCAAATGGAAAAATTCATTGTGTATTACTTAATTAACTAAAACAAAATTACCAGACATGGAAAAAAAAATGTTGCCGTTTGAACCCTGTAATGACTGTGAACGGTTCTCTGAAAGTACGGCGTCAACTACTTTTTAAAGTCTTGAAAAGACTACATAACCTTATCTTTAATACGAGAATTGAGTGAACGAATTCTCTTTGAAAAATTCAATCACTATTGATGAAACACTACTGAACAAATAAAAGTAAATATTTTTATATCAAGGTATGCTTTAATTATAAAGAAATATTTGAATTTGAATTTCGTTATTACGAAATTAAATATTTTTTAATAAATTAAATTCTATTTTTATTATTATTATGTGGTATTTATTTATCAGTAATTATTCTAGATAATCTTAGTAAAAATTTATGGTATAAGTATTTATTTATTTCATAATAAACTTTAAGGAATATTTTTTAATTTTGCTTAATATTATTGCATCCCTTTTTGCCAAAAAAAAAAATAAGATCCTTATCCCCTCGTACATTATTACCTCTTTATAAAATAAGTCTATTTTTTTAAGTATATAAGAAGTTTCAAAATAATTGGTATTTTCATCTCTTAACGAAATACTAATATTTTTTCTTCTTTTAATATACCCTCAAATCAATTATTTATTTTTCTTATTTAAAATAATGTTTTTCTGAAAAATAAATAGAATTATTTTAACAAAATAGCTTAAAGATAAGTACATTTATTATGGTATTAATTATATAATACAGAAATAATTAATAGGATTCAAAATTTCTAACCCCCACATGCAATATTTAAATGCTAAGTTTTAGTTCTTCCGGCTGGCGCCAACTCAGGAACTACCCGTGGATAATAATAAATACGATGCTATTTATGTACTTCTTAAATTCTATAGTATGTATTATACTCACAGGATAAATCCAACTCTTGTGGAAAAATATTAAGGATAACATAAAAGCTACATTAAGAATTCTTTTGAAAATAATTAAAAAATAATTTTTATATTATGTAATATATAAAATTACACATTAAATAATATATACCTAATTCGTGTGGTTTAATTAATGAAATATTGGATTAACGACCCAAAAACTCAACATGTTAATCATTCTTATGATTATATAGAAAAATAAATAAATCGGTTAGGTTATATTTTAAAAGAAAATATTTTTTTTAATATTTTTTTTTTACAGTTTTTTGTATGTGTTTTTACGATGATTCGTAATTGATTTGTTTTAAATATTATTTTGAAAATAAATTTAAACATATCAATAAAATAATAATATTGTTAACCATCATAATTCATATTTTAAATGAAATTAGCACGGTTTTCAGTTTTTATAGATACTTTGGCTCTTGTTACTAATATTTGTATACCTTTTACACTTCTAAATCTTTTTTATTATTTCCATTAATTTGCTATCACTAAATTATACTAATTAAAACACGTGTTGAATGCTGGGTTTACATATTTGATTATTCTATTCTTGAATAATTGGTTTAATTATATGTTTTAATTTTTTTTTATATTTTAGGTAAATGCTTCGTTAGTCCGTCAACTTAAAAAAAAAAAAACTTATTTATAAACATCTATTTACTTTTATTTCATATCATTTTTATTCTTTTTCATTATTGATGACGTTTACCACTTTTATATATTTTTACATCTAATATCTTATTGAAAAAATAATTAACATGGTTTATTGAATTGCACAATTCTTATACCACAATGTACAAAATTATGGTAGTAGATAATTTCTAATGAATATATAATTGAATTAAACATGTCCAAAGTCATTTATAACTCAATAATTATAAAATATATAAAAATTATTCTAAATTAATAAACTATGAAATGCAAAAGACTACTCCAATATGCAAGTATGCGAAAGTGTTAAAAATGTCAACAAATATGATGGTCAGTAGTTACATTTAATCTCTAATTTTAATTTCTTTATTACGTCATAGGTTCAATATAAACATAACTAACACAATTAATTGAATACAAAAATATATAAATAATGTGTAGTGTCTCATTTATTTCATAGACGGAAGGTAGTCCATATATATTAAAATTATTTAGTGGAGAAATTAATAAACGCAAAGTAGTATGAATAGATTATACAATATTTATATAAAAATTAATAGATAAAAATGCTGTTTCAATATTTATAATTTAAACTCCATTTTTGTTTATGTGTAGTATCAATAGTGAAATTGTGATATTGCTCTATCACTTAACTGAAGCCCTCTTTTTATACAGATTCATCCTGTTCTTATGCTAATTGGAATAATAATTACTGGAGGTGAAGGTAAAATAAAAGTACTCTCACACAATGATGCTTTATTAATATTTTTGCTTATTACCATATATTTATATTGTTTATTTTTCTTATTACTATATACGATTTTTTTATTCTCTAGTTAATAAGAGAAATGTTAATAAAACGACATGTTGAAAAGAAAATTGTGGTAATAGTTTGTGTTTCACTAAATGCTTGCAGCAATTATAAGTTACAAAGCTCTTCCTTTTAAGAAGAAAATGAAGAAAATGATACACCTTGTTCTGCATGCGACGGCACTGATACTTGGAATAATTGGAATTTACGCTGTCTTCAAGTTTCACAATGAAATGGGAATTGTGAATCTCTACAGTTTGCATTCATGGCTTGGAATTGGGGTTATAGTTCTCTACGGAATTCAGGTAAATCATTCCAATCTTGTTCGGCATTAACCTTTAAAGAACATGAAACGTACTGTTAATTGAGTTTTATTACAAGTGTTTAAATCTGAGAAACAGTTATACTAATGATGTTTTATACTCTGATTTGTGTTGAACACAGTGGATATTTGGGTTTGTGATGTTTATCTACTACCATGGAGTGAATTCATCCCTGAAAAGCAGCACACTTCATTTGCATGTGAAAATGGGACTCTTTGTGTATGTGTTGGCTGTTGCAACTGCTTCTCTTGGGTTTCTGGAGAAGCTTACTTTTATGCAGACTTCTGGATTGCCAAAACATGGTTCTGAGGCCATTCTTGTCAACTTCACTGCCATTATCACAATCTTCTATGCTGCCTCTGTTGTCTTTTCTGCTGTCTCATCCTCTTCAACAACACCACATCACTAAGCAACATCACCTTTTTAATAACTTTTTCTCATGCTTGCCACTGGAAAATAACTATGAAAGCACACAAAAAAATTGTGATTATCATGAATAATGTATATTTCCAGTGTTCTCTTATTTGGATTCATAATCCTTATAGTCACAGTAGTCCTATGTTACCTGGGAGTTGCCTTTTATTCAATAGAAAATATTTTTTTAACAATTTTTTTATTAACAATTTTTTTACAACATATACATGCACTAGTGCAAAAACACTATTTAACGTCACTCCTTAGACGTCTGTTTCGTGAAAATCCGACGTCTACTAATGCACGGTGGTATTATTGTAAATAAATTGGAAAACTAGACGTCCGTTTCGATGTCAGGCAACGTCTATGACATCATAGACGTCGGACCTGCCACAAACTGACGTCCAATTGTCTGAGGTATGTGATAAGACAGTCCATTGACGTCGGCGTTTTCAGGGGACCAACGTCTACTACGTTGCAATTAATGCTATACAAAAATCCCAGGAGCTTAGACGACGGCTAGAAAGGGCACCGACGTCTACGTGACTGACAGGAAAATCAAACGTCAACCTGTTCAGCTTTAGACGTCGAATAGACGTCGGATCCCGTGAAAAAGCAACGTCGATTGGGCTACAATTAATGTTGTTCACCTAATACCCCAGGCAATTAGACGTCACGTAGTCAAACGCCGACGTCTAAGGCCTGTCTGGAAGGCGGGAAGACAAAAAATTTTCAATGTAGACGTCGTTTTTGAGGGTCACCGACGTCTACTTTCCTGTATTTTCACCAAATTCGAGGGTTGTAGACGTCGGCTGTTAGGGGCACCGACGTTAACTTCCCTGACAGGAAACCAAAACGTTAATCTTTTCAGCTTCCTAGACGTCGGTTTCTGGAGCAACCGACGCCTCATTTCATTTTAAATAGACCGCGAACTCTTCTCAAAATTCAGTTTCAATCGCGTCTTCATCTCTTCTCCTTTTTCTCTGCTTCTCCTCTACTGTTTATCTCTTGCTGCATTGCGTTGTCGTTTCTCATAACGTCATTCTCTTCATCCTCTTCTTTTTCTCTCTTGCATCCCAGGTGCGTGGTTTTTTTTATGCTACCCGTTTAAACTTTCTTTAGTTTTTTTATCGACTATCTTGTCGTTGAACTGATTAAAATTTTCTTTCTTTGTGTTGTGTTTTAGTGCAGTTTTGATCCTCTCTTTGGGTAACATAGTGCAACATTCTTCCTTTGCTAGTTTCCTCACAAGAAGAGTGGCGATCTTTTGAGTTTTCTAGTTCTTCCGACCCAAAATGGAACCTGGGTCCTTGTCTACTTCTCGACACCGTAATTTTTTTTCTGTTGCGGTTGATTAATGAGAAGTAGCCATGGACCCAGATTCGGTTTTGGGTTGAAAGGACTAGAAGATTCAAAAGACGCAAGCTTTTTTTGTGAGGAAACTAGCGAGAGAAGAATGTTACACAATGCTACCGAAAGCCTGGACCAAAACTGCACTAAAACACAAAATTGTTGTTAGACGTCGGTTAAAGCCATGTCCGACGTCTATAACAACATAGTCGTCGGTTAGTGTCATTTTAAACCTCTTTATATATTCATGTTGATGTCGGTTTAATCATAGAAGGACGTCTATACAGAGTAATTAGACGTCGGTGTGTGTTTAAGCAGACGTCTATAGAGACGTCGTTGGATATCTGTAACCGACGTTGAGTTGGACGTTGGTTTTGAGGAATTCCGACGTCCCATAGACGTCACCTGTTTAGACGTCGGATGTGAAAGCGATGTTAAAAGCCCAAATTAACCGACGTTAAACAACATATTTGCACTAGTGATGATAATGTAGATTAATGTGTTTCAAATAAAAGATCATTAAAATAGTGACACGTAATTTATTGTCGAAAAGTTGTTAAAAAAATTGTTAATATATGTGACATCTCAAAAATTATATGATGAATATAATACATTAGGACATAGCATTATAGTAAGATGAAGCAGTTGAAGGATGTAAATAAAATTATAATATTTACAATCATCCAAAAGAGCTATAAAGTTATAAACTTTAAGTTCATAAGAAGTCTCTCAAAAATATGGACAAGATCTAAGAGTAATAATATAAACTAGGTGTTGCATATAAGCTACAAAGTTTTTCAAAATAGAAAGGAGTATAACAGAAAGAGTCTAAGAACTAGTGGCTGGGTCCTCTCCCTCCAAAGCATGATCCTACGCACTAGGCGGCTGCACCTTCTTCATTCTCCAGTGCTTGCTCTAAGGGCACATCATTAGTTACTGCTCACATCCAAAGGATTTGATGATCATCGCAAGGGGGAAGGCAAGCACATACAACACACAATGCAAGGGTAAGCTAGGTATAAAAATCATGTTATACAATCACACACAACATGAAAAGACCATAACATAATATAGACTACGACCAAATGCATTTTGTTCATACTAATGACCGACCACGTGATTTGACCATCCGGACTAGTATGAAATGTCGAGTACTAGGGGTTTGTGCACTTGTTGTGGCCCTACTGCAGTGCAAAGCCATTGCCAAGGGGTTTCACCCGACCACACACAAGTGTAAGCCCTTTACCAAATAATAGGCCTCCACGTAGCACCTATTACTAAGACCTCCTGCTATTCTCACCACATGACTCATCACTCTCTAATTGAGCATGGATGGTCATTAGAATGTCAGGATAAACCCCATCTGGAACTCCGGCCATTCATACGGTCAATCACAACAACTACGGGGCACCACCATGTAACCTCCCTTGAGGATCATGGAATTACGTCCAATAACCATACTTTCACTTTTACATTGCATACAACATATATATGATAGTAATTACACTTCAAAAGACCACTAAACAACACAAAACCCAGTGAACTCTTACTTAGACAAGGAAAATGACTTTGAAACCCTCACTAATGGCTCTGGAAGGGTCAAAAACCCCCAGAACAACTTAAAGAACGTCCAAAACGGACGTCCGGAACTCCCAAAACGTCAAAAACATCAAAAACACTTAATCTGCCACACATAATTCGCTCAGCACACCCCCCTTGTGCGCTAAGCGAATTTTGTTTGCAGAAAAGGCTAAATTCTGCAGATTTTGATAACCGAACACCCCAAAATTCGTTCTAGACCTTTTTATTAACTTCTAACCTTCCTAAATTGATTTGTATGATGAATTGAACTTGTCTAAATGTTTATAACCCTTCCTAACTCCAATTCCTAGTAGTTACGCGTCAAATTAGAATAAAAAACTTCAATTACCTCAACCTATGGACCCAAAACTAAATCTACCACTTAGAACAGGTTTCTAGCCACTTTAACACTTCTAATAAGTCACAATTGACTAATCTAGACTATCCCAACTCACCAGAACAATTTCCCATTCCTATTGCTCAATTTGACTACCTTAGTTCCTCTCAATCACCCTTAAAACCAATATAATGAAGCAATTATACCCTCTTATACCAATTCTAACCATTTTGATGAACTTCTAGCACTCTTAATTTGATCTATATGATGAATCTAACTTACCAAATCAATTCTAACACTTCCTAAACAATTTCTCTAGTGATCTCACATCAATCCACTTTCAAATTACTCCTTTTCATCAGTCTAGGTGCTTAATCCTAATTTTAGCATTTTAAACTACTGTTGATCAATTTTATACTTCCTATAAGTCATATTTGTCTTACCTGTGATACCTCAAATGTCTAAAACGGCTTCAGACCTATCTTACTCAATTTGACTCTATCAGTTCCTCCTAATAACCTTAAAAATTTCTATTAACAGTATGAAACTAACGTTTTCTCCTTTATGACATACTTCACACATCCAAAGACACATTCCAGAAATTCAAAATATTCAATCAAGAATTCACCAACATTATTCCATTTTCCCCAATCAGATAGTCATATATACATAATCCATTTAGTAAATATATAAATTCTAACATATCAGATCAACTTAACAGCACAGGTTTCATCACACAGTTCATACATGCACCACTGAAATATTCACCCAACCTAACTAACACATATGCAAGGTCTGAAATTTCAAACTAAAACTCAAGTCATGCAACCCCAATTTCTAAAACAGAAAAAGAAAACACATCCAAGCTTCCCTTACCTCTTACGTGGAACAGCTCAACTCTAGGATCCTCAACTATAAGTTCATGCCTTCGGAAATATTAGAACACCTTACAAATCACCATTTGGTGATAGAATGCAAAATTTAAGAACTTATTATAATTGGAAATTTGAAGAAAGTGAAATGGGGCACATGCAACCATATTGTTGCATGACCATAACCCTAAGTAAATGGAAAGAAAAGGGGTTTCCTTACCAGTTGAAGAATGAAGGATTTGATCGGTTAGAAGTGTTGATCTTGAAGTCCTGATTGCCTAAACAACTTCAAATCAACAAGCTTATGGTTAGAACTTGAGTTGAGAAGGGGAGATAGCATAACAAAGAAAGGAAAACGTTGAGAAAGGAAGGGTTGTTCTTCAAAAAGTGAGTAAACTTAGTGTATTAAGTCTGCACTACTTTACTAATATTTGGCCAACTTACCCTGCACTGCCACGTGACCATATTGAAGCCGATTCATTTTTATAAGTCCTTACAATATATCATGATCCTTATTAAATATAATTAAAATAAGTGTTCTCATGTCTTTTACCACATTATTTTAATTTAATTACTTTAAATTAAATATTTATATTAATTTTAATTTTATGTAGTTTTAAATAATTTCAATAGGTAAAAGTTTATGTCTAATTCAATCTAATAAAAATTAATTATATATATATATATATATATATATATATATTAAATTAATTTTATTCTTAGTCGTAGGATCTCTAACAAATAAAATTATTTGTGCTTCACTATATATTCATTTATATTCAAGATGGCAGTGAATGTTCTTTGTAACATCATACTCTCACTTTACCAAATTTAACCTAATTTTCCAACATCATACCATATAGTTTTACTGTTTTGTAACATCAAATTTATACTGTTGAAAGAATACGACTCTATAAATTTTTGTAAAGATTCCACAAGCAAAGTCTAAAAGAGTATAGTTAAATATAAAATAAAAATATAATTTATATACATTAAATAAGGAATTTTCATTAGATTATTATAAGTCATAAAGAAAGATTGAGTAACACTATTAAAAAGAGAGAGGGGAAAATAAATCGACTAAGCATCTACTAGCAGCCAGAAAAGATAAAGTAGCAGCACATACGCGAAGCGGGTTGGGCCCAGGCCCAACAATGACACACATAATATATATATATATATATATATATATATATATATATATATATATATATATATATATTCAGTTTTGTCTTCGGTTTTTATATATTAAACCAGACCTTTGTACCTTTGAAACAGTTTTAATAATTGCATAGTTAAATATATTCCGGTTAAGCTTTAAATAAGTAACTTTTTTAAAATGTCAACTGTTTAAGAAGCTGAAAAAAAATTATTAAAATAAGTTAAACACTACTTACTTTCAAAATAAAGAAATTAGACAAACACACAAAAAAAAAAACTATTTATTTTATTAAAAAATATTTGTTTGAATATAAGTATACACAAACTGACCTATTATTTTAATAATAAAAGAATATTATTTTTTATTTATTTTCGTGAACATAAATAATATAAAAGATTAATATTTTTCAAGAATAGTTGTTATGGAAAGAAAATGTATTAAATTAGGTATATCACCTAAAAGAAATAAATAAATCTAAGATGTCCTAATTTATATGCAAAGTATTAAGAGGATTGAAGGGAAAAAGTTAGGTATCATATATAATTAAAGACAAAGACCAACAAAAGGAGTTTCTTGACTTTAAAAAGAAAAGGAGAAAGAATAAAGATAGTTCATTGATGGGAAGAAAACTAATTAACAGAACAAGTTCTTTAACTAATCAAGAAATTAAATATAAACTCTTTCTTACGGAAAACTATTAGCATTTTGTGAATATGTTTCTACTTTTTTGTTGTTGTATTTTTAATAATTTCTTATTCCTTAATTGTTCAATTAATATCATTAATATACTAATTTAGAGTATACTATTAAAAGTCAATAATATATTCATACACGTTATCATTAACCTTTCATTAAAGCTTGAAAAGACATGATTCAAAGATAATAAAATTCATGGAACTGTAGAAATAGTATTTAGTGGGCATTATATATAAAATATTATTTTTACAAGTCATTAAAAATGATTTATTTTTAATATGCTCATATATTAAGATAGAAAAAGCCAAAAAAAAACATGTAAATTTGACAACAAAAAACAAAAAGAAAAGAGGTAATAAATCAAAATATTAAAGAAAGAAAATGAAAGGTTGGAGAAAATGCCACGTGGAAGAACTTTAATTAATATTGTGAAAAAACTTTATTCATAAACCTTGTTTTTTATATCATTATTCATAACGATCGAGATTGATTGGTCCATATGAGCTTTACGTGTGTTAGATGTAATCTTCAATCACCTTATCAACATTGTTCAAAAAAATTTGAATACCTAAGATAAGATAACACATTTTAAAGCTCTCTCTTTCAACCAATCTTAATAGAACATTGTACAACTACCACCACAACTTTAAAATATCTGCAATGTTTAAAATAGGCTCATATATAACAAGTGTTCTAAGAACATTGGTTGAGAAATTAGAAAAAAGAATGTATTAGAAAGGTTTGCTTTTTTTTTTTTTACAATATTTGAATGTTTTTCCAAAAAAACTTTTCTTTCAAGAAAATGATAGTTTTCAATAAAATTAAATGAATACAAGATGATATATACTGTAAAATTTATACTTAACTCAACCTCATAAAATAACTATGATATCATGTTAAGAAATGAATTTTAAATTTAATTTAAGTCAATAAAACTAGTTTGTAAGATAAGATTTACATCTAGGTGTATACTTTAAATTGATTATATTTTTAGTCTATCTAATACTTATAATATATGTCGAAAAAAAGTGTTAAAAATAGATTGGCGATGTTAAATTTTGATTGCTTTTTTGAAAAGTTAATTGAAGTTGTAATTAATTTGTTGGCAAGTGTGATGATTATTCATGATGCAAAACTACATATGGGTGGGGCAATAGAGAACATGTGATTTTCAATGAGGTTGGAATATGGAGAAGTGAAACAATTTGTTTTGATAAGTAAGAAAATAAAAATAGAGGTTTAAAGAGGAAAATGAAACTCTTACGGAAAGAAAATGGGAGTGGTTGATTATGGCGAAATGATGAAGATAAGATCCAAATTCAATTAAATCAAAGTTTGACAGTGATGCTAACTGTAGTAGGATACTGTTACAATTAATTAAGGACCTTTTTAATGTGTATAATAGTGGTTACATATGTTTATTTTACAAACATATCATATCAAAATATTTTTAATAAATTATATTTTGGATTTGTAACGAAGAAAGAGTATAAGACATACAGACATAATAATATACCTTGCATGTGAAATTTTGAAAAGATTAATAATTTATAATTAAATAAGTAATATTGGTTAATCTTAGATGAAATTTTAATTTTCTAATTTTGGCTCAATTTTGAAAGATATAAGTTTTTCGATGTGAACCTTTGAATCCTATCATTAATAACATGGATTATCCTTTACAATTTATATACATATACACGCGGGCATATATATATATATATATATATATATATATATATGTGCTTTTAAATTAGAGGAAGAAGGAAATGATAAGATTTTGCATGATGCATGATGGTTAGGTAGAAGTATAAGGGTTTATTAATTTGATTGTTGGTATTCGATATAATTGCAACTAACACCTTTCACTTTGAAAATGAAGTGTACATTACTACTACAACTACAATGAAGGTCTGATTATTCTGAACGTTAGGTTACAGTTCAAAACCGTAGTTATGTAGTAAAAAAAATAAGACATTAGATTACAATTATTAAATATCGCAAAGTGTCCCCTAATTTTAATTCCAACAATCTTCTCTCATACAAGTAGAGATGGAGGTTCTTTACTCATTAGGAGACTATGATCCGATTATTTTTAGTGTAATGATATTATGATATATTTTTACATTCACTTAACACATATTACAAGAATAAAATAGTCATAAAAATATAAATTTTTGTATTTTTTCAAGAAAGAAAATAATAAAAAATAAGAAAAAATAGTGTCAAATAAATTTAAAAAATTTATGTATATCAAAAAATCATATTTATTTTTTATACAAACAAAAATTATCATAATTAAAAGTATTTTTTTGATCTTAATAACATTTTTATATGTTTGACCCCTCAAATTTATATATATATATATATATATATATATATATATATATATATATATATATATATATATATATATATATATATATATAATTGGCACCTCCAAAATATATTTTGAAGATTTAATATCCAAGAACATATAAACTTTATCTCATTATCACTACTATTCTCATTACGTTATATAAATTTTTCTATTCTTATCTTATACTTAACATTGATAAGTAATGTATTAATCAAATCTTGATCCATATATAATGTTTAAAATAATCAATATCAAATCTCTTCTCTACACTACTATTATACTACTATTATGAAGATAAACATTACTTTTTTTTAGAAATAATAGTTATAAGTTTACATTAAATGATGATATACCACCAGAAATTATATGTATTTTATATATTTACTTTCTATATCATTATTAATTTTACCCTTTTTCCAATTCAATAAACTAATATAACACACTTTATTTAATTACTCCCTTGTGTTATAGCAAATGGTTGTCTTTCATAGAAAACTTGTAGACAAATTAAATAAGTAACAATTTTAAACGAGCTTCATTATTAATATTTCGAATATAATTAAGTTAATTAATTTTAATTAGAAGTATATGTGACAAAAGTAATATGAAATTGAAAATATAAAATAATACGTATTTTTAAGCTTATTATTTTTTACATTATAGTCATTATTATAGTACGAATAATATATATATATATATATATATATATATATATATATATATATTTATTTATTTATTTATTTATTTTGTTAATATTTACTAATGTAAAAAGGGTTTTTCATTACATTGATTCATAATGTTTAACAAATCGTCATAGTAAAAAAACACAGTGACA
Organism: Vigna mungo; assembly: GCA_036885675.1. Lineage (NCBI taxonomy): Eukaryota > Viridiplantae > Streptophyta > Magnoliopsida > Fabales > Fabaceae > Vigna > Vigna mungo. The sequence goes on along the minus strand of CP144697.1, from coordinate 26,448,522 downwards.
AAATTACAATTTTTGCAAACTCTTTAATGATAGTTGTCTAAATAACTGTCATTAATAGTGAAAATGATAATCATACAGAGAATTATCGTTAAAACATTTTCGAGATAGAGAAACGATGACGATTATATAAAGAACTATCGTTGAATGTGCAATATTTCATAACAAAAAGATGCACTTTTTTCTCTTACGTGACTTTCATTTGAGTGTTTCTTTTTTCTCCTACACTTTCATTTTCTCTTCTGTGTATTTTCACAGTCACCGTTATTGATAGTGATGAATCTCCGCGAGTTGCTCTGCATAACCCTATGTCAAACGCAAAGCATTAACGATCTCACCTTATTCTGCAAGTCTCTATTGCGCACTGCTATAAAACCTACACTACTGATAATGTTAATTTTTATCATTATCTTAGTCATATTTTATTAACAAAATCAACTCTTATCTAACTTTTAACCTTCTTAATCTATTTTACATTACTTAGTTATATTTTGGGTTACATTAATCTAAGTTTACCCCTAATCCCCATTCTTTTAAGTTAGTTTTGCAACATGAAGCTTTTGTTCTAAGCCAAGACATGCTCGTAGTCTTGAGAAGTATTAATAGAAAACTAACTACACGGAAAGTGCATCAGTCGCACGTAGCAACTGATAAATATCAATCTCTTCAAAGGGACTTGTGCAACACTAGACAACTCTTGCATTTAATAACTCAATCAGATAAGAAAGTTCAGAAAAACACAATGGAAACTTTTTTTGTGTTGAAAATATGTTAAGGATTTTAAAATTGATTTGGTATTTCTATGAATTTAAAATAGTGGATTTGTTGATGAAGTAATACACTCTATCTATGTTGTTTTTGACTTATTTTAAGTATTGATTGACCGTAACTAATCTGAATTTGTATATATGTTTATTTGAGAGCAACGTTAATTTCAATTGGTATTTAAAACATGTTAAGAAGGATTGTAAAAGATGGATGTTAAGTTGTCCATTGTTTGTGAATTTGTTGTATTGTGTTTCTGCATATTTCACTTGAAACTTGCACTGTTTACTTAAGTATTACACTTATCAATGGAACAAAGTTTAAACAATAACAATTATTATAGAAATACAACTTTATCTCTTAGTGTCACATTGGTTGCTCAATTGATAATACTCATCACTCAAACCACGACTTCAAATTTGAATGAGAGAGATGTCAACATTTTTCTCTTCTTGTTCTCATCGTCCAAACAAGTGGCCACTCAAATGATAAAAAACTTGAAAGTATGTAATGGTTTATGGAAATTTGTAGCTTGATACAATAAAGAATGTGATAGTTCAAGCGCCACTGTGACGTTTAAGCTATTATGAAAGTTAATGTTTGACTCTTTTTTCATTGTAAATTGACACTCAAACACTTTGAATGCTCAAATGAGAAAGAGTGAGAACTAATTCTTTCTCCTTGATAAATATATGGATTTAACATTCCCATAGATTAACATATCTGATTAGTCAAACCTTAATTTACATATTAAGCAAAGGAAATTCAGTATTATAATTACCTCCCTTCAAAAGCTATTATACTATTCCTCTATTAGAATTTTAATGTAAATTTCATCACTTCATAATATTAACAAGTATCACTGGACACTTATGTTAATAAGACAACACAATTATTATTAATGTTTCATTGATTTAGAATTTAACATACTAGGTCGCATGTTTCAATTTTTGTATAAGATAATACTTTATTTGGTGGTTAAATTAGAGGTTTTAATTTATCTGAAATAAATACTTTAATGAAATAGTATTATAATTTGTTATCATAACAAATATAAGTAATACAAATATTAGATAAAAAAAATATTAAATTTTTGTGATGAGGGGAACTTCTGCTATATATGCTTTCAAAAAGCCCTTAGAGATAGTTGTTGACAAGGCAAACAAAATATGGCAATTATTTTTTAAAGAATAAGGTAATGTGGAAAAAGTTTTGAAAATAAATTACCAAATTAAATACTTCCCATAAATAGTTTTAATGATTTTATTTAAAGGGTATCTTACGAAGTGGTTTTATTTTTCAGATTCTACTCATGAAAGTTGGTCTCGGGGTTTGATGAACGTAGAATCTTGACACCATTCGAGCAACTTTTGGTCTTGGTGTGATACACGTAAAAGTTTCATATAATTGAAGACAGATTTAAGTTTAAGTTTCAAGAACTAAGTACATAATTTTAATTTCTTCAATTTTATCATTGTAGTATATTTTAAATTTAGAACACTCATTCTTTTCCTTTATAAAATTTGCCTGTCGGCTGTGGGTGCATACCAAAAAATTAAAAAAAAAAGAATAAAGGTGTCGGGGTTAAATTTGTCATTTAAATTTTCTCCTTACTTATTCTCAAAGTAAAAACTCAAAAAGAAAACCATACGTCTCATCTGTGCTCCTTTATTTATTTGCTCTTGCACTTTGTTAAACTTTGGTTAAGAATGTCTCTTAAGGAAAAGCTTTTGTTGTCAAATTCATTTTTGTTATTTAGCTTGCTAACCATGCAAGTTCAGTACAGCATCTAGCATCTGGTTGCTTTCAGTGTATCCCACTACTCCACTCTAGTTGTTAACTAAAGATATTAAAACAGAGCAAAATTTCAAGTTTACTCAGAATCCCCCGAGTGAGCCATGAATTGCCTCTTATAAAAGCACCGGTTTGCATCCACAAGACAAGAGCAGCGATATTTTCTTAGCCGGAAAACATGTTTAAGTCATGGAACAAGAAAAACAAGACTAAAGCTGTATTCAAACTACAATTTCAGGCAACTCAGGTAACATGAAGACAAATAAATATTTTTCTATTAAACACTAAATGACAAAATGAGGTTTGTGCTAGTAGTTACAGAGTTACAATTGAAACATATTGCCAAGAAAGTTTGAAATTAGTACAGCATCACATTGTAGATTCAGGTAAGTTTGATAGCACTTACATATTGTTGGGAATTTCATGCCAATGTATAATTTTATCAGGTGCCAAAGATGAAAAAGCCTGCACTGAAGGTAGCTTTGGTGCCAGATAATGTTGGGAAGCCTACGGTGAAACTAGAGAAAGTTGCTGTCCAGGATGGAACCTGTTCATGGGAGAATCCGATTTTTGAATCAGTAAAATTTGTTAGGGACGCAAAATCAGGAAAACTTCAAGAGAAAATCTACCATTTTGTTGTTTCAACCGTAAGCAGTGGATTTAATTGCATACTATCCATTACCTGACTAAGATGTTGGCTGGAAAGTCTAATCATAATAGGTTCTTGCAGGGATCTTCAAAATCTGGCTTTCTTGGAGAATCCTCCATTGACTTTGCTGATTTTGCTGCAGAAACTGAGCCACTGACAGTGTCCCTACCTCTGAAATTTGCCAATTCAGGCGCAATCCTACATGTTGGTACCTTCTATTCCCCTCTCCACCTGATTTCTTATGTTCCTCGTATCATGCACATGATTACTCATCTTTCAAAATCTCATATTCATCAAACTTTATTTTTTTTTTTCATTCTTATTCCATATTATTTAAAACCATGACATTACAAACACCAAATAGTATTCCTGAAATAACAAATGTTGAGACAGGTGACAATTCAGAACGTGGAAGGGGTACAAAGAGATCAAAGGTGAAGATGAACCATGCAGCCAGTTAATTTATCTCTATAAATTTCCTTTTGTTGCAGGGTTTCATTCCTCTCCTTGTTATTTACCTGTTGCAGTACTTTCAGAGATGGGGAAGATTATGGAAATGGAAGCTCAAGACACCTACTGAGCATTTGCAGTGCAGATGAAAATTCTCGTAATGTTTATGAAGTAAGGTTCTACATGATACTGTGACTTTATACAGCTAGCAATTTTTATTGTATAAAGTTGGAAATTTCCTAAACAGATCACGAGGATAAATTAAGAAAATAAATAATCTATATTATAAAATTTCTGAAATTATTAATATTTTTAAGGGATGGAACCCTGACTTTTAAAGTATCTAATGGCGTCACTCCTGTGGTAACTCTGGCAGGATTTCCCCAAGCTATTACCACCCTTGAGGCAAAATTCAATGCCGTGCAAAGGAACTATCGAGGCCATTGCAACAAGAGCTCAAATGCATAGGGGGTCACTGGGTTCAGCATCAGATAGGAGTTTAGGCGACTCCTGGAGAAACAGCCTGGAAGATACTCATCCTCAAGAAAGATTACAAGAGCCTTCAGATAATGTCATTGAAAACCTCAGAAGTGAAATTGCTTCTCTGAAGAGGAAAGCCGAAGAATCAGAACTAGAGTTACAATCGCTTCAGAAGCTGATGGAGAAGGAATGCAGCCGAGGACAAAGTATGTCAAGGCAAATAATCAGCCTCAGAGACGAGAGAAATATGATCAAAACTAAATATGAGCAACTATTGTCGCAGCAAAATCTCATTAGCGAGACCAAAAATTCAAAAGCCTTACAGACTGAGATTGAACAAGCGAGGCAGCAGTTAGAAGCCATAAAAGAAGAGCTTGCTTATGAAAAAGAGTTTAGTTATAATCTTAAATTGCAACTTCAGAAGACACAAAACTCAAACTCCGAACTACTTTTAGCAGTTAGAGAACTTGAAGCAATGCTGGAACATAAGAATAAGGAATTGTTGGACGATACTAAAGAGCATGATGATGCCACAGAATTAGGTCACTTGAAGCAGAAATTTGCAGAACTGAATGGTGAAATAGACATTTGTTATAAGCAACGTGATGAGCTAAATGAGCAAATAAAAGAGCTCAACTTTGAGTGTGAGCATCTGAAGAAAGAAAACCTGGATATCTCTTTGAGATTAAACCATAAAGAAGAACAACAAATTGCGTTACAAAATAAATATTCAGCTTCTTTGGCATCTATAAAACAACTTGAATCTCAAGTACAGAGATTAGAAGAAAAGATAGGGAAGCAGCTGGATGATTTTTCAGGGTCTTTGATTTACATCAATGAACTTGAAAATCAAGTCAGTGATTTGAAGAGAGAAACGAAAATACAAGAAGAGGATTATCAAACAGATTTCCAAGCCATGAAATGTGCAAAACTTGAACAGGAAGAACGGGCCATCCAAGCAGAGGAGACATTGATAAAGACTAGACACAGCAATGATCTCGCATGTCAGCGTTTTCAGGATGAATATCGAATTCTTTCAGCTGAAATGACATTGAAAGTAGAAGAAAACGAAAAGAAGGTCCTGGAAGCTTATGCCGAAGCTGATGAATTGCAGAAGCAGAACAAACTCATGGAAGAAATTCTCCAGAAATGTAATGAAGAGCTCAGGCTTGTTACAAATCAGAATGAATTGAAACTTCAACAGCTCTTGAACCAAATAGATTCAAAAGAAAAGAAAGTGGAAATGATGTCTCAAGAACTAGAGATTAAGTCCAAGCAACTTGAAGATGTCCAAAGGAAAAGGGATGAAAAGGATAAGGCATTAACAAAGCAAATTCAATTGCTCAGAATTGAAATTAGAAAACTGATGCTAGAAGAGCATGCATTATCTAAAGCTGATCCAACAGAGCTCATGACTAGGATGTTAATGCAAGAGAACAATGATGAGGAGATAAGGTTTGACAACCTAACGTCAGCATTAGAAATCTTTAAGACCCAGCACAACGAATTAAAACGTAACTTGCACGTGGAACAAACAGAGAAAGAAAATATGAAGGAAAAAATATCTCAGTTAGAAGGAGAGCTGAAGAAGAAGGTAGAAGAACTAAGTACTGTAGAAAAGAGGCTCAAAAATAGCAAAGGAGCGACGGTCAAAAGTATGAATTGGGCTTCATGGAACTACGAGAGTGCTGCGTCTTGTTCATCCACTAAGGAACACGATAAGTCAAGATCGGAAATGCAGATGGTAATTTTCCAGCTCCAATGCTAAAATTATAATTAAGAAAGTTAGTTCCACTATCACATACTAGGACATGTTACAAGTTATCATCACAAACACCCCCTTACGAATACTCTATACAGTAGAGAATATTGAGTAATCTATTTAGGACATAGGACCAAGCAGATTGATTGAAAATATATTCTGAAATTATGCAGTGTTTATAATTTGCAACGAACCAACGAATTATCTTTTTCAGGGCATGGTTTTAATACACCATAGCAAACATTTGACCCGAACACGACAGATGCTGAAAAAAATTGTATGAGAAACACATTAGTCAGTTTTATCATACTTAATGCTTTGGTAATGATAATGTCATTTTTCAGTTCTTCATAATAGTATTAGAAAGCATGATCAACTAGTTGAAGATTTATATGGGTATTGGACTCATTATGGGACACCACCACACAAGTAGTTAAGTCATAGGGCAGTACTTTAGCTGTTTGATGATCAGTACACCAGGCTAAAAATTATGTTCTATCTGCCAATTGATAATTGGAAAAGTTTACTGCAATACAATTTGTCTGGTACATTTTGCATGAAATGGAGTTGGCGAAATGAAGGAGTAGGGATCATTAACAGTCTTTTTCTCTTTTTTGTATTGTGAAGACAATTTCGTCCCCTGGTTAAGTAGGTGATAAAAATTGAGTTGTGTTGTTCCTCGATCTTTTTTTCTATATAAGACTTGAATATTTTGAAGAATAACAAATTACAATCTTTATGCTGCGATCCCATCCCTTAAATTTTAGCAAAACAAACAAATCTTAAAACGTAAAACTCTGCTAAAAGAAATGTCCAATTAGCCAGACTTTTGGTCCTAAACTAAGTCATCTTTCCCTTCTCCTATTCATGTGTTTGCATCTAATGTGACAAAAAAGAAGAGGAAAAAAGGAGAACATGTAATTAGAGTTTACTTTGGTTTTGATTTGCACATATTAGTAGTAAATGACTTGATGGTCTACATTAACTTGGGATGTTGTTATATTTGTAACATAAAAGGGAATGGATGATGCAAACACCCCTGTTCGAAAGTGTGAAAAAGGAAGAACCATATGCAATTCAGCTGAGAACGAAGTTCATCTAGCTTCACACAGAAGGTAAAAGACAAATACTAGTTCTGCCATCTGAATCCGTAGTCCCCTTGAGTTACACCCATTAACCTTCTTATCATTTATTAACAATGTAACAGAAAAGTGGTACTTCAGGCTCAGATATCTAATTATAGTACAGTCAGCTAACCCTGGATTTATTTCTGTTCCTCTTTTACACTGACAGTGAAGTGAAAACTTGCTTGGAAAATAAGGCTATTGTCTTCAATTATAATGATGCTGGTGATTGTCCTACAAATGAGTTGTTGGATGAAGTGGCAGTACTAAAGGAAAGGAACAAATATATGGAAATTCAGCTGAAAGAAATGGAAGAAAGATATTCTGATATTAGTCTTAAGTTCGCAGAGGTGGAGGGAGAAAGACAACAACTTGTTATGGCCCTACGGAATATGAGGAATGGTAAGAACTAGAATTCTTTACATGCGTCATTACTCATTCATGAATTACACGAGTTATGAAATAGACAGGTCACCATGGTCGTATTGGTCAAATTCAAATCGTGCTTAACCCGTGTGTTTCACTTCAGTATAATCACCATTTAAACCTCCTCCAATTTAAATTTGTGGCCTGTCTGCTTCGTTCGATATTTCTGGTCGATTGATTCATTGAATTGACAAAGGTAGCTATGGGTTGGGGCATCAGATAGGCTATCTAAAAAATGGATTATCATCGTGTCATCATTTATTTGAACAATTTTGGGTTACATGTATTGCAAACATTATAGCCGATAAACAAGGCTATGATTCTCAGATGAAACATTTTATTGAAAATGTTAAAGATCAAGAGCAAAACAACTACTGTATCCTAGAATACCTATTATCTAGATGAGCTACTTGTGCTTTTCAAAAGTTGTTCGCTATTTTCTGGAGCTCCGATTTTAATATTTTTTCAATGATTAAAAAGGCAAGTGTGTTGCTTTGTTCATACAAAAACACTACAGAGTTTTTTTTATTTTTTATTTATTTATTTTTTTTTTTAAATTTGGCAAAAATACAAAAGGAAGCACCAACAATATGAAATGCAATTTTTATTTTTTTAGATAGGAGTAAGACAATATGAAACTAAATGAAACCATAATGTTAGAACTAAAATTCCCTAATCCGGTTCTTAGATCGTACATCAATCATCATATGATATCTCCATTCGCTCCAAACATAGATTATCCAGTACGGTATCTAACTCCCTATTCTTATCCCGAACTCCATTTTCATCACGGGAAACCATTGGCTTCAACTTTCATCGATATTAGAAGTCAGTCATTACCACAGTCCATTGAGTCATTGTAGAATAGTAAAGAATAGATGACATATGCCACATCAAGAAAGGATCAGAATCAGAAGTTTGTCAGTATGAGGAGATTAACCTGACTAATGAGACCTATGTTGTTTGAGAATTACTTCGCAATCATGGTTTTAAAGTAAAATACCTTTTATATGGTTAAGGCCACCGTCACATATAATCTAAATCCTCACTCCTTTCACCAATGATGGTTATTGTGTCTGGAATGAGTTTATCTTTTTATCACTCCAGACCAGCCTTGTTTGACCTCCACTTCCGTTCCTCCCAAAAGTCAGCGTCTGCCAACGACCGAAGGTCCGTGAATAATAATAGGGTAGAAGCAAAGTTGTATTCATGTCAATCAAATATAGGAGGGACACACGAAGCGGAATGGGTTTGCCATTCCGAGTATCAATTAATTATTAAAAAAAAATTAATTTCTTATTCTTAAAACAGGATGAGACGTAACTCTGATGCAATTTTTTCATGAGTAAAAAATCTCACTTTTATCGCAGACTCGGATTCTCTACCTCAGAACAAGACACATCAAGTAGTAGTATGTTCAGTGACATATCCTTGACCTAAAATATTGATGTGTAACACTAAGAGTGAAGAGAAAATAAGTATAAATCTACCTACAGTGAATAACTGAAAATGAACGGAGACTATCTCTTCTCAGAACTACCCACCAATATAAATTTACGCATTTTATGCAATCAATGGCACATTAAAAACAAGATAAGATGAACAAGAATGAATGATAAATTATATCCCATTTCTATCCCTCTTCTTTTTGCCGTATTTTCACTTTAATGAACATGAACGTAGAATATAAGCGTACCTTTGTTGATCGCTTATCTTTTGGAGTCCATGAGGATGATGAAGTAGAATATCTTCCTTTCTTGGTTGAGTTTGAAGAGAGTCCTGATTGTTTCTGTCTTTTCTGTTCCGGAACATTTCCAGATATTCTGCCAGGTTGGTACTTAAAAAAATCAATTATAGAAGGACTTCTTCTCTTAAAAGCTTTGGACATGTTCCCAGGATACCCAAAATAAGGGCCAGAACTCTCAGATGATAAGGATTTTTGACGCAATTTGCTCTTTTCTTTTACTTTATTGATAAATTCAGTTGTCCAGGGTGAATTCTTTAATAGACAAGCGGACCGGCGTGCAAATGAGAGTGGAGTTTCACTCAAATGCGACAATTCTTCCTTGAATGGTGCTTCTTCTAAATTTCTCACTGATGCCTTAGTTAAACCAATATTTCCATGAGACTTCAAATCAAGAGGAAATACATTTTCTCCAAAATCTGGTTCGTGGAATTCGTCTACATCTCCTTGTGTATCTTTTAAAGATCTCCATATTTTCGATGAGTTGGTTTCTGGGTGACTACAATTATCAAATGACAATGTCCTTGCAACTTTATTCTTTCTCATAGGATCTTTCTCTATTTCTGTTATCAAATTTTTGAAGTACATGGAATCAGGAATGTCAAAGCTTTTATCAAATAAGGGGCTATCTGTCAAGTCCACCACCTCGCCTCTAACATCTTCATGCAGCTTCTCAGAATTACTAAGGCTATGCCAATTCACACTTTTTCCCATCAAATCAGTATCCAGTATTTCATTTTGAGCCAAGTCTTTATTTTTCAAAGATAAACCGGGTTGTCTCAGTTGCTCTAATTTTGGGGGAGCTTTGCAGTTCCCTGGTGAATAGGAGACTCCAGAACGGATTCGCATCGTAGCCGCGCCCATGCTCTTCTTTTGATCAAAAAACTCACTCATGGATAAACTTGTCTTTGCAAACTCACTGGATCTCTCATGATTTTTTGGAATATCAAAATTGAAAAGTTTTGGCAAGGTAGAGGAATCAGGGGCAGCCTCAACTGCTGGATTTAGTGTCTCGAATTGCGTCAACTCATCAAAACACAGGTCATCCATATGATGACTACTTATAGAATGCTTTCTTTTTCTTTCATTTTGAACTTGATATAAACAACACCTATCTGAGTCCAGACCAGAAGATACCGAAGAGGAGCAATCTGTCATTATGGATTTTGAATCCTCCCGTTCCCCATATCTGCAGAAAACACTGAAAAGAGAGATACTTTCTTCTGGAACGTGATACTTTTCTAAAACATGCATCCTTTGCTCATGTGACCACGCAAGAAACTCATTAAGCATGACCCCTGAAGATAGTATTGAGTGTGCCGTTAAAGGATTTATTCCAGGAAATTCCGTAAGAAAAGACTCGGCAAGAGTTACCGAGTCAGGCATTTTAGGATACAGACCCCTTGTCGTATTCGTAGCAGTCTTAATGCAGCTTACAATAACTTCATTTGTCAATTCAGGTGAGTAAGAGAAGAATATCTGCAAATCAATTCCTAGGCTTGTTGCTGCAGCATAAAGTCCATCAGAGGATTCCATTACAGTTGAAAGGAAGTTAAATTCTCCTTCAAAGACCTGGAAAGGGAATATAACATTCAAACAAGCTCAATGCATAAGTGATCAAGCTCAACTAACACTCACCACCACAACAACTCTCATATCTTAATTAATCGTATTTACGTTCATGATGACGCTTTTACTAGTACTTCATATCTCAATGTAATCATATTCTGAAAACTAATTTTTTCTGCTACCTTGTACAAGAGCTTATATCTTACAAGCATGTAATACAATATAACGATGCTATGATTAAATTCCTTAGTTCCTCTTTCGGCCCCGCAGGGGTTTATTTGAGAATGTTTTTACTCCTCGAGACATTAATCTTCCGAAGGGCCCAGAAATTTCAAAAATGGAAAAGCTAAAGCCAGGTTCCGAGTTCCAAGATTGACATACTTTCCCTGAAAAGGCTGTTCAAATAACTCCTAACAAAACTTCTAGAGCACTACTTGACATTGCAATATTTTACAGAGGCAGTTGAAATAAATAAATAAGTATCACACAAGTGTAATCAATATAAAAATTTGAAATTACCAGAAAGCAGCCATGGAAGTAAAAACTAAGCAATGTTAAGACATCGGTGGCAATATTCTCAACACATAAAGGCAAGCTTGAGGATGCTTCAGTTGTTGAAGTTGCTTTCTTCCCAAGGTTTTCACTATCATACCATGCCAAGCAAATAGCAGAACTTAATATTATATCAGCGGGCAAATTTAAATCACGTTCAACGACTTGAATTCCTTCTTTCTCCATTTCCAGAATCACTTGGTAAGAGCTTCTTCTAGACATTATCATTTCCTTATCTACATTCTGAGTATTTACGATGATAACTGTTCCAGGGAGAACCTCCATGTTCTTATGACCTTGTTCGGTTTTCAAAGCAGGAATTAGTGGCACAATATTATCTGCTTCAGGTGCAACATTTAAAGATATTTTGTCATAGCTTTGCTCCACAGGACAAAAATTCAGTAGTCTCTCCACGTTCTGATTCATCATACTTTCCTTGTGATTGAAAATAGGACGAGTCTCACTTTCCTAGCAGACAATAGTTGCGAGTTGCATGAGGGAGTCTGTATATGATTACATGATAACTGGTATACGATATAAGAACAACTAAGAGTAACAATAATTGATTCAGGTAATTCAGTATATATTGGTGAAGTAGCCAAGAATATTGGTGTCGGGTAATTAAATATGGATACGTGAAACAAATTAAAATATCAGGGCATTTCAACATCAGTAGTCACAACTTCGATCACTATAATCAGAAATTTGAAGTTACAGTCATCTTTAACTAAAACAAAAATTGTTTTCCATTTCTATGTCAATTAATTCCCAAAATTACTAAACCCTTCAAACTACCAACAACAATCATTTTAGAATCTAGTCTCTGATGTGACCTAAACAATGCTCATTTAAGTTGAAATTTCAGAAATAAACACCAACATAGCTGACGGTTAATAATTTCAGGAACTAAAATGTTTGTAATTTAAAGATTAAATTGGATAGTACTAATAATCTTAGAATTTGAGGTTGATTACTTCTTTTGCTTTTTTATCCCTTTGCTCTTAGTGTCTTCTAAAGTATGTTGGATAAACTCAGAAGCATGCTACTCTGATATCTTGTTAGGAACTGCAAACCCTACTTTGTGGAGAATCCTGGTCTATGTGAGGCTAATGAAAGAGCTACATTCTGAAAACACATGTAGTTGTGTTTGAGCATTTTCTTAATGTAGTAATAAAGAAATCAAAATATCAAAATATATTAATATGTTGTGTGATTCTTATTAAGTGAGAATGTTGGTTCTTGCTTTTCTGTAACACCACCAGACATTTTTTCCTCATAAATGAAATAGCTCTTTTAGAGAGAAAACACTTCCCTATGTAGTTTTGTTTGGCACAGAAGATGTGAAATATAATTTCGGAAACTTTATCCTTAATTTACATAATTAACATATAACCCTACTCATTTATGCTTGTACTTATTTACATCAATACATGAGATACCTTACATTATACTGTAACGGTATAGAACATGTACAAACAAAATTATATGGAATCAGGAACTTAGAGAAATAATTTCTGAATTTATTTGCAACGATGTACAGTATCTACAATATAGATTATAAGCACATTATCATAATCAGACTTACCAATAGCATTTCAGTGTTTGGGTGCAATTCAACACCTTCGCAGAGTGCTTTGAGAGCGGCATGACCATCAAATTCAACCGTCAAAAAGTGAAGATGAGGCAATCCAACCAAGTTTTTGGAAATGTCATATATCCTAGATGAGGCGTATGAACCTCCATATTCCAAGATAATGTCAAATTTGTTGAGTAGAAACAGCGAAGAAACATGCCTTCAATCAAATAAAAAAGTTAACTCAGAATCATAGCAGAAAAAGTATGACCAAAAAAATGTCATAAAATGGTTGAGTGATGATCAGATATACTATTTGATAAACAACTTGGGAAATTGAAAGGAAAGCGGTTTCCTTCAAAAAAATGTAAGCAATGCCCGCTTGTTTACTCACCATTTTGGATTTTTGCTGCTCCATATCCATATTCCAAAAGGAAACAATACGTTTAGAATAGGAAATTTGAAAACATGCTAAACGTATAAGAAAAATAAAGAATAATTCTATGCATGGAACATAAATAAAATAGCCTGAAACAATAGGCTTACCTCTGTGAAACCAACAAGCAGTCAGAAATCATGAGTTCTTTCATTTTAGTATCTGTGCCCTCAGGCCCAGTATTGGCGTATGGATGATTTCTTGTAGGACCATTTTGTTCACTGAATGATAACCCCAGGGAAATGAGAAGATTTTTCAATGAGGACCAGAATACTTCTTCAGCCACAATCAAAGTTTTCAAACTATCCCGTTTGATGTATGACTGGAAAATTTCCTTCACAATTGTTAATGATGGGTGTGCCAAAGTAACATTGTTGTCCACCTTCCTCTTTTCATCTTCGATCAAAGATTTGAGGATGCCTAACCTTGATTTCAAATATTCTAAGTTTTGACATAATTTGTCTAAATACAAGAATGCTGGATGGAGACCATAGAAGCACAAGTACCAAGCAGCCTGTTTGATAGCACATAATACAATAAATGCCATATTGTTTCCATTTGCATGGTATTCAAACAGCTTCTGCCTTTGAAGACTGAGCAATTTAAAATAATCTACATTTGATTTATGTGTTTTTGTCATTTCTGTATCTCTGTGCAAAATGGCTAGATAGCTTTCTTTAAAATATCCAGCCAGAGCCACAATATTATCGGACAACTTAACTCTATGCAGAACAGTATGGGACCCTAGTGACTGTGTATCAACCTTCAAATCAGTGGATGAAACTTTTGGAATACTAACATTAGTATTATTGGACTCTACTGCATAATTATAATTCCCCTCATCAGTCACTTTCTGGGGGTTCAAGAAATAATCAAGATTGCTGATTTCTGACATAGATTTAAATAACAATGAAGCTCTCTCAGCCATTTTATCAGGTAATTGTTCTCCACATCCTTTTTTAAAAGATACATGTTCTGATATTTTTCCCGAAGCAAATTCTACAGGATGATTGTCAATGAGAGGCATGCAATCAGAAAGCATCTTCTGCAACTCTTCATCTTGTTTAGTTTCACATTCATCTACGTTATCATCACAGAAAACTAGACCAAATACCAATTTTCCATAATCAAAAGGTTTACCTACAAAATCTTCGTTGTTCAGATCAATCTTGGCCAATATGTCTTGATACCAGTTTGAAATCTTGCGATTGCACCTATCTTCTTCAAGTAGATCCCAGTTTAAGTAAATTCCATCAGATGCAGAGAGGGGACGGGTCTTCAAGCTGGAAATTTGTTCTCCAATAATGTCATGTAGATTTATCATCCTTTGTTGATCAGAGATAACAGGTACAGGCAGTGATTTAAACATGTTATCTGTTAGCGCTATCTCATTGCTAACAATCAATTCATCAAAACTCTTGAAATTAAACTCTTTCTTAAACATACAGTCCTTTGTTATTAGATCATCCGAAGTTTTTGTTTTGTAGAAAGCTTCAAAGGCTTGCATTAAGTCTTCATCAAGGAACTCAAACTCTTGGAAGGTAACAAGATTATCTAACAAGTCACTATTAGTATGTGATGTCCTCAGGTCAGTACTCCCATTAACATGTTCAGTTTCCAGTATATTCATAAAATCGCTTTCGGGAAACATATCTGATAACTCAAGGCTCTTCCTTGATTCGCATTCATCTGAAAAAAATTCCATAATGCTATGCTTCATAGAACCCAGAAGTTCCTTGCCCTCTGCTATGGATTGACATTGCTCATCAAAATGTTGAGATCTGATATTTTCAAAATACGAGTCAACTACTCCTACCAAAGATATGCCACTGGGAATTACCAAACTTCCCTCGTCCACTTCCAAAATAAGAAATATGTTTTGGTCAGAGCGAGGCAGTTGCTGAACAGAAATATGATCTTCTAGAGAATATGCATTATCCCCCATCAGGTACTCCGAAATCACACCTTCAACCAAAGGTACTGGTTCCAGAGCCTCGTAAGGGTACTGCCTTGATGGTTCAGGCTTCTTGAGCATTTCCTTCAAGGAAAACAGAAGAACTTGTTTTATATGACGCGTGAAGACAAATACATCAGTGGAACTTAAAAAAAGAGATGAAATATTTCCTTCTAATCCTCTTACTGTAAGACCTAGGTAAGATCAAATCCATTCTTATGCTTGAACATTCCATGCCGAATGATACAAAAAGTTATCAACATACCGAGGATAAAATTAAAACAGAATCTATTTAGCTCCTCCACTAATCGAATGAATTAACTACAACAATTAAATGAATAAGTAAGAAACCTGGGTGTATAAACTATACATAGTAACAAGCATTAAAATATCTTATACTTTGAAATCACATAATCAAAGCTTACAACAAGGGAGTAATGTTATAATTCCAATATAACTGACGGACTCAATTGCCATAACTCTACGTAGTTCATATTCATACACAAACCAATAGCAACAACGCAATGTACAAAAAAAACCAAATGATTACATGATTGTTGACAAATTACACCATCTTACCGGGCTATTTTCAACCTCTGGAGTTTGAGACAGCATTTGCATCCTCTCCGACTCAGTGACACATACATTTTCCTTTAAAATACGAAGAGACGAATGTGAAATAGAGAAACGAAAGTAAAAGTTGAGTTAAACTGCTCAAAACAGAAAAATTTATCTTATAATACACATATAACCATAAAATTAGAAAGAAACACCTCACCAGGAACACGTCAAGCTCAGGTGTCTCAAATTGGATCGTCTCATAAACAAGATCGTTCTTATCACCGAGCACAATACTTTTACTCTCCTGCCAACAATATTACTAAATATAACTAAATAAACAAAAATTGCCGCAAACAAGGCTTATTAATTAATTAAATATACATTCGAAAATTTAATTTCAGTTGCGGAGCCACGATCTTCCAAGATAACCTCCTCCTCTTGCTGCAACGCAATCAACACATTAAAAAAAAAACACGAGCACGTTCAGAAATGGTAAGATTCATATGTAAGTAAGCAATGCACATGGAATCACAATTTTCCGAGCAGAAACAAACGCAAGCTCAAAATTCACAAAGCAATTTCGATTCTAGAAGCTTACCGCGGGATCCAAAGCAGTAAAATCTCGAGAGTGGATGCGGATTCGGTGTGGGAGGACAGCAGCGAGGAAGGCAGTTAGCGCAGCTTGTACGGGGAAGGGTTCAAGGTGGAGGGAGAGATTGAGAGGAGGATCAAAGCGGAGGTGGTGATGGACGGAGGAGGGCGCTGTCGGAGGGAGACGAGGGACAGGAAGGTAGAGGAAGGGAATGGTTTGTGATGGAGGAAGAGCGAAGTAGTCGTTGTTGAGAAAGCGGGTTCGCATCTTCTGAAACAGGTGCTAACGGACTGGGAAATTGAATTGAATTTTGGCGCCAAGTTTGTTATTTATAGCACGTGATATTTGGACTTCGGAGCGGTACTAGAACCGAACCATGAGAGATTGCCTCCGATTACCCGAATTTTGGATCCGATGCTGTTGAGATAAGCCTAGACATTTTTGTGTTTATTTCTCGATTTCTCTTGTTGATATAGTTTTTTGTGAGCTAGGGAGGATTTCTTTTAACCATATTAAATGTAAAATTTAATTTTCAATACCTTTTGTCTAATTTTTTTTCTAAATATATTAATATAACAAAAAGTGACTCATTAAGCTTCATCGTATGTTGGGTAGGAAAGAAACAATAAACAGAGAAAGTAGAACAAAATAAAGAAAAAAAAAGGAAAAACAATTAGCCGAAAGTAACTTTGTTTAACTTAAAAAGAAAATGGAAAATAAATAATATAAAATATATATTTTTTATTTTTTTAGTAATTTATTTATATGTTGTTATTTTATTTGCTTTTTATTATTTCTAATCTATAACGATAAAGGATTATTTTAAATCATTTATACATTTCTTCTTCCAAATAACATAGTTTATTTATAGATTAATCATTATTTTCTATGAGACTAATGTAATTGTTAATGGAAAAGAAATTAAGTTATTTATTACAGAAATTTAAAGATATCAATATATTTTGAACACGTAGGTGACAAGTGTAATAAGATATATGGATATTTTAATTTTTGGCGCGCCATCCTAACTGCGTGGGCCTTCACTATATTTAAGAAATGAAATCGTTGGACCGACTTGGATTTTATTAGCTTTTTTTTTCAATAAAACTAATTTCAATTAAAATTTAAAAATACTTTTTCAAAGATTAAATTTTTAAAGTAAAAGAATTAATTATTTTAAAAAAGAAGAAAGTTGCTTAATTTCTATTTTATTAAATAATATATTTTTACTTATTAATGCAACATATATTACTACTGATATTTACATTAAAAAATTTCAAAATAAACTTGTCTCTTCATAGATAATTTATATCATTTAAAAAATCAAAATATAAATATATATTCTTCTTCTATCTCCTCTGTTATATCTGTATAAATTTATTTTCATAATAATGTAAATTCTATATACTGATTATGTAAGTTAAGTTTATATAATTGAATATTTAAATAAAAATGGTTCTCACAGTCCATAAAAATTATATTAAAACGATAACCACAAGTTTAATATTTATGGATTTTTCACTTTTGTATTAGACTCTTGCAGATGCTTCATGTCCAAGGTATAGGAGAATACCTTTCGTGTCACCTCAGTAAATTAACGGAAGGGAAATGAAACAACTTGAACTTTCCTGTACTGTCATGTGTTCTATGTAAAATACATCATTCTACTGACACAACTGTAGTAACATTTATCTACTATCTAAAAAGGGTTTGTTCTTACTTCAAAACCTCTCGCGGTGTATGAGAACGAGCCACGTGTCAAAGTTGGTCTACACATGTCAAGTGACAAAGGGGTGTTATGTCACACGTGTCTCCAGTTTGGAGATGACACAGCCATGCAAAGGTGGCAAAACACAGCTTCATGTTCTTCTTTATAAACCTTTGTTAATATAAACCTTTGTCATGAAACATTCCTCACCGAGAAACCAGAAAAAAGATATATTCAGTCATGGATTCAAGATCAGTTCAAACTCAGGGGCACAAGTACGATCAACATCATCGCAATCCTCACAATTTTGGGTCACAAGGAGGTGCAAAATTCATTTATTTGTAATTTAAATGTTTGATTTGATTAACCTTTGATATTACTTTCTGTATTGAAGTTTCTTTGGCTTATGGTTGAAATTTTGGATGTAGTGGCACATGGGGATGAACACAACCAGCATGACCATGAGAAGAAGACGGTCATGAAGAAAGTAAAACAAAAGGCTAAGAAAATTAAGGACTCCATCACAAAGCATGGTCATCATGACCATGAACGTGGCCACGAATATCACAATGAAGATCAGCATATCCCTGATGAGCATGACTTGGATGAAGAAGATGAGGAAGATGTAGACCACCCAGTCCACGGAGCACCGAGTAAGTTCTTTTGTAGCACATTTGAATTAATCATTATTGTAATGGAAACTCTCTCATTAGATAGTTTATATACCTTTTGAACAATTTTATTTAGTACCAAGAAAGTTTTAAGATAAGATCTGACAATTTAGTATTTTTGAAGAAGATTGAAGCCTTATAATGAGAATAATGAAGAAGAAAATGATTTCTTGAGTTAGATAATGATTTACATGATTGTTCTGCAGTTTACGACAGTGCACCTGGTAGAGGTGCAGCACGAGGGAAAGTCGATGCTATTGGGAAAAGTGGAGTTAATTTAGGAGGTATAGCAGTTATGGGAGGAGAACCTCATCAGGAACCAAGAGTAGTGGTTGTTTCTCCAACCACTGGAGTTAATCAAAGCGGAGCCGCTGAGCCAACTATGACATTTATTGAGGTAGAGAAAGTAGTGCATACCAAGGTCAATTTGGAGGAACAAATTCACTTGGAGGAAGATCCTCATGCTCCACGAAGGGCACATGCTGCACCAAATCATCAAACCAAAGTCAAAAATCCAACTGGGGCAGGTAAGTTGGACCAAGATTTAACATGAACTATATTTGTGTGCCATGAGATTAAGCATCTTCACATGCCTTGATTTGATTCTAATCTATTGTCATGCCATTTTTTTTATGTCAAGGTGGAGCAGAAATTGACGTTACCCCAGTTGAGAAATCGGTCTCCAGGATGACTATTCTTTATGAGCCAAACCAAGAACCACCAAACCTCTTTCCAACTGTTACTGAAACTCACCACTCTTCTGCTGGAAGGAACTCCCAAATTGCACCAGAGCTGTCTAGTGCAACTAATTACCCATCTATTCAGAGCCATGGCCAATACTTGCCAGAACTTTCTGGTGAAGTTAAAACCAAATACCCCAATAGCCACGGCCAGTTTTCACCAGTGTTGTCTAAACCAACCAAAACTCACTTCCCTGAAGCCCAAAGCCATGACCAATACTTGCCACAACAAACGAGTGCTACAAAAACTCAATACCCTTCTTCTGGAAGCCATGATCAGTTTACACCGGTGTCATCTACTGGACATAATATTCATCACCCGTCTACCAAATTCCATGGACAACACTTGCCACAACAATCCAATACTACAAAAACTCAGTACCCTTCATCTGGAGGCCATGATCAGTTTACACCAGTGTCTTCTACCGGACCTAACATTCAACACCCTTCGACCAAAATCCATCACCAACACTTGCCACAACAATTCGGTGCTACAAAGACTCAATACCCTTCATCTGGAAGCCATGATCAGTTTACACCAGTGTCATCTACTGAACCTAATATTCAGCACCCTTCGACCAAAATCCATCACCAACACTTGCCACAACAATTCGGTGCTACAAAGACTCAATACCCTTCATCTGGAAGCCATGATCAGTTTACACCAGTGTCATCTACTGAACCTAATATTCAGCACCCTTCTACCAATTTCCATGACCAACACTTGTCACAACATTCCAGCGCTACAAAGACTCAATACCCTTCATCTAGAAGCTATGATCAGTTCACACCAGTGTCATCTACTGAACCTAATATTCAGCACCCTTCGACCAAAATCCATGACCAACACTTGCCTCAACAATTCAGTGCTACAAAAACGCATTCCCCTTCATCTGGAAGCCATGATCAGTTCAAACCAGTGCCTTCTACAGGACCTAATATTCAGCCGCCTTCGACAAAAATCCATGACCAACACTTGCCTCAACAATTCAGTGCTACAAATACTCATTCCCCTTCATCTGGAAGCCATGATCAGTTTCCACCAGTATCTTCTACCGGACCTAATATTCAGCAGCCTTCGACCAAAATCCATGACCAACACTTGCCTCAACAATTCAGTGCAACAAAAACTCATTCCCCTTCATCTGGAAGCCATGATCAGTTTCCACCAGTGTCTTCTACCGGACCTAATATTCAACACCCTTCGACCAAAATTCATGACCAACACTTGCCTCAACAACTCAACGCTACAAAAACCCCGTACCCTTCATCTAGAAGCCATGAACAGTTTACATCAGTGGCATCTACTGAACCTAATATGCAACACTCTTCTACCAGAACTCACGACCAGCACTTGTCACAACAATTTGATGAAACAAAACATCAGTACCCTTCAACGGGAAGACATGTTCAGTTTACACCAGAATTCTCTACCCAACCTAATGTTCAGTCCCATTACACCAAAACCCATGATCAAAACCCCTCATCTGTAAACCATGACCAGTACCCTTCTACCGCGATCCATGACCGACACTTGCCACAGCAATCTAGTCCAGGTACGAAAAATACCCAGTATCCTTCATCTGGAAGCCACGATCAATTTCTACCAGAATTTTCAACTCAAACCAGAACCCCACAAGCCTACAACACCACACATATTGAGGAATCCCAATACGGATCAATGGAGAAACCATCAAATGAGAGCAGTTACACAGATAAAATCTCATCAGCAACAGCTTCAATAGCTAAAAATGCCGTAGCTTCAAAGCTTGGATATGGCCACCGAAATGAGACGGAAGCAACTCGAGCAAAGATGCAAGAGAACATAAGCAACGAAGAACCATCAACAGTCACATTAGCTACAGCCGCAATAGCTGATAAAGCCGTCGCTGCCAAAAACACAGTAGCTTCCAAACTCGGATATGGTGCCGACACCGAAACGACTCGAGCAAAGATGCAAGAGAACATAAGCAACGAAGAACCATCAACAGTCACATTAGCTACAGCCGCAATAGCTGATAAAGCCGTCGCTGCCAAAAACACAGTAGCTTCCAAGCTCGGATATGGTGCCGACACCGAAACAACTCAAACAAACACAAGCAGTGAAAGACCATCAACAATCTCTTCAGCAACCTCTGCAATAGCTGATAAAGCTGTCGCTGCCAAGAATACTGTTGCTTCAAAGCTTGGATATGGCCCTGAAACAACACACCAAGAAGAAAAGCCATCGACAATCTCTTCGGCAACCTCTGCAATAGCTGACAAAGCTGTCACTGCCAAAAACACCGTAGCTTCAAAGCTCGGATATGGTCCTGAAACAACTCATCGGGAAGAAGAAAAACCATCGACAATCTCTGCGGCAACCTCTGCAATAGCTGATAAAGCCGTCGCTGCCAAGAATACTGTTGCTTCAAAGCTTGGATATGGCCCTGAAACAACACACCAAGAAGAAAAGCCATCGATAATCTCTTCGGCAACCTCTGCAATAGCTGACAAAGCTGTCACTGCCAAAAACACCGTAGCTTCAAAGCTCGGATATGGTCCTGAAACAACTCATCGGGAAGAAGAAAAACCATCGACAATCTCTGCGGCAACCTCTGCAATAGCTGATAAAGCTGTCACTGCCAAAAACACAGTAGCTTCAAAGCTCGGATATGGTCCTGAAACAACTCGTCGGGAAGAAGAAAAACCATCGACAATCTCTGCGGCAACCTCTGCAATAGCTGATAAAGCTGTCACTGCCAAAAACACCGTAGCTTCAAAGCTCGGATATGGTCCAGAAACGACTCAACGGGAAGAACAAAAACCATCCGCAATCTCTTCAGCAACCTCGGCCATAGCTGACACAGCTATCTCAGCCAAAAACACCGTTGCCTCCAAGCTCGGGTATGGTGCTGACACTGAAACAGTTCAAGCAAAGCATCACGAAGAAAAACCATCAACAGTCTCTGCAGCCACCTCTGCGATAGCTGATAAAGCTGCCTCAGCCAAGAACACAGTAGCTTCAAAGCTTGGATACGGTGCCAACACAGAAACAACACAAACAAAGAACTACCAAGAAAATACAAGCAATGAACAGCCATCAACAATTTCTTTAGCAACCTCTGCAGTAGCTGATAAAGCTATCTCAGCCAAAAACACCGTAGCTTCCAAGCTCGGTTTCGGTGACACAACAACAGCACATGAAGAGAAGAGAAGAGATCATGCTGCTGCACCAACTGAATATGGAAAGAGTGTTGCTCAGTCTCTGACAGAGAACCTAGGTCCAGTTTATGGAAAAAGTGGTGTGAAATCCAATGTTTCAGGTGAAAATGCTAGTGTGGTTGTAGAACAAGACAAGGGTGTTTCTATGAGGGACTATTTGGCGGAGAAGCTGAGGCCTACCCCTGAAGACAGGGCTCTCTCTGAAGTGATATCAGAGACTTTGCATAAGAAGGAGCCAGTGGAGGTCACTGAGGAAGGAAACAAGGGTGTGAAAAAAGTGATTTCTGATGCAGTGCATAAGAGAGAGGATGACCCTGAGAGAAGAGTAGACCAACAGATACCAGTATGGAAGGTAACCGAATCAGAGGAAGTGAAAAGAAGGTTAGGAAGTGAAGATGAAGAAACTGAGAGAAGGTACCAAGAACTGTATGTGAAGAGTCCAGGGACAGGTGTGGTTGATAAGCTTAAGGGAATGGTTGGGTCATTGATTACCAATCCAGTGGTGAACGAATCCTTACAAGGTAATGATCAGGAGTGTTTGTTTTCATGAGGAATCTCTCCAACATGGTTTTCTATATTATGTGATATTTGTGCTGATTTTACTTTCTCATTACTGTTTTATGTTAAATTTTCCGTTTTGTTGTGGTTGCATATGTGGACAAAGATTCCTCTACTAGGAATTATGGGACAGAAGTGGAACATCTTCACCAAGGTGGAACTGAAAGAAGACTACAGGAGTCATCTAATTGAAGAATCTTCTTATGTGAATTTGTGTAGATTTATGTTATTGTTGTTTGTCTGCTACCTGTGTAATGTGACTGCTTCTTTCTTGCAAGAAAGTCTGACGTTTGAGTCACTGATAATTTATTTTCATGTTTCTTTATTATGTATACGATGCTTTTGAGTCGATAATGTTATATGTCCCTGTTAGTGTGTTACTATGATAATAAAAATATTTTATGTAATAAATTGCTATTCAAACGTTGTTTTCAAATTTATTTACTCATTCCAAGTACCAGGCTAATGCTAAAAGAATTTGACTTATTTTTTATATGTTTTAATAATAAGATTCCAAATTGAGGTTTTTATAAATGTGGCTAATACATAAATTATGAAGTGTGTGCTTTATCCATGGAATATGGAATAAACAGTATATGAATGATAATATTTATCTATTTTGTACGTTTGTTTTTATTAATCAAATCAAATATTTCAATAGTTTTTATTTTTATATTATATTTCTTTTTGTATTTTAGTTAGTTTATGTAGGTTTTATCTTTAATTTTACATGTAATTGTTAGTGTTAAGTGCTATTTTTATTTAATTTAATTTTTATATATGTTTTATTATTTAATTCATTTTCTATGGTTTGAAGCAAATTCCAAAACAATGGTATAAGAAATTTGATTCCATCCAACATAATTTTAAGAAGATCTCCGCAGACCATTGCGTGTTTGTGAAGCATTGTTGATGATATGTTGATTGTAGGGAAGAACAAAATTAAAATAACTGCTCTCAAGAATGTATTGAGTAAGTCTTTTGCTATGAAAGACCTGGGTGCAGTGAAGAAGATATTTGGAATAAAAATCTCCAGAGATCGTTCTAGAAGAATGCTACGGGTATCTCAAGAAGATTACATTGAGAAGATTCTCAAAAGATTCAACATGCACAATGACAAATCTGCTCGCTCGTGTTCCAATTGCTGGACATTCCAAAAGTCGCAATGTTCAAAGAATAAAGAAGAAAAAGAAGTAATGAGCAAGGTACCCTACTCTTCTGTTGTGGGTAGTCTTATGTATGCAATGTTTTGTACAAGGCCAGATATTGGCTATGTTGTAGGAGTTGTGAGCAGATTCCTGTCAAATCCAAGAAAAGAGCATTGGGAAGCTGTTAAGTGGATATTAAGGTATCTTAGAGGATCTGCCAAAAGAAGCTTGTGTTTTGGCAATGGATACCTAAAACTAATCGGATATTCAGACTCAGACATGGCTGGAGATGTCGATTCAAGGAAGTCAACATCAGGTTATCTGATTACTTTTGCAGGGAGAGTTGTTTCTTGGCAGTCAAAAATGTGTGACATTGTCTACTGCTGAAGCAGAGTGTGTAGCGATGACTGAAGCCTTTAAAGAGATGTTATGGATGAAGAATTAGTTGAAAACATTCATTATATTTGTACTACACAATATCCCGTTTGAGGAGGAAACGAAACGGGATACGAGATAGCTGACTATAGGCCAATCAGACAATCCTTGAAATAATTAAATACTAGTTAATGAAAGATAATGATCATTGTTGGACAATTAACAAGAATAATAAAAAATATTAATAATCAATTAATTTGGTCTAAATTTAATTGTTACCATAAGCTTTATAAATACAAATTTAATATTGAGGTAAATACAGATTTAATGTTGAGGTAAAAGACATTTTTTATGACCTAATTCTTCTAAATTCTTTTGAAAAATAAATCTGACTTTAAGTATGAATGTCTTCTGCATGTCAACCACCAATACCCTCATTGGTTTTAGAGTGATAGTTGAAAAAAGTGGACCATTGAAAATTGGAGTGCAAATGGAGTTAATGAAGCCCATCCTCCACCCTATATACTAAAGAAACAATATATATTATTTTTATTTTATTTTCTGATTAAACTATTAATTATTAATTATTAATTGAAATTCTTATTATTAGTATAATTTATTAGTGTGTATATATATATATATATATATATATATATATATATATATATATAAAAGTTAGTTTTAATCTATAACAACAAATTAGTTTCAATTCATTTTTATTTAATGAAATTATTATTACATAAACACCTATAATTTCCAATTTTTTTTCTAAAAATAAATTAAAATTATTATTACAATTTATTTTATTATTTAATTTTGGTAATATTAATTATCTTTACGATTTTTATTTTACTTCCTGCTTATATTATTAACTATTAATTGATTTATTATCAATAATAAAATTAATACCTAGTACTATATAAATTAGATTTAATTCGGAAAATTAGTTTTAATCTGGTTTTATTTGAATGAAAATATTATTAAATGCGTACCTATTAACTCTGTTTTTATTATATATTTTTTTCTAAAATTAAATTAAAATTATTGTTGCAATTTATTTTATTACTTAGTTATTTTTTTTGGTTGGAAATTTTAACTATATTTTACTATTGTTATTTATTTCATGATTAAACTATTAATTATTAATTGAAATCATCATTGTCTGCATAATTAATATTTGGCATTATATAAGTTAGTTTTAATCTTTTAATCTAGTTTTATTTGAATGAAATTATAATTAATACATACTTATTAATTCGATTTTTATTATATTTTTTTCTAAAATTAAATTAAAACTATTATTACCAATTATTTTATTACTTAATTATTTTTTTAGTTGGAAATAAAATATTTTCAATTTTAATTTTATATCCTAATTAAATTATTAATTATTAATTGAAATTATTTATGGACGCAATTAATAAGATATGTTATCTACTTTAATATAGAAAGATGTCCTTGTGTCAGAAAAGTACATTATCACATATAATATCTAATTTTAGTATTATAAAACTAATAAAGACATTTTATAATATTATTCAAAATAAATAATCTAGAATATAAAACTACAGTTTGCACAAAATTTAGAAAATTATTTTCTTACATACAAATTAAATATAATTGAGTAAAAAAATAGTGTAAAAAAATCAATTCAATGGGTAAGTAAGAGTGAAAAAATTATACATTAAACAAGAAACAAAGATCAAAGTAGTTAACAATTTAAACAAGGAGAATCTTAGGCAAAAAATTGATTTAACTACATATTTGTAAACAGAAATCCCAACACTCAAAACAAAAAAAAAAATCTTATTTTTAACATCTTCTCTAAAAGGTTTATCTCGATTTAATGTTTAAGATCTTTTAAAAATCAAGTTCTTAATAAGAAATGTTAAATTAATCCCATTTAAAGATTTCACACAAATATTTCTAACCATAATTAAACCAAGATTTTCATCTTTCGTATTCACAGCTGAATAAAAATATGTCAACAAAGCCCACCATATAAACCAAAACACCTTATTTGAGCACAGATTTCATATATAAGCTTATAACCAATTTATCAATTCTATACAGCACAGACCAAAACGGGCAATAATTCAAACTCCAATTTTATCACATTAAAATTACAGCCAACAATTTAAATACAAAACCATATGCAAAAGCATTGACATTAATTTCCATCATATGTTCTTAAGTTCATCCAAGCTTTCTCATCAGAACAATAAGACTGAAATGTGAAGATTGTGGTTTGGCTTCTCACAGGAAATAAAATATAAAAAAAACGTCTTTTACTTTTAAAAAATTAATTTGGTGTTTTAAAAACTATTTTTCTATTTATTTTTTATAAGATTTATGTACTTTTTTATTTGAATAAATTATTTTATTTAAATTAGTTGATTTAATGAGTATTAATTAAATCAATTTTCATTTATTTTTAAATTTAAATTTTCTGATTTTCTTTAGTTGATTTCTAATTTTAAATATTTTTTTATGTATGCCATGCTAGTTTTTTTTTATTATTTACGTATTAATTAAACAAAATACTCACCTAACAATAATTATTTTTCTTTATAAAATTAAAGTTACATAAAAATAGGAAAAAAATTAAAATAATAAATAAATACATTATAATATAAAGAATAGTAAAAATAAATACTTATACACTAAAAGCATTTGAAATAAATTGTTTTAATTTATGTCTTATAAGTAAGATTGTTGGTCAAAGTAAACTAATTAGATTATAATCACGAACTTAGTTACTCCTGTTTATTATCTAAATCTAATCAGTCCAATGAGTAACATTCCTGTTTTACTATATGTCTTATAAATAAGATTGTTGGTCAAAGTAAACATTCTCTTGAAAATATTTTATCCAGAATCATCCCTTCTAGTTTGTAGATGATATTATCTAATTTTTTTTCTTTAAATCACCATTATATATTTTCATTAATAAGTATTAAATTATTATGTAATTTTATAGAAGGCAAAATGTTTATCTTTTTGTATGATTATTTAGATTTCCAAACGTAAAAAAATTAAAATTTTAATTATTTTGGTTTTTTATTTTATTTTAATTAGTACTATATTTTTATTTTTAATTTTTAATTTAAATATGTATAGATTAATCTCTTGAATATACATATAGTCATCGATTTATAAAAAAAATATAAATCCAAAATACAAATAAGAAATAATAATAAACTAAAGATAAAAAAAGATAGAGAAAAGATAAAGATAATATATCTTAGTCGTCCACGTGACACCAAATTGTTAATGATATACGAATATAGAAGTTGAAATACCAACTCAAAAGAGTCTCATTGAGAGACAAATATGGAAAGTTGCTCTATGTAGATCTTTTCTTGAAAGTCGTTAAGGAATGCATGGTTGACATCTAGTGGATAAAGAGATAATTGTTGAAGAGTCTCATGGGATAAACTTAAATTTTTGAGTTTTATTAATAATTTTGTTTAAATCTTATTTTATTAGCTTTTGGGTCTATTAATATTTAGTTTGATTTGATAGAGATAAAATAAGGATGAGTAGTTATGATTTTCTGTTTATCTAAATAGAATATTATTTTATAACAGAATAAGTAGATTTTATTTTTAAGTGAGTTGATATTTTAGTGTCAGTTTTTATTATTTGTATTTGGTCCAAGGCCCGATTTGCACTTATTTAAAGGTTGTCAAGGTTTAATGAAAATCACGTACAATGGATTGAAGAGTAAAATTATATTTGTGTGAGTGACCGTTTTTAACAACTCCTCAACAATAGATGAACAAGAGTGAAACCTTAAATTAAAATTCTCTAATTTAAGGTACCGGAAAGAGGAACAAAAAGGACATGCTCTAAATTGAGCACATGATGGTCATCTAACCGAGACCATAAAAACTGTGATCGTGAGTCAAAATTAAAATTTCGGTAGAGATAATGGTAGATGATGGCGCCGCTCGCAAATAGTGCCACTATTACAAATGTAGTGATAAAGATAACAAAACTTTTTTTTTCTCAAAATAATGTGGCTCTTATATCATATTGAATATAGTGGGAAAACTATATATAGATTAATCTTCTTTGTGTTAAATATATCCTCTATTTATAATAAAAGAAATATGAGCTAAGTCTAAAATAAAAATAAAAAATAATAACAAACTAAATAAAGATTAAAAAAAATATATAAAAAAGACAAAGATAATATATTGTAACGTGAACCATTTAAAAGTTTAATCCATCCTTTACTTAAATTATAGATTTAGACCAATTATTTTAAAAAGTTATTATTTTATCCCATAACAAATCATATTCTAAATCGGGTAATGGTTTGTTTAAGAAAAGAAAGAATACTTTCTATGATTATATTATTTTTAAATATATTGAGAGATATAAATTCTTTATTTAAGATTTTGTGCTATTTATAAGTTCATATTTAAATTGATTTTCTTTTTTGAAAATAATAAAAACAATTGAAAAAAAAAACTAGAATTGAAACCAATAGATAAATAGAAGACCAATGTAAACCTAACAATGAAAGATAAATAAAAGAATAGAATAGTTATAGAAGATCTCTTATAAAAGAATTCAGAAAACAGGAAGACTAAAATGAAGATTTTGGCTTCTCACCGGAAGTGAAAAAAAGTTTTTTACTTTTACTTTTAAAAAGCTAATTTGAAGTCTTACATGACGTCTCAAAATAGGTTTATTTTCTCTTTTAGTTATTTGAAAGAATGCCTTTTCTAAACTTTTATTTTTTTTTGAGAAAACATAAGAGAACGTCATATGTTAAAAAAAAAAAGTTGTTATTTGTGCTTTCTAATTTGTAACATTTATGTGTATGTTTCAAAAAGTGACCAAAGTGATCAACACTACTCATATAAACTTAGTTATTTATTTTTTTTGTTTTAATGGTATCTTCTATGTTTTTTTTTATTTGCTCATTTTACTACAACTTTGTTACGTATTAATAATTAATATTAATTAGAGGAAAACGAATCACATTAGGTTTTTTAAAAATAATGTCATAAAAACGAAAAAATAATATTTAGCTCTATCACTCAATTTTTTATGGTAATATCATATTTTTTTGTTATTTAAATAAAAAATATTTTTAAATGTAAAAAACAAATTTTTAATTATATTAATTTGTTGGTATTTTATATGAGACAATTAGATCCAACATTGGATTTCTTCTTTAAAATTTTTGTCTATTCAGTTTTTTTAAGCAAGATTTACTTGGATCTATGAACTTGTTGAATATTGGATCCACGAACTCTTGATTATTTGCTCCAATTTGCATTGTTTACCATCCTTCCTTCTTTCTTCAAGTTTTCTTCTTCAACTTTTTTGCTTATAGGTGGGTACTGTGGTTTTCTAATCCAGATGTATCACAGTATTCATGGTATTTTCTCTAATTTTATATTCATAATCATGTTTGTTGCTATTTCAATAACCAACTCATTCTATGATAATGTCATAGTGTAACCAATTTAGTACTATATTGTCATTATTTTTTAACCTAAACTACTTGTATTTTGTATTAGGTCATGCAGATGTTAGTGGCGAAGAAGGAAGAGTCAATAGACAAAATCAGTGACTTACCTTTAAGCATTCTGTTCCAAATACTGGAATCCATGGACGCAAGGGATGCAGTGCAGACTTGTGTCTTGTCAAAACAATGGAAAGAGCTTTGGAAGAGTATGACGAGTTTTTCTATTAAGTCCAAATTTAGAAGAGTCATTGATTTTAACAAATTTGTGTCTCAATTTCTTTCTCGTCGAGATGGTTCAATTTCTTTCTCTAGAGTTCATATTGTTCTATACCGTTTCTCTCAGATCAAGAAGCTGAACAGGATCATCACATATGGTGCATTGCATGATGTTCAGCAAATGACACTGCATTTTTGTTTCTATATGTTCGATTCTAAATTTCCTTCCTTCAACCTCCCATGTTCATCTTTGGTTTATCTTCATCTTACCCATAAGCACTTTTTTCGTCCTGTGTTGAAATTTCCAAACTCTCTCCTTTTGCCTGTGTTAAAAGTGTTGCACCTTGAGAATCTTTGTTTCAGTGCAAGTTACGGTGATTATGCAGACCCTTTTTCATGTTATAACTTGCTGCATACTTTGATCCTTAAAGATTGTTCTTTATGCAGATTTGACACTAAAGAATTGTTGATATCTAATTCTAATCTTTCTACCCTTAGTCTGCACCATATGAACAGAAAACCTTACAAATTTTTTCTTTCCACTCCCATTCTTAGTTTTCTAACTATGACGGGTCAAAGTTATTTCTGCAATCTTTCGTTAGAAAATATTAAAGTTGGATCTTGGTTGAAGCAGTTTTCTAATGTAAAAGAACTGACTCTCCCTGATGCTGCAGTTACATTTCTTTTAGAGGTGTTACATTTGTTTATGTTTTTAAAGCATAATTTAGTGGAAACTCAAATTGCTTTTTTTCCGAAGTTAGAGTCATTAAAAGTGATAAAGGATATATACAGTGATGAAGCTGTAAACACGATGGTACAGTATTTACATAAGAACTCTCCATTAGTTAGAGTTTATGTTATAAACAGATGAATTAGATGTTATATATATATGCTTTTAGTTAGTTTTGTGTTTCTTTTTTTAATCTAATTTTTTTCTCACAAAAACTGGTGTTGTATTTTGGAGAATTTTCCTTTCAAGTATTATTTCAACATCTTTTTCAGTTTTCAGTTTCATTTCAAAGGATTCTTGTTAGTAAATACGATTTATTAAGTTATATTTTTTTTAATATTTTCTTATGAATAAGAGTAAGTGGAAATATTACTTTTTTTTTATAACCGATAATAATAATATAGATTTAAAGTTTATGTATATATTTAAGGTTGAATGATATTTATTGTTAAATTGAATTTTCTGTATTAGAGAGATCACGTTGACTAATCTTTCCTTTGGAAGGTTAAGGGAAAAAAAAACTGAGTTTACATATGTGATCTCTTCTAAAGATAGTAAACAAAGATCTAAAAAAATGTTTTATACTTTTTTTTCTTATAAACTATTTAATTTTATCAATAAAATTATTTTCAATTTTAATCTATTAAAAGTGAAATACTCATGTTTTAGAAAATCTACTATTTTGCCACTTAGACCATCGTTCCAAGATTAACCTACATAATTACTCGTTGAAAACAGATTTCACAAATTTTAATATTAATATAAATATTTTTAATATATGTCTTTTAAGTACTAGCAATTAATATTGTAATTCCTGATGAGCTAAAATTTTCACAAGGTGTATGACAATGGTAGGAAAACACATGCAATTTTCATTGGAAAGTTTTGCACATGAAATTCTCTCTTTACATTATTTACCACTTTTGCATTTTTTTTTCTATTTGAAATTCTAATTTGTATTTTTCAAATCCTAATTTCATATCCAATTTTCTTCTATTCTTTTTATCTAATTTATACCAAGTCAAAAATTTTATCTTTATATTTATGATTATTTAATTTAAATATATAAAATTTTAAATTATCAAAATAAAAATAAAAATTTTAATTATTTTGAATATTTGAAATATTTAAAATAATATCTTAATTATTATTTTAATAAAGACTGATAATTTGATTTATGTTATAATTTTTTTTGTTTTTTTTTTAAATGTTGAAAAATATTTTTTTATTAGTTTATTAAAAAAATATTATATTTTATTTAATAGGAAATAAACTGAACTATTTATCTTATTTCAAATACATATTATTCAAATTAAAAATCTTTTTTTTTTGTTTTCTGTTATCTTTTATTTATCAGACTATTTATTAACATTAATTTTTTTTGGTTTTCTTTCTAGTAATTTTTTATTTATCTAAATAAATAAAAGGTAAATAAAGTAATTTGACTGATATAATTTGCTTCATATTAGTTTTTTGTATATTGATTTTTTTTTCAAACTTTATTTCCAAAATTGATTTTATAAACTTTTTTTCAAACTTATTTCCAAAGTTTATGTTTTCAAGGTTCATCTTTGTGCATACTTTTATCTTATTTAGATGTAAATTTTAACTTTTTTTTTTTAACAGATAATAGCTTGCTGGAAGAGATAATAAATTGGTTGAAATTAATTTTCTTAAGATTTTTCTTATGTTTAACATCAAACATTTAACACGTATGTTTAACGAACATCTAAAAATTTAGTTGGCAAATGTTTTATATATTTTTTTTCTTATAAACTATTTAATTTTATGAATCATTTA
The DNA here is from genome assembly GCA_036885675.1 of Vigna mungo. Taxonomy (NCBI): domain Eukaryota; kingdom Viridiplantae; phylum Streptophyta; class Magnoliopsida; order Fabales; family Fabaceae; genus Vigna; species Vigna mungo. Next base: position 26,415,456 of record CP144697.1, on the reverse strand, counting down.
TATTTCGTGGTGGTTAAGCTATCAATCAATCACGACACCAATCATTAACCGAATATAAAAGAACAAAAAGGGCTACCCAAAATGTCATCCTCTTCCACCCCAATATCACTGGATCTGCATCCAAGAAAATCCAAGAAATGAAATTGAATGTTATTCACAGTTAATGTTATTCAAAGTAACTCTGTTCCAAGATTAACATAACAAATTTGACAAATTTTATAATATAAATTGTTTTAATATATGTCTTCTAAGGACAAGAAAACACATGCAATTTTTTATTGATGAGTTTTCACAGGAAATTATCTCTTTACATGATTCATCACTTTTGCATTTTTTTTCTATTTCAAATTCTAATTTTTATTCCTCAAATCCTACTTTATATCCAATTTTCTCCAACTCTTTTCATCTTATTTATACTTCTCATAGAAGTCAAAATAGTGTATGATTATTTAATTTAAATACGTAAAATTTAAAATTTTAAAATAAAAATAAAAATAAATTTATTAATTATTTTGAATATTCAAAATATTGACATAATTTTTAATTATTATATTAATAAGAACTGATAGGCAAACTAACCTCTTCAACAAAATTTGATTCATTTGATATTTACTTATTCTTTTTTTTTAATTTCACTTTTCAATATTAAACTATAAATTTATTTTTAATTTTTTTTGTTTTGAAATAGTAAAAAATATATTTTTATTAGTTTATTTAAAACTCTATTTTATTTTTTTAATAGGAAATAAAAGCGTTATTATAAACCTTTAAAATAAATGAAAAGAGTTATATGTAATTTCATAGGCTATCATGGGATGGATGTGAACCTTCGCAATCTTATAAAAAAAAAAATTAAAGATTAGTACAGCTACAATTTCTTTGCCTAATGATATATTTCCAAGCGGAATAATGCTTTCATTTTTTTTTTCTTTTTATATGTTGAATTCCAAATTCCTTATATTCCACATGGTTTATCTTAGCTTTTTGCATATTGAAATTTTTTTTTTCGGAAAATTGATTTTATAAATGTTAGATATATTATTTTTATATCATATTTTTAGTTCATTATTATTTTTTGTTTTTATTTTGAGTTTAGTCTATATACGTGTATATCAACTATAAATCGTACACATAATTTACTATATTCAATATGGTATCTAGAGATTAAGATTTTTTTTGAGAAAAACTTTTTGTTGTCTTTGCTACTACACCCGGTATTGTTTATTATTGTCGGTGACATAGTCCTCTACCGTTACCATTATCTGAGTTATAGTTTTCATCGACGATCACATGGTTTTGGCGTCTCGCTCAAGCTACCACGGTGTCGTCAACGACGTCTTCATCAAAGTTCCTATGCGCTTTTAACACCTTTTGAAGTTGTGGATTTACTCCTTTTTTTTGTCATACGTGTGACATGTTTCGTCTCCTCCTAGACAATGATTCAGAGTGTCAATATCGCTCTTTTTCCTCTTTCAAGTTCGTTATGCGTGGTCGCATGTCTAGTCTCCTCTCAGGCAGCTATTCAGAGCGTCGATGTCATTCTTTTTCTTCTTTCTAATGTCTTAGATTGGAGAATATTGAATTTTTAAGGTTTCTCTCTCGTATTCATTAATGGCTTTTTCTGTACCTCTAAAACAGATTTAGGAATGGAAGGGGAAAAAGGAGTAGAAACTTACTTGTTTTATTAAAGAAATTGATTGAGTAGAAATGTAAACGTCGTTGATGTGGTCGATTGACTCAAGAGTTAAAACTCTTAGAGAAGAGATAGAAAATGCTAGAAAAGTGGTTTATAAAGAGATAGTACTTTTTAAAATAATCAAACTCGTTTATAACAAACTGTTTATAATAAAAGCATTTAACATTAAAATAATCGAGTCTCACTGTTTATAGACTACCACTACTTCTAAAATACCATTTTCTAGGATTTTACAATAATGATTCAGTTAAGAAATATCTAATTCCATTCGTAAAAACACCATGGCAAAATCCTCATATATTTACATATATAAGATCAAAACTATATTCATGAGATTCACTGCTACGAAAAACAAGTTTGCTTCGTTTAGCTAAATGACAAGTATTATAAATAAAATTATTAATACTACAAATGAAGAGATATAGAAGTTTCATTACGACAAGCCTTTATATCCCATTCTAACATATCAAATATCATGTTTTTTTTTTTGTTAGTTCATGCAACAAGATTGATCATTTTCTAAATATATACTATATAAGTTAGCTTTAACCTCAACTAAATTAATCCTCTCTTTAGACTTTATATCCTGAATGATATGAAGAAAAAGTGAGTTCAAAATTTTGACAAGAAGTTTTCATATAAAATTTCAAGTATGATATTAACATTTAATGGAGAATGGTTAGAAATTTACATCTACTAGACATACAACAATTTTATAATATAATAATATAAGTGAGTGTATAAGAGTGAGTTAATCTTACCGTTATGATGTGTTTCCAAGACTTCACTTTGATAATAAAAAATCATTTATAAAAATATCACTTCTTTCACAATGAAGTCATACTCCTGCAGTAATTTTTTTAAAAGAGAATCAAGTAATTTTAAAATGTAATTGATCCGTTAAAAAAAAAAAAAAACTCAATTAACATCTTATCAATTACTTACACCATTAAGTTGACATTTTCTCCCTTCATTCTTTTATTGTTATAACGTAAACACAAAATTCAACCAATTTAGATTAATAAGTATATGTGAATATATATATATATATATATATATATATATATATATATATATTTAAAATTGTGATAATTGATGAATTAAAATGAATAATAAATTTATATTATATAATGGAATATATGTCAGGATTCAAAAAAAATAGTTATATTTTACATTAAAAAGAAAATGGGGATAAAAATTTAATTAAGGTAAAAAGGAGTTATTGGGCCCTAGTTGGAGGCAACCAGACCCATCAGAATATGGGCACGTGACCTTTGTAGGGGTCTTTCTCCAAAAGCCAGCTTTCCCATTCTGCCAACTTTTCTCTTCTCTCTCTAGAAAACAGAAAACCCTTTTTGCCCTAAAATAATTTCCCTGCCTTCTCTCTAAATTCCCAACAAATTTAACCGTTCAATCTTTGAATAGGTGGTGCTCAAACGTTGACCGCGTCGAGAGCTCCGTAACGGACCGAACAATTTCTTGTTTCTACTGGTGAGTCATCTTTCCCCTTTTCTCTATCATTTCTAGAACCTGGGGCATTGCTATTTTACTGAATGCATGTCACTAGAAACGTTCCACTTCTGTTTTGTGTTAATTTCTAGCTCTAAAAAGACTACTCTATCACTATTGGGTGATTTATAGGGTGTCGTTGGAAATTGCGTTGAGGAACACTATTTAGAGCGTTCCTGTCAAGTAACTGTTCTACTGTAAAGTTTTCCAGGTAAGGGGAACTAGGTCTTTCTTTTCTTTAAATTGAAATTTGTAGAACAAAATATTGTGTAGACTGTGTTGTGGTACTGTGACATTGGTTGAGTTAATTTTAGTATTTTGTATGATAAATTATGTGTTTCCTGAATGTTTAAATTATGGAACTGATAATTGATGTTTGAGTATTTAATTGGGAGAACATAATATTTTTGTAGTATATGTTGAGGTTGGTGTTTATTTTCATGTTTTACAAGTTCAATGTGTATTATAATGGCTGCCATGGAAATACTATGAATATTGGTGTCGTTATATGATGAAGAAAGGTTCATTTACATTGTTCTGTTGTGCAATATTTAGTGGTGATGCAAACCAACCGTGAACGTGAATTTCGTTGGGGTATGATATATATTTTTGGTTCATAAATTAATATATGTTATTGGCTTGTTTTTTTTTATATTCTTTTTCCTTACGGTGAAGAGTGAATAGAGAGAAGGTGTATAAGTTTATTTTAATCTTACTCTAAGTTATATATATTTGAGTTAAAATGAGGGTGATTAGATGCAATGGAAGTAGAGTGAGTGTGTTACGAATTGGGTTCATAAAACAGAAGCAAAATGGGCATTTGTTAGTGCAGTATAAAATATGAATATATTTTCATTTGATGTACAAATGTAATTCTGACATTCACTAGTGGAAAAACGCTGTTTAACGTCGATTATTTTGGACTTTTAACGTCAGATTCCGAACCGACGTCTATTCGAGTGACGTTAAATGAGACGTCGGGCTATATAGGTCAGACGTCTACATAGACGTCGGGCTATATAGGTCAGACGTCTATATAGACGTTAGACTCATAGATCAGACATCTAAAATGTCGCTGTATTTGATAGGATCTTTCTCCGCTTGAGGCCTCTCGAGTTGCTCCTAGGTCATGGTTAATCGAGTTTACAACTTTATATTTTAGTTGAAGAGAATGGATTGTATGTTCTTATTTTGTATTGGACGGTTTTGATAATGTAGTGGAGGGAATTGGAAGAGTGCAAAACGCAAGAAATCACCGTCCAAGAACGTTGCCTAAGGACATGAGCAAAACTACACAAAAACTCAATGAAAACGCATTTTAATCGATTCAAATGAAAAATAATTCATCAAAGAGTAATGTAATCGGAGTAAAATTAATTTTAAACGGTGCAAAAGTGAGAAAACGAACCTGAAAAACGTAGCCTGTGCAGAGAAAACGCGAGGAAGATGATGAACAATGAGTGTGCGTAACTACTATCTTGCGTTCGCAGTGTTTTAATGCAGACATTTAGACGTCGGTTCCCTTTACAACAGACGTCTAAAGTGCTTTAGAAGTCGGAGTGGCGGGATCAGGCGTCTAAATGGAGTCAAAAAGTGACTTTTTAAATTTCTAGATCTAAGGTTTAGACGTCGGTTCCCAGAGTAACAGACGTCTAAAGTGCTTTAGAAGTCGGGGCTCTCCTAACTGACGTTTATATGTCTGACAGGTAGGTGAATAGCCATTAATTTCCGCCATATAGACGTCGGGGCCCCTCCTAAGTGACGTCTATATGACTGAAAGAAATGACTTTTCACCCACTTGTCAGACATATAGACGTCAGTTAGGAGGGACCCCGACGTCTAAAATATTATAAACATTGGGGCACCTTCTAACTGACGTCTATATGGCTAACTTATTTACGAAAATGCCACCGGTCATTAATATACGTCGTGCTTACCCTTAACAGACGTCTAAGGGGTGATGTTAAATAGTGTTTTTGCACTAGTGATTGGGGCACTGGTGTGAGAGAAGTCCTTTATTTACCCTTAGTATGAGAAAAGTAAGTGGCATGAAATGAGGTTGGTATTTTTATTATTTTGAGTGGGACCCGCAATATTAAAAAGAAGAAAGAAAAGAAATAGATAGAAATAAAGTGCAGAGGGGATACAATTTCATGGTTTCAAGTGCATGGTGAATGTATGAAGAGTAAGTCTCAATAGGATGTGGGCCATGGTGGGGTATACTAACTTCCTTATATAAAGAATGATGATGCATATTTAAAAGCAAAGTTAGGTGAAAAACAACGTGAAAGAATGATGATGCATGATTTTGTTTTAATAAATCACTTTCAACGTGGGTCCCGCGATAATGAATGGTTAGTTGTACTTTATTATTCTTTTGTAAGTGTTATTTGTGGTTATATTATAATATGTTTGAATATTTGTGTGTTGATTTAACATAAATATTATATTAGGATTATGATTTAATATATCTATTATGATAGGATTAAAGGAAACATGTTGTCAGTGTACATAAATTTAGGTATTGAAAATAAAGTATAAAATATTTTGGTTTTAATTAATTTAGATTAAATTTGTGGAGTTGTTACTTTTATAACTTGTGATGTAATTGAGTATGAATTGGACATCTTAGGGTGAGATGATTGGAAGTGGTTGTAGAGATTTGTGTTGTGTCGTGTATAATGTCGGGAGCTTTGAAATGATATGTCTATCCCTACATAAAGGTTAGACATAGACAGATTGGGAGATTTACCTTGCATAGTGTTGGGGATGGGCCAGTTGAACTATGCAAGTGCAAAGACGACCAATAGTTAGACAGTTATACAAAATCCGGATGAGTCGCATTGAGTATTTGATGCATGTTTTGAATGGTATGTCTTGCTTGTTCTTTTTATATGTAATTAAGCATGATGACATTGATTGACTGTACTATATGTATGTTTATTGTTTATCTAGCTCACCCTTACTTTTGTGTTTTGTATGTTGTTTGGGTATGTTTTCTCTTGCGATGACCATCCACTTGGATGAGAGCATATGTTGTTGAGGAGGTTCTATTGGAGCAAGTGTTGGAGGACGCTGATGTTGCTGCTTAGCTCTATTTAGGATTTCACTTATTTAGCTTATGTTATTTTGAGATACTTATTAGATTATTTTGAAAGACTTTGCTATGATTAAAGTTTTAAACTAGACCATTCTAGATGACTGTAATACTCTAATTAATCATACTTTATACTCTAACTGTTCTCTTTATTTTGGATGGTGACATCTCTATTATATGATTAGTATTATTATAATTTAGGGATGTCACAATATCTGTCATTCCATTTTTGAAAAACAAACTAATAATTACATAATCCCATGAACAAAGTAGTGGATTAGAAGACTACAAAAAAGTGGAGAAAATTTTATTTAAATTAATTGATTTAATAATATTAATTATTTACTTTATATTTTTAAGTTTTTTTTTTAAAAATATTGTTACTTGATTTTTAATTTTTATTTTTAATGTAATTTTCTTATACATTGATTAATGATAGCTTTTTTTTTAATTTGACTTTAATATTAATTAAAAAAAACTCAAATACTAAATGTTACAACAATTATTATTTTTTATAAAATAAAAAATACATAATAATAGTTAAAGGATTTAACATAGTAAATAAATACATTGAAATATAAAGAATAATAATAAACTAATAGTTACTTATACCTATAAGATAAATATTTTTAATATATGTCTAAGTTAGATTAAAATTTCCATTCAATTTCTTTACATATAATTCATGAAGTTTCTGATTGAGGAGTACGTTGTGAAAATGGGAGGAAAACACGTGCAATTGTTTTTTTAAGTAGGTTGGTGAGACTTATTCGATAATTGTTTTTTTTTCTCAAGTCTTTAACGCGAGAATGTTTCATTAAATCACTTCACACCACTTTTAAATTTTTTTAAATTTAAATTCTAATCTTCCTACCACCCAAAATTCACCTGTTAGTTCAGCATAGAATGTAGAAATTGTTCATTCTTCAAGCTTAATTCACATACAACCCCTTCCAACCTTCTTAACCAAATTTATATAATACTTTTTTTTATGCTGAATTAGGACAGGTAAATAGTTTGTATGTTAGAGTATGTGTTGAACGTTCTTCTTGTTCCGTGTTCCAACCAACCGATCGGTTTAAAGGGGGTGATCTGCACAATATACTCTGACGCTCAAGTCAGAATTTTTTTATGTAGACCTTTTAATAATTCTATTAAGGAAGATGTGAGTTTACTTCAAAATGAAACCCCTATTTATAGAGTTCATAAGAATCTGACCAATTAATTTACCTCTTAATAGTCATTAATACTTGTCATCAATAGCTGTTGAAATATTAACTGCGCATTAACCGCTCATCAATAGTCGTTAATTATGCCTTAACTCTGTTCAATTGTTCTTGGGACCAAACGGCATAGATGTTCTTTCCTACATGTTGAACATTTGGTTCTTTAGAGTAGTACTCCTTCATGCCCGAACGATCAGTTATGAGCCCATAATAACATAAGCCCTCCAAGCTCTAGCAATATCTTTGATATTGCGTTGGGTTTGTCGATTTCTACCAATCGACAAAGGATTTGTCCTAAGATCAATGTGGGTCTCGAAGAGCGTTCCTCACCGAGCGGTTTAGATATTAGGAGTTCACTTGGATCGTTCCCTAAGATTATTGGCAAGAGTCTCGAAGAGCGTTCCTCACCGGACGGTTTAGATCTTAGGAGTTCACTTGGATCGTTCCCTAAGATCAAGGTGAGAGTCTCGAAGAGCGTTCCTCACCGAACTGTTTAGATATTAGGAGTTCACTTGGATCGTTCCCTAAGATCAAGGTGAGAGTCTCGAAGAGCGTTCCTTACCGAGCGGTTTACACTCTATGTTGAGTGAAGGCATTAAAAGTTCTATTTAGAACTTTTTCTCTTGGCTGATCGGTGGGTGATAGAAGTTCTTTTTGGAACTTTTTCCTGTGCCAGAAATTTTCACTCACACACAAATATGCATTAAATAAAATATTCAATATTTTATAGTGTTCTTTTTTGTGGTGGCATTTAATTATTTGCCTAGGGTTACCTAAAAGTTTGCAAAACAAAAGAAATGTTATTAGAACTTATTATAGAATTGTTTCCTCTTAATGCAAAACTTGGTACTGATTCGAAGTAGCGATGTTGAGACCGAACACGCGTTTAGTTTCCCGTGATTTCATAGGGATGTCGCTCGGTCCCACTGTGGGTGCCAAAATGTTTCGGTAAGATTGATATCCCTAACCCAAAACATTCGAAGTTATCCGCTACATCATTCAGTTGCGCTACTCTCTATCTTCTCCTTGTCCCAGCCGAGGGGAGGGTGCTTGCAAAATACATTTCGACACTCAAGTAAGTGACTTTGCGTAATAATCTCGTAATAAAGATTAGTGATCAGAATTCAAATTACCTGTGTCAGACAAATATTTATAAATATTACAATCAGCTTACCATTAAGTCTAACTCATTAATCACCAATAAATGACATTATTCTTATTAATTGTCAATAAATGACAATTATTTTCATTAACTTCTCATTGATTGTTCAGATTAATTTCCATATCAGTTGGTCACTTTCTCACTGGATGATTAGTTGCCCGATTTTTTGGCTGACCAAGTGGTCCTACTGTACACAAACTCCCCAAGCCCAAACAAGTTCTTTATTGGAAGAGGTGCGCAGGGGTTATGATGAGCTTGAGAGAAACCACATTAGGAGTTCTCTTTGGAACTTTTTCCTGTACAAGATATTTTCATTCACAAAAATATGAGTTAAACAAAATATTTAATATTTATAATAAAAAGTCATTAGAACCTAGGAAGGTTAGACTTTGGTGGTCCAAATACTAATGGGAGCTCTTTCTAGAACTTTTTCCCATATTAAGCCTTAGACGCTAGAATCTTGTTATCTGCATTGAAGAAAAATAACAATTTAAATTTGAACTTGTCAGAAAAAGTATAGTCAATCAAACCTGTGTATTCACGAGATTAGTTAATAAATATCAAGTTGATTTAGGTTATAAGGTCACATGGCCAAACTAACGAGACCGTTCAGTTTTCGGTTTAACATTTGAAAAATTCATATTATAATGTTTCACGGTCGCCATGTTAATACTTAATGTCTTCTGACATATCGAAGAGGTGAAGATGTTGATCGTGACTATGCCCAGCACAAAAGAAAACTGGTCCATGTTAATGGCCAAAACCGTGAGCAGATTTTCCCCCGTTTTGATGAGGCTTTTGATGAAATTATTTATGCCTGATGCAACCTTCACAGCTGCAGACATTCATTAATAATAACATCCTTGACTTTTATATTAAGTATTTGAACTTGTGACCTCCAGTGGACGTTCATGTAACCATTAAATAATTGACAAAATTAGCATATATCACATTTTTTAAAGATCTATGTGATTATCATATAACTAGAATAGGTAGTAAAATAATAAAATATTGATGAGAAAGTTTAGAATCTTAGAGATTTTCCACTCAGATTTTGTTAAACCTCAACCAACGGCACTAATGCGATGAACCTTTCGGGGTTTATGGTCCCAAAATCTTAACTCTCCTGATACAAAGTAGCGATATTGAGATCGAACACGTGTTTTGTTTCTCGTGGTTTATGGGGATGTCGTTTGGTCCATGGTAGGTGTGAAAATATTTCTACTGAATTAGGAATCCATCACTCCAAAGGAGGATGACCTGCAGAATAAACTTCGACCTTCAAGTCAGAATTTTTCTCCCTACACCTTTTAATAATTCCATTAAGAAAGAGTTGAGTTTACCTCTTAATGGTCATTAATATCTGTCATCAATATCTGTCATCAATATCTGTCATCAATATCTATCATCAATAGTCGTTGAAATATTAACTACGCATTAACTGCTCATCAATAGTTATTAATTACGTCTTAATTCTATTCAACTATTGTTAGGACCGAAGATATTTTTCTCTACATGTTGACCATTCAGTTCTTTAGAATCGTACTCCTTTGTGACCGAACAGTCGGTTATGAGCCCGTAATAACACTTTTATTTTATATCTTATTGAATAAATAAAAAATACTTATCTTAATTTTTATAAATATTTAGTTTTTTCTAGTGATTGAATTTTAAAATTAAAAAAGAAATAGAGTTAAAAATATAGTTATTTTGATTTATTTTTTTATTTTAAACTCTTAAATTAGATCATATATTTTTATTTTAAATTCTTAATTTAGACGAGAAATTTAAAAATTTATTCAATTTATATTTTAAATTATAAATTTAGATAAATAATTTAAAAAATTACTCAAATTATTTTATTTACTAACCCGTCCCTTACTTTTTTTTTCAAATATAAAAAAAAGGGAAAATTGAATGATATTGCATAGATTTATGGGTCATAAAATGGGTATGTTTTTTTTATTGAAATTTAGTTGGTTTAACAAACAAGAAGACCATTAGATATATTTTGAACATTTAAATTTTTGTAAATATTTAAGTTACATATTTTTACTTTTTTGAGTATGGAAAAAAATCAATTTAAAAATATACGTTATAAATTTTAATTTTATGCAAAATACTTTTGTATTTTTTTTTAAATGCTATAAACTTTGTATGTTCTAATCCAAAATGTTTAATTTTCAAAAGTTTTTTTTGACTGCTATTAAAAAAATTCTAATAATATATGAATATTGAATATTTTGAAACAATTATAAATCTTACTAAATAATTCTAATGTGTGAATAAAAACATATTTCAAGAATATTCCCTTTTTATTTTTTCTTAATTTATATTTAACCAAATATATATCTAAAAAAAATAAAGTAATTTTGTTTTTTTAAATTAAGGTTTTTTTGTCTAAAAAGAATAAATAAATCAATCAAATATTTGGATTATACATAAGATTTTGATTATTTCTTATATTATCTTGAAAAATTAATAAAAGTTACTTTTGAATACCAAAAATTCATCCACTAAATACGCATAAAATACTGACAAGAAAAAAGATATGCATAAATTTTTAAGGTATTCGTTAACCAAAGAAATATATATGTAAAAAAAAAAAAGACAAATAACATTGTTTTTTTTTTTGTAAATTAAAGTTCTTTTTTCGTGTAAAAAGAATACTTAAGATTTTGATTATTTTTTATATTATCTTAAAAAATTAATAAAAAAATTGAGAGAATTTGAGAAAATAAATATTAGATGGTTTTTTAGTATACATATTTTCTTATAACTTTATTTTGAAATTTTGATAATCGTTTTTATGTATTAGAATGAATAATAAGTTTATAATATACAAATGAATAATTCATTTTATTTTTTAGTAAAACAACCTAATGATTAGATTATATCATTAGAAGACCACGGTAGCTTTTTCTATATGAAAAAAATTGAAGAAGAAAAGTAAAGTAAATAGGAAAAAATTGAATTTGATTAATTAAGTCAAGAATTTTATAAATACAACATACTATTTGCATTACAAAGAATTGTTGTGAAATAAGGAAAATGATAAATAGGGTGTGTTAGATTTAGAAATTTTATTAATGACATCCATTTGTTTTCGAATTACATTATTTGAGTGCATGACTTAAAAATGTGAGTTTTGTAAAAAAACATGTATATTTTTTTCGAATTCTCAATACAAATATGATTGTAATTTATTCTGTTAGAAAAAAATCAAATAAAGAATAATAAAATAATAATGAAAGATAAATATGAAATTGATAACGTCAGACAATTTTTATAATAAAATATAAAAAAATAAAAGAAATTGTACATGAGAAAAAAATTAGACAAAACTCTAGATTGATACACACAAAATCTTATCCTTATAAAGAAATGTTCATATAAAACAAGACAAAATATTACATGTTTCTCTTCTAAAATATAATATAGTCAAATTCATCGAATATAATAATGGATTTCTGAATTTTATGAACATCAAAATTTTTAAAAGACAATATAAAATAGAAACTGAAAACAATTTTATATTTGTGTCTTTCCTTTATACAAATAGGTAATATTTATAAACATAAGAGAATAAAATGAGTAAATTATAATAAATTTTGTTAAATAATATAAACATAATTCGTAATAAAGTTAAAATTGTTAATCCATAACTAACATTTATTTATAAAATTAATAGTCCATAAAATACTATAAATTATAGGATAATTTATTTATTCATTTATTTTTAAATTATATTAAATGTTTCTAACTCTGACATAATTTAAAAAGTAAAACAAAATAAAATATTGAATTTGAGCATAAGAAACTTTCTGAAATTTAGTCTTACACATAGTGTTTATATACTTTCATTTGAAAAAAAAAAATACAAAAGATTTAATTGTTTTTAAATTACATTTCAATAACCAGAAAATAACACATATATTACTATTCATTTTAGATTCTAATAAGTAATTAGACATCACGATCTTTTGCATGTATTTATTACTGTTATTAAATTTATTAAAAGATATTTTAAAAAATAAACCTAATATACATGACAGCTTTTTCTTCATCCGAATGACTCAGTTCTAGCATCTAACATCCTTTGTCACCTCTAATTTCGACAGCTTCCAATTGTATTCCATAAAATTATACACTTTATTCTTAATCTTTCTTTCCATTAAAATACTTCGTGTTACCATAAATTATACATAAATTTTTGGGTAATACTTTTTATATATTAAGGTTTTAGTTTGCTTATTTATAAGTATAATCACTCTTCAACAATAACCTTTTTATTAACATTTGTCGCCGTTTTTTTATTTTTTTTTTCAAAGTCATCTTCTTCCTAACAAAACATTGTATATTGTCACACCCCATTAATTAAGCATTTTTAGACACGGCCACGTGTCGACCGTCCGGTCTTCCCTGGTGAGTGGGAGACCAATTCTGCAAACATTAAATTACCGCCCTTCGTAATCCGTGCAGAGGCGGCAGAGTAGGAAAACCTTGAAAGTGGGAAACAGGTGGCGCGCTTGGGTTAGACTGGACTTTTTAGTAGAGACCAGGTGGCAGCCGGTGAGTGGCCGACCGTTCGTGTTGAAGGTAAGAAGAAAACAATGCAAGTACTTTTTGCATGCAATCTTCTTCTTCTTCAGCAAATCTAATATTCTGAAAACTGTATTTTCTCCTCCTTCTCTCTAAACTCTAGAACTTCTCTCTAGAACTCCGTCATCGTTTCATCTCAGATCATCAACTTCCTTCAGAATTATTACTTCTGGTGTCAAGAGCTTCCATCCTATCCGATCAGTTTTCAAATCGGAGCAGTTGGACGTCCGGTCAATCTTGTTGTAGAACTAGAAGTTAGCTGGAATAGAGGTAAGGGAAGCTTATAATAAATTTCAATTGGATTATGTTTTATGAATTAATGTATGAAGGTGTGAGCATATGATTTTTTTGTATGATTTAGATTAAATATGAAAGAATGGTATGTTGTTTGATGTGCTGCATGTCTGATTTTGGTATGAGATTATCTATATGTATATAACTTAGTAAAATTCTAAATTTATAATCGAAAGGTCATTAGGACCGTTCGGTTTCCCCTGAAACAATTGATCTGATACTTCAGTTGAAAATCCAAAATATTTTGTTTAGTTAGTTGTTCGGATTTATCTATTTAAGGACGTCCGGTCTTACACTGAACGGCCGGCATTGAATTACTTGGTCATAGACCGAGTATTCGGCCTCATATTAACTATTTAGAACGTTCAGTCATACACTGAGCATTCGTTTTCTATTGATGATTATTTATTTGACAAGTACTAGGTCTTATATCAGTACTTGAATTTTGAAAACGTCCGTGTTATAAACAGTTTTATCTATTTGAAAGTGTTCGGTCTTACACTGACACTTGATTTATCATGGAGTGGTCGGTCTTGTATTGACGCTCATTTTATTTGAAGAGAACTCTTTCATTTATTGTTGTCGGTCTCAAAGACGTTCGGTTTAAATTGTTATTGTATTCTGTTTGAATCTAAATTGTCGACCTTGTGTCACTCATTAAAGTAGCCTAGAGAAATAAGTTCATACTCGGTGTTAACCGACCGGTTTATTGATTGTGTAAGAGAATTCCAAGGAGGAACTTCTCATGGTTGATTTTATTTGGTTTAGTATGACCGTGGAAAAAGGCTCAGGTTCTGACTCTATCCTGATATTCCGTGATTACGCCACCTCAAGTAGAGGAGGGTAACTCATGTGTGGGAATGGCAGGAGGTCCTTTAGCCTCAGGGTATTTCTATACCGAGGTGGTTTCACTGGACTAACCTCGGGTGGCGGTTTGTTGAATGTATCCCAGCCAGGTCCACCCGGGTGCAGAGAGCGGCGAGCATACGGGGTCATACCGTCCGGACAAATTGTAGAATAATTGAAATTGTTGATGTTATCGTTTGGTTGTGAATGAAAATCTTTGAACTCATAAAGTTTGATTGTGATATTGTTGTTAATTGAATTCTTATTGAAATTTTATAAGTTTACCCTTGTTTGTCTTTGTAATTTTTATGTGTGCCGTCCGGTATTTGATCGTACGGTTGTTCTCTTCACTGCAATGATCGTCCTTTTGGGTGTGAGCAGAAGGAACTCAAGACGAGTCATTGGAAGAAGCTCTGCAAGTGGAGCAGCCTTTGGACGTACTGCCGGAGAACTGTGAAGTACCGTCCGGTCCTTAGTTAAAAGTTGCTTATTTTAAATTCTGTAGATGACGGTCGGTTAAATTGTTTTTGTAAAACCGTCCGTCCTAGCCTTTAACTTTAGATTCACAACTTGTATATTTTCGAATGGCTAAGTTTTATGTTATATGTTAGTTTTCGTTATATATCTTTTACTCGTTCATTTCTACTGTTCTTTAATATTATTTCTGATAACTCCTAGAATAAAATATAACTTTTGTTATATATTATTGGGATGTTACATATATCAAACTTGAAGTGAATGACATTTATTAGTAATTATATATATTATGATTTTTCATTGAAGGAAAACTTCTAATCACAACACAATTTTATCTAATGAAAGCTAACTTATAGTCGACGGAAATTTTCAATTTTTTATTTTTTATAAAACTTAAATTATATTATTTTGAATAAAAAATTATAATAATATATCATATTTAAATTTCTTATTCAAATAATATATTTGATGATTGACAAATGTTA
This sequence comes from Vigna mungo, assembly GCA_036885675.1. Taxonomy (NCBI): domain Eukaryota; kingdom Viridiplantae; phylum Streptophyta; class Magnoliopsida; order Fabales; family Fabaceae; genus Vigna; species Vigna mungo. The sequence goes on along the minus strand of CP144697.1, from coordinate 26,400,062 downwards.
TTAAAAATGTAAAAGAAATTTATTTTCTTTTTAAACACTCAGACCAAATCCGACTTACCGGAAATCGCAAGCATATTTAAATTCTTATGTAATTGATGTCTAAAAACTAAGCTATGAAAGAAGAGTGTTGAATTGATTCAAGAACAGAATTAAACTGATTAAATAATTAAAATATGACATTAATAAATTAACAACTTTTCTCGAACCTACGTCTTAGCTTTATTTGCATTTATAAATTTGTGCCATCTTATTTTATAAAATGAATTTAAAAAAAAAAAGTTGTATGCCTTAATATATATATATATATATATATATATATATATATATATATATATATATATATATATATATATATATATATATATATATATATATATATATATATATATCTGTTTATCAATATATAAATATATCTTGTAAATAATTTCTAAACATCAACTGAGTAAACAAAATATCATTTTTTACATATTAACTTATTCAATTACAATAAATAACTACAACTTATAACTATTTATTGATTAAATTATAATTTTATTATATATTTAAATCCTTCAAACACAATAAAGAAATTAAAGTATTTTAAATTATAATTTTGTCTTTCAATTTTAATTCAACAATTTTAATATTTAATACATATAATATAAAAAAATAAAAGAAGTCCCTGCATTCATTTGTGACCAAATGGATTAACAAGTTAGACAAAATCTATTTTTTCATTCCTACTTACAATCTAACTCAATTTCATTAAATCGAATTGAAAGATGAGAACTGAGCTTATAAACTATTATTGCTCTTCTTGTCAACAACACTAACAAAACATACTTTTATGTTACATCTACGTTGCTATTCAATTAATTTCATTCCTAATACTAGCTAAGAACAATCTCAGTTCCTTGGCTTTCTGCTTGTGTTCAACAGACATGTCATTTTCTGAATCACTCAAATTAATCACTTCGATATTTTGGTCACTTGGTTTCAGAGATTTTGAGAAAAAATTGAATTTTTTAGGTGGGGAAGGGCTCAGAAGATCTATGATCTCATTTTTACCTGTAGTGGAAACGTCCTTATTGGTAATATATAAGTTGCTAGTATTCTGAATCAACCCAGTGTGTTCTATGTCATGTGATAGATGCAACAAGTCTTCTGTATTAAGATCAGCTTCATCAGCCATAGGAGTTGCAATCCTTGATACCCTTTCTGAAGAATCAGAGGCATTGAAGTTGTCTTGATCTCTCAAACTATTATCAAGCAATAAATTCTGAAGCTTTAGATCAAGCTCAGCAAGAGATGAATTAGTTTCCTTTTTCTTTGGTCTTCTTTTCTGATTATTTTGTTTCTTCCGTTGAGCTTTTCTTTCCTCAAACTCCAAAATCTTCTCACGGCAGGCACTGTGAATGATTAATAATGAAACAATAATGAAAGACTGTTCAAAAGACACAGCTCAAGTTGCAAGCAAGCAAAACATAAATTTGATAAGAATAAGATAAAATATCATAGCATTACCTTTCTATAAGATCTGCAGGTACTACTGACGTTTCTAGTCCATCCATTCCTTCCCAAGAAACCTCATAGCATTCTCTCCCATGCACTCTTCTGCTCTTGATGATTTCAGAGACAGGACACTTTACAGGGATCTGTGGTAGGATATACATTAGATTCATGGATATACATATCCTGGTTCAGAAAAAAGGAGCCTGGAGACAATTTAGCTTAAGTTTGGATTGAATAATGAATTGAAGGAAGTGAAAATGAATGGATTTAGGAAGAAAGGTAAAAGTCAGAATGTTTGGATTAAAGAAAAAGAGAAAAGTAAAAGGAAACAAAAAAATAATTATGAATGGTTTAATTAATATGGATGATACAATTATTATAAAAATATTATACTTTGAAATAAATAAAAAAATACATATTAAAAATATTAAATTTATATAATTAATTTTATTTATTTTAATATAAAATATATATTAAAATTAATTACTCTAAAAGATAATTAATTATACTTTTATACAATTAATATATTCTGCTTTCCTCAGCAAATCTACTCATCCTAACGAAATGGTTTTCATTTTCGTGTTTCCAATCTAACTTTATCACTGAAACAGTACATACGTCCATTTCCTCCCCTGAAACATAATACACAAGCTTAGTGATGAAACAATGAGTGCAGTAAATAAACGATTGTTGCTGGAATAACAAAATAGAAAACTTGTTGCAGACTTACATTGCTTAATCAACTATTTTACTGCAAAGATTAAACCCGTTTTTCTCACATATTTTTTTAAAGGTTTTAAGTCACCTCATTTGTATTACCTAGTTTGTGAGTTTACTCCTTTATTTTGCTTGTCTTACATGACAATGTCACCATTGAAATGCTTAGATTTTTGTCAACAATATTTATTTCTAACAAGATTCAAATACTGTAATGAAGACAAAAAAACATGACAAACTTCTTTTACCAAAGTGTTAAATTATATATCATTAAACCATTCAATTCTCAAAAACATCATAGTATATAAAAGTAAGTTAAATTGAAACGTAATTACAACTAAATTCATAATTACTCAATCCATATGCTAAATATAGTTTCATCCTAAAAGACATCATAAACTCTATAATATTGCTAACACGAGATGATCCTATTTACCTAAAGGAGACTTGGACTCATTTGCATCACCACCTTCCTGAAATGATAAAACAAAAATATTAATAGTAATAAGGATTGCCTATAATTAAAGTATATCAAGCACAATACTTCAATTATATTAGTAACTTACTTGAGGTTAGCGATCAAAGAATGAGGTTAATTCATCAAGAATCTTTCCTTCTTTCATTATCATGTAAGTTTTAAGTACACCCAAGGTTGTCTGAACTTGATATTCTAAATTGTTGTACTTCTGTTGCCACTTATTAGAAGATGATGATGGGACAGTGGTATGTGAAGCAAGACTTAAATCTGAAAGTTTCTTGTATTTCTAAATGAACTAGTAGGAACTGCTCTCAAACTCATGCATCGTACTCTCCCAGAATGCTTTGGGCCTAACACTTTACCAAAAACCTAATTAGGAGAAATCTCTGATTCATTAGTAGTACTTTGAGTCAAACCCACTTCAATTTATTCTTATAGACATATAACATCTTTTAGTTAAAACTCTAAATATTGAAGAAAAATGTTTGAAAATAAAATATTATAGTAGAACTAATCGTTATATCTTTTGTCGAGTCATTTACAAATGATTCATCCTTTCTTTATGAGTTTCAATGTATAGCTTTCCACGACTAGGCAGTTGTCTAGTTTTCACAAATTAAATAAAAAAAGAAGTTAAAATAAATAGTAAACCTTAAAAAGTAGTAAAAGTTGTCATGTTTACTAATATTCCTACCATCTCATGTCTTTTTCTTGAGAAAGGTTTAGAACTACCCGTATGAGGAGTTAGTTGCTTGTTGCGATTTTCTTTATATTTTTTACACATCTCTTATGAGAAAAACAATTGAGTTAATATACCAATAAAATAAATTAAGTACACAAACAATTCACACCATTCAAAATAATGAAAATTGTATCAGTGTTTATGGTTTTAGAAGATAAGTAACAAAATGAGTTCATTGAATTCTTTCTATACCGGTTGGCACATTACTTATGATTTGATCTTTGGTTTCATTGGATCATAAAACTCATTCCACAAATTATGCCTATGTGCAGCTCACTTACTACCAAGAGTTAATTTGCAATACTGTTGTACATTTCAAACGATCCTAAACAAAATCGAGACTTTTGAGAAAAAAAAACATAGTTAGTGTCTTAACATTTATAAGAAAATGTAACATTTCAAACGATGAAAAGTCATACATACATAATGATATATATACCTGCAACATTTCCTTTAAGTATTCCAAAAAGTAAGTGTTAAGAATGTTTGTTTTTCCATACCACCTTTCAAAATTAATTGGAAACAAATCGTCATCAGTTGTCAATATACCACAATATCCTGTAAGCACGTTTTGTCCTTCACCAATAGGCATGCCTATCTCATCAAACTCCACAATGATGTGTTCCCTAGAAGGTAAGTTATATACTTCTTTGACCTTGACCTTAATTTTCTTGATAACTCATTCTAAGTCTTTAACAATAAAACAACTTCGTCAACCATAACTACAATTAAAAAAATATACATTCAGAAAAAAAAAAAAAATATGACATATACCTATTGCATTAATAATCCAATACGACAAAGATTGTCCTCCAACTTGTTGTGTGGATGCGTAAGTTTGTTTTGTGTTTGTAGTGGGTAATGAGGATTCACATCCAACACGTGTGAATGTTTAAGTTTGTTGTGTATTTCACAGTAGGTAATGAGGATTCACGTCCAAACTAAAACATCCATACATGTTGAATGTGAATCCTCATTACCCACTGAAAACCCAAAACAAACTGACACATCTACACAACAAGTTGAGCGTCAATCTTAGTCGTATTGGACTGTTGATGCAATAGGTATATGTCATATTTATTTTTTTAGAATGCATATTTTTTTTAAATTGTAATTATAGTTGACTAAGTTGTTTTATTGCTAAAGACATAGAAGGAGTTATCAAGAAAATTAAGGTCAAGGTCAAAGAAGTAAATAACTTAACTTCTGGGAAACGCATCATTGTGGAGTTTGATGAGATAGGCATGCGTCTTAATGAAGGACAAGACGTGCTTGCAGGATATTGTGGTATATTGGCAACTGAAGATAATTTGTTTCTAATTAATTTTGAAAGGTGGTTTGGGAAAACAGGCATGCCTAACACTTACTTTTTGGAATGCTTTAAGGAAATATTAAGTATAAATATAATTATGTATGTATGACTTTTTATCTTTTGAAATGTTACATTTTCTTATAAATGTTAACACATTATGTTTTCTTTTTTCAAAAGCCTCGATTTTGTTTTAGGATCGCTGAAGCTAATGCACAACGATATTGCAACTTAACTCTTGGTAGAAAGTAGAAAGTGGGTTGCACATAGGCAGAATTTGTAAAATGAGTTTTATGATCCAACGAAAACCAAAGATCAAATCATAAGTAATGTGCCAACTGGTATAGAAAGAACTCAATGGGCTCATTTTGTTACTTATCATCTAAAACAAAAAACACTGTACAATTTTCATTATTTTGAATGATGTGAATTGTTTCTATGCTGAATTTATTTTATTGGTATATTAACTTACAATTGTTTCTCTCATAGGAGATGTGTAAAAAAAAAAAGAAAATCACAAGCAAGTAACTCCTCATATGGGTGGTTTTAAACCTTTCTCATGAAAAATGCATGAGATGATAGGATATTAGTAGACATGACAGCTTTTACGATTTTTTAAAGTTTACTATTTATTTTAACTTCTCTTTTTATTTAGTTTGTGGAAATTGGACAACTGACTAGTCGTGAAAAGTTATACATTGAAACTCATAAAAGGAAGGATGGATCATTTGTAAATGACGCGGCAAAAGATATGGCGGTTAGTTCTACTATAATATTATATTTTCAAATATTTTTCTTCAATATTTAGAGTTTTAGTTATATGCCTATAGGAACAAATTGAAGTGGGTTTGACTCAAAGTACTACTAATGAATCAAAGGTTTCTCCTAATGATGTTGTTAGTAAAATATTAGGCCTGGAGCATTCTGGGAGAGTACGATACATGGGTTTGGGAGCAGCACCTACTAATTCATTTAGAAATACAAGACTTCGACTTTCAAATCCAAGTCTTGCTTCACATACCATTGTCTCATCATCATCTTCTAATCAGTGCCAACAAAAGTACAACAATTTAGAATCTCAAGTTCAAACAACCTTGAGTGCACTTAAAGCATACATGATAATGAAAGAAGAAAAGATTCTTGATGAATTGACCTCATTGATCACCAATCTCAAGTAAGATACCAATATAGTTGAAGCATTGTACTTGATATATTTTAATTATAGACAATCCTTACTACTTTAATATTTTTGTTTTATCATTTCAGGAAGGTAGTGATGCAAATGAGCCTAAGTCTCCTTTAAGTACAATAAGATCATCTCGTGCTAGCAACATTTAAGGAGTTTATGATGTCTTTTAGGATGAAACTATATTTAGCCTATGAATTTTGAGTAATTATGAATTTAGTTGTAATTACCTTTCAATTTAACTTACTTTTATATACTATAGTGTTTTTGAGAATTGAATGTCACGATTCTATTGCCATCAAATATCAAACCTTTTGCAAGTAAGCTAAGTTGTACATACAAATAGTGTGATTTGGAGAGATTTTGTTTGCTCTGCAAGGTAGCCAGAGTCTACCAACTTTTCATTAAACAAACACGATAGTCTTCATCTACAGAAAAGTAATGTTTTTAGAACTTGACAAAATTGTGTCTGCCACCGAATTAGGTGACACATGGCAAGATCCCCTAACACTAGAAATGTAGTCTGGAGGCATATCCTTTGACTTATTTCTTTTTTGAAATTTGTTAATGTAGTTAACATAACAAAATGCTTTTAAATTTCATTCTCTAGGATAGTCATATGTGGTTGATTAAGTAATGTAGAAGGATTGATTAGATTCTATATATTCTTTTTAACCTTGTTCGCATGAAGTTGGATTTGAATTTTAATCCAACAATCAAAATGGATAGAAAAACATACCATCTGCTGTTTGATTATCTGGTTGAGTTGGAATTGCACTTTCAGAGGAAGAAGCTTTTACATTTACATGGGAATTTATACTAAATCTAATTTATTGATGTATACTGAAAAGTTTAGTAGGGGTTGAGCTAGACAAACAATTGTCAACCCTCAAAATAGGTAGGGGAGAAATCCTTATTAATACATTATAGATTTGGCGTAAAAGATAAAGCAAAAGGCATCTCTTCTCTTTATACAAATATATATATATATATATATATATATATATATATATATATATATATATATATATATATTTTGTGAGCTACCCATTACAAATGATTGATACCTTAGACTTCCAATTATAAAATAAGATGATAAAATAAGATGCTAGGGACAACTGACTTAAAAAAACACAATTTTTTCACTTATCTACTTAAATAAGAAAAGTCAATTTGAGATTGTTTATCTAGTAAAGGCAACATCTATTACAAACCTTAAACTCATGATTGAACTAAATCTAAATAATGTAGGACATGAAGAAAAGAAGATTTTTCTCACTACATGAATAAAAAGTTACTAGTCACCTTCTATATTTATAAAGAGTCGAATTTTTCGCCAACCATTCTACCAAGCAATTCTGCATCAGAAGAGCATCTTTTTCTTGAAAAAGGATTGAACAACTGATTAAATATTTGGCAAAGGAATGGACCCATTTTTTCAAGTGATTTATGCACAGATGTCCAATAGCCAATGCCATTACCAATTGAGAGAGAGAAGCACATGTTGGTTTGTTACCTTAAAAGCGACACAATGGCAGGTTATGAAACACATTCAAATGAATGAGTGTGAACGAAATGGATATCCTACAAGAATTCCTGTTTATTTTTATGTCATGCTTCTTATTTAGAGTTATTCAAAGACAAAGTTCTCCTTCCTATTATGATTATTTGAACTTGGCTTCTTACTATTGAAAAGAGGCCAGACAATCCAACAAAAGCCCAATACAGGTTGAATTCTCTTGAATGTGTCACTACCCTTTTAGAGTGTTAAAAGGAATTTTGGACCTAATGCAAGGCCCCATATGATTTCAGCTTGATAGATTCCACTTAGAGGTTTACTACGAGAGATTGATTGATGGACCTAAGCTAAACTTATATATAAGAGTTAACCTAAACCAAAGACCAAGAAAGGAAGCATTATTGAAACGTAATGCAAAGCTAAGCCCTAGTCTAAAAGTGAAGAAATAAGTCCAGACACAAGATGGGACCCTATTAGGTAGGATAGTGGGCTTAGTCAGCCCAACATAGGTTGTCCACCAAAAGGGGGAAGCTATCATGATTTGAGGTTTTCTAGATATTGTACCCCAAGACAAGAGGGTTGAGCTTAGAACAAGACCCATGGATGGATAAGATCACATCATAATAAAAGGTGTACAACTTCGGCCTTACTCCAAGGTAATAGGCCAAACCTCACTAGTCCAAATTGGATCATATTGTATGACAAAACCAAATATAGGCCAATAGAGCCTATGATGAACACAAATTAGCCTTGAGCAATGGGAGACTAAGTATGCATTTTTTTTTTCTGTTCTATTGGAGTGAAGGTTAGCCCAATGTTAGCATTCAAATTCCTTTTTGGCCCTGGCCAAAAAATACCACTTTTTCGGGCTCTCTAAACAAAGACCAAGTCCATCTAATTATTTTATTCTCATTTCAAGGTGGCCCAAGCTATTATTCGAATGGTATCAACAAAAGAAGTTTACCCTATTTAAATAATATAATTTGTTGTATTGTCAAAAGTAGGAAAAAGTGTTTGGTCTTTTCAATCAAGAGATAAAGGTAGAAAGGGTTTACTTCAATCGCCTACTCTAGGATAGAGCAGAGCTATAATCGAGTGAGGATTGGTCGAGGAAGTGTCATCATGTAGTTGGGTACAAATACGCCAATGAAATAGGACCATAAAGTGTCCAACGAAGCATGCGTGGTACGTAATCAAATATGGATCACATAGTTTGAATTGATCCACTTTTGAGGTGTTAAGTGAGGATTGCTCCATCTTTGAAGAAATGATGCACGAGATCTCTCTCATTATATTATGAAAGGGGGTACTCTCTTCTTTGATGTCCACAATATTATTGGGTTTTAATTTTGAAAGAGGTTTCAGGATTAAGCTATCTGGTGGTACTCGCAAAAAACTAAAAAGTTCTCTATTTTGAAAAACAGGAGGCAATATAGATCCACCAATTACCACTTTAACACTTTTTCAAATTGAACAAGCAAATATCAACATAAAGAACGCAAAGCTCTAGCAAGAGCAAACCATGGTTCTCTTTTGGGAGGACATGTCTCATGTCGAGGAGGAAGTCCTGATAAAGCGGATACAAGAGTTCTAAGACCACATTTGCACTTTGGAATAACAAAGGGGATTCTTATTTGAGAGTTCAAATCGTTATTTATCAAACCAACCTCCATTATCCACAGGAGACTAGAGGGAAACAACTAAGAAGTCCTTTGTTTTCTTTTTCTTTTTCTTTTAACTTAATATGTTGTTTAATTACTTTGTTGTGTGACTGATTTGTTTATGTGCATAAGCTTCATTTTGTAAAGGGTTTGTCGGCTCTTTCCAAAAGATTGAAATAAGTGTTTGTAGATGCAACGTAGTGTGTGTTTTATTATATGATATTCTTTGTCTTTTTTAGTTGAGATCTACTATGGATGCTTACTAGAGATAGACTAATATTTATGCTAACTATATTTGTTTGGTTTTCTTTTTTATGTTAAGCCCCCTAGATGCAAGTGTTTACTACTTATGAAAACATAATAAATACTATAGTTCAAAAAAATGTTTTGAAAATGAAGAATAAAGATGTATGCTTAGTGTATTGGAGATGCGTTTATTAAGCTTTTCTAGCTTTGAAGCATTCATTATTGAATCACATTCTCCATTACAAAATGCTTAATAAGCACATCTCCAATAAACCAAGTTGATACCATTTTTCTTCATTTTCAACATGTTTTTACTAACTTTATTGTTTATTATATTTCATATGTAGTAAAGATTTATATCTAGGGCTTTTCCCATATCATACATGTAAACATGAAAAAGAAAACCAAACAAACATAGTTATCATAGACAAGAGTCTCTCTTTAGTAACCATCCAGAGTCTCAACTAAAAGAAAAAGAACATCATACATTAAAACACACTATTTTGCATCTACAAACAATTATTTCAATCTTCAAGAACAGAGTTGGTGGATCCCTAATGAAATGAAGCTTATGCACACATAAACATACCAACCACACAACAATACAACAATGTAAACAAACATATCAAGTTAAAAGAAAAAGAAAAGCAAAAACAAAAGGACTTCGTAATTGTTTCCCCCTGATCTCCCACAAATAATGGAGACCACCCTGATAAACAATATTTCATGCTCTCAGATGAGAATCGTCTTCTAGTCTTCCAAAGCGCAAATGTCATCTCAAAGCTCTTGTATTCACTTTACCAAGACCTCCTCCTCGACAAGAGACATGTACTCCCAAAAGGCAGTCAGGGTTTCTTCTTGCAAGAGTTTTGTGTTCGCTACATTGAGAATTACTTGCTCAACTTGAAGAAGTGTTAAAGTGGCAATTGACGAATCCATATCTCCTCTTGTTTTGCCAAATAAAGAAACTTCTATTTATAGACATAGGAAGCTCTAAGATAAAAACTAGTCCATAGTTTTCTACGGGTATCACCACATGGTTTAATTGCAAAAACCCTTTCAAAAATAGAACACAATAATGTAGTGCATATCAGAGAAGAGTGTATCTCCATTTAGAATATAACAAGAGAGGTCCCCTGAGTCCTTTTTCTTCATAGACATAGCTCGATCCTTATTCGTTTACATACCAAATGTGCTTCGTCGTACACTTCCTAATCCTATTTCACTAGCTTATTTGTACCCGATTACATGACGGCACTCCCTTCGACTAGTCCTCACTCAACAACAACTTTGTCCTAGCATAGGCTATTGAAGTAAAGTCTCTTCCTTTATCACTTAATTGAAAGGATCAAACAATTTACCTTACATTTGACTGCAGAACAAATTATATTATTCAAATAGGTAAGGTAAACTTACTTTTTCGATTGTACTCGAATAGTGACCTAAGCCATCCTAGAAGGGGAATAAAGTAATTAGATGGATTGGACATGGACTTTATTTGGAAAGCAAAGAAAAGGTGGAATTTCCAGGCCAAGCCTAAAAGTTTATCTGAAAGAACCTTCACTTCAATTGAAAGGGGAAACAAGCATAAGCATATTTAGTTTGACATACCTCACGGAAAATCAATGTTCATCAAAGGCTCTGCTGAGACTAGTAAAACCCTATTGCTTGAGGAAATTAATTATTCAAAAAATGACCCCTATTAGGTTTTTTCATACTTTAAGGTCCAATTTGTTTGGACTTGTTAGGTTTGGCCCATTACCTTGATTGAAGCCAAACGTTTACACCTTTTATTATTAATATGTCATTTTATCCACTTAAAGGTCTTGTTATAAACTCTCTCATCTTAAGGTAGGATATCCGTAAACCTTAAATCAAGGGAACTTCTCTTTTTTGGTGGACTGACTAATAGGATCCCATCTTGTGTCAGGTTAAGAGCACTTAGTGGAATCCAATTTCGTCTCTGTTAGCCTGTGGCTTAACTTTGCATTAGAATTCAATACAGCTTACTTTCCTGATTTTGGATTAAACTTCTACTCTCCTAATTCAGGCTATAAGCTTTTGGTTTAACTCAGCCCGTAATATGAGCTTTTCAATAGGCGTCAGTAAATTAGATTATTATAAATTCTCACTTACTCATGTAAATGCAAAAATGACTTCCCGTTGAAAATGGAATTCCAACTCAGCAAGAGAATCAGCGACCAGATGGTTTGTCTTTCTATCCATCCTAATTGTTGAATTCAAATTCAAATTCAACTTTATACGAACAAGGTTAAAAACATTATATAGAATCTAATTTGTCCTTATATCAATCAAGATAAAACATTCATCTAAAATATTTCTTTATTACCTCTAGATATAATAATACATTACATAAACAACCACAAGTAACTTTCCTAGAGAACTTGAGCTTTAAAAGCATTATGTTATGCTAACTACCTTAGTGTTTTTCGAAACAAAAATAAATCAAAATATAGGCCTAACCAGTAGAAAGAAGATTAAGAAACTACTTCTTTCCCTGGTCTTCCTGCTTATCACTAACGTGACAACTAGGTCATAGCCTCTTAAATGAGTGAGTTGCTTTGTCCACGACACTTCCAGCCTTAACGCAAAATTCCTTATGTTTGTTGCGGAAGTGTGAATGCGTTTGTTTGCCGTACCTGAATCTACCACTTTAATATTCCTTAAAAATAAATGGAGAGTTGTCTAGGGGTTTTAAATCACCTGTTGCATTTGATGCATTTCCACATCAATTGTAGAAAGCCATAGCAATGTCATGACAAAATTTCTTTGACTTGAATGAATTTGATGAAGACACTTCTGAAGCTTGGCATTATAGAGTTGAAAAGAAATCTTGCCATGCATCACCAATTTGGATGGAAGGCACAATTTTGGCTAGTTCTCCACACAATTTTCTACAATTGAAGACAATCATGCATGTTTCATGAAAACTCACAAACTTTGACTACCATGCGAAACAAACAAAAATCTCCCCAAATCACATTGCTGGTATAAAAAACAAACTTTGTACAACCAATTTACATGGTAAAGATTCGATATCCATTGTCAGTAGAGTTGTGACATCCATTTACTGAGTCATCAAACGAGTCATGTTAAGACAGCCAAGACTTATTCGTATTAGCCAACAGGGTGCCCCAATAGAGCCCAAAGAAAGACCTAAGCTTACATAAACCATCAAAGAAATTCATATCACACTAGATAGCTTAGAAACTTCCTATGGGAAAAACCTGTCTTATGTGATTTCAAAAGTAGAAATGTGTAATTGGCTTTGTCACGATAATTCCTTCCCTTAAAGAAATAGCATTAGACTGTATTGTATTCAATAGTTGCCAAAGAGGCCAAGCCTTCTTCACAACATCTGCCATTGCCATTGATTTTACCACACCAGAAGCCCCCGCAATAAGTGTGGCCCATTCATCGCTTGCCAAGGCCCTATCCAACCTTGCTAGTTTAATCCCCCTTCAATAAAATTTGTGCCTATATACCAAAAATCATTTGAGCCCTTCATCTAAACAAAGTTTCGAAAAGAAGAAGAGGAAGGCCTAGTGCCTCGTGCTCCCCCTTTCCTATCCTAAGAAGTTATAGTAGCATTCCCATTTCCAGCTGAGAGTCATGAAAGGAAGATGATCATGATGGTTGAAAGGTATTGCCAAAATAATTTCCTTTTAGTGGGCTTTTGGCTCCCATAAATGGTTGAGAAGAAGGACCATATCAATCAACTAATTCATCACAGTACAGGAAAGAATGAAGCCTCGTGTTGGCAGTTCTAGACCAAGAGAGATATTCATGAGAGAAAGAGAGGAGGATTGGTGCTCCATCTTGGAGCTTTCTTCATTATTTTTCTCCATTATGACCTCTTCCTTGTTAAGTTCATCTAGAGATTTCCATTAATGTCTTTGATTCTATTGAGGTAAAGGACTGAAATTGGACATTTTTCACTTTGAGGCCCTTTTGTTGTTTCACCCCTGGAGACGAAAGCCCTTCCGAAGGCTTTGGGGACATTTTCTCTTTCAATGTGGATTTGAGCTGGCTAAACCTCTTTTGCTTGTGCATCACCCTTTTTCATGGGTCCCTCAATGGCTTTGATTTTCAAGCAAGCCTAGTCGATTGAACTACAACAACTAAGTGAAGGAGAGGTACCATACTTTCTCCTTACCAATCCCGATATATCCTAGCCTTGTACGCAATCAAGGGGACATATAGATGTCAAACCTTCTTTGTGAAAGACATGTTTCTCCTAGGTTGGCTGTCAAAGCCTTGGGAGAGCTAGATTGGTGATTTGATTAAGGTGAAGCAACTTTTGTCATCTTTTACTTTTGGCTCCCTAGGCAAGGCTTTTGAAGTCCTAGGAATAACATAGCTAATTTGTCACATCTCGAGTCTCCTTATTGTCCCTCTTCTAAAGTCTAAAGTGAGTTCTCTAAGGAGGCCAGGACTTCAAACCTATACCTTATAATTTCACTAGGTGGCTAACTCTCATTGATCAACTTTTTTCTAGCTCTATCAAATCTCCATGCTAACCTTTGGACCTGCATTTAAGGGCCTTACCTTTCTCTCAACGACTTGAGGTTAGGCAATCTTCGACGACAACTCGCCTTCTTCTCAGGGCAATTGTCCTTTCATATCTCACACAGTGGTAACAGATAGTAAGGAGATATTCATATTCAACCCTCAAGGCATGACCGTCAACTTTTATTTTGGAAACTAGTGGTTTGGAGAGATCGGTAAAGAATGCTAGACAAGAAAATCAACCTCTATCTCCAATTTATCCATCCTAATAACCTCGGTAAGAACTTGTGTAATTACCCTCGAGACGCTCGACAATAAAATGCTAAGGCAATCCTGGAAGTCTGGCCAACGCAAAGACTTTATGGATCCTTAGATTAAGCTTGAGAAGGAAGGTTGTCAGGGTTGCACCCATAAATAGTGACCAAAGATTAACCAGGATCCTCCAAGCAAAGCATTATGATAGTCTTGGACATTCTTGAACTTTACAATGAAAGATCCACCTCCAAGATCAACTAGTTAAAGAGGTATAGTCTGCTTCCAGAGGTTCATTATTTTGTCATGAAGCCTTCAATAGCCCATGGATCTTACAAGCTGCATTACAACAAGTCTCATGCTTTGATTGAGCAAGTTGTCTATGTGAGAGGAGAACTAAATAGAGAGCATTACTTCCTCCAACACCATAATTTTCTTATCCCTTCTTTGTTGATCATTTCAGAGCTATTATCCACTTCTTCCTCAAAATTTTCAACGAGAGGGGGATCTTCTTCCTTAGTTCTTATCTTAACCTTCTTTATCGATCCATTGTTCTCAATGTGGCAGAGGTTCTTCTTTTTCACAAAGCTCAACAGCAATAGTGCACTCCGTTTTCAAAGATAGACTTGTCTTGAAACAACTTTTACAATCCTACACTTGCCTTATCCTACCCTTGACTCTCTCTTGATAGAGACTAAAAGCTTGACCAATAAGAGCAAATCATTGTTGTAGTCAATTGCTTTAGAATTGGACACCTTACTCCAAAATCCCATAATTCCATATCATGATGTGGCATCATTCAAGTACATGCAGATTGAGATCGTAGAAAAATAAGCGTGAGTGATATAGGTACACCTAATTTCAGATCAGTTATTGCAAGAACTATAAATAAAGGACCAAGATCTCCTATGAAACAGAAAAAATCATTCATATATAGCATAGTCCAAGCGGACCCATTAAAAATCTTTATTGAACTATGACTAGCCATCATATTAGGAAATGTATATTCTAAGCATGAGCAGTTGCTATTTAAGTTTAAAATAATGTTTAAACTTTTAGATCTTCTTCATATGAACTCAGACAGTAATGAAATATTAATTTGGTAGTGCAAAGGGCTAGTAGTACCTCATGTAAAGGAAGGTCCAGTCCAACTTTAGATGAAGTTAAACGCAAATTGGCAAATCGTCGTAAATCTCTTTCAGCTATACTTGGAAGGATATACCCATCTATTTAATGAAATGGCAATCAGCATCACAAAATAACTTCCAAACGTCCAGTCCAGATAAAGCACAGCTCAAGTTTTATATTTCCAAATGTCTAGGAATTTCAGGTTAAATGTAAGGATTAAATGTTAACCCTATTCATTACATGAAGAACAAACACTTGACGGTAAACCCAAACCACAAAAAAAAAAAAAAAAAAGATGTTAAGATGTTTTACCATTATTAATCATTCAATTGTAGATATGAATTGGAGATCTATAAGAATAAGTGTCAAAGTAGATGGAGAACCTGTTTTCTTCGAAGGCCACAGAAAGAATTCAGCACATAGCTGCTGGAGTTTAGTACGTTGAAACGTATATTGAGCAAAAGCCCTACATAGAGATGAGTAAAACATTTTAAGTAAACTATAAATTGTTATACAGTTTATACTCCAGATCTAATTTTCAGATTACATAAAAAAAACTCCATTTAAGAATCACAAAAATTTGATTGCTTGATATTCGTAACTGTTTCAAATGAACTTCATTTCAGTTTTCAGAAATTGATGTTTATACCTGTTGAATAATTAATACTAAGAATCATAACAGAAGAAGTATGAGATGCACTAAAAATCCCAGGTCAATTGTCTACGTTTTCACATTCCCTGATTGGTTTGTTTACTGGATATATTTCAATCTGTACAGAGAATCAATCTATAGGAGTTGCAAACAATCCACTAAAAAAGGTAGACCTACTTGAGCACAATATCTGAATCTGCTGAGTGACATTTTGGCTTCATATAAGCATTAATTACTTCTAAAATGTTATCATCCAGCCCAAAATCATTCTTGCCTCCTGTATATACAAAAGATAGAAACCGAGATCCAAAGTTAAATGGCAAATCCTCCATTTGACAAATGATTGAAAGTCATCTTTGTATACAAGTTGATGCAGACAAGACAATGCATTCTAGACGACATAAAATAAGCACATAGGTACTGGGTATATACATTACATCACATGGTTTATAATCTATATTATATTAGGCCTAACTGTAGCGTCCTATTCCTTTACAATTTACATTTATATGGACAGTAAACAGTTAGTGTTAATTTAGGTTTTGTATAATATACTAATTTAGCTAATATCTTATTCAGATATCAAGTTATTTTACTACTCTACTTTAACTTGTTTATATTTATTATGGTACTTTTGTTATTCAGAACTTTACTTATGTTATCAGACAGTGGTAATTTAACCTTGTATGGTTCCCATTTTGACAAGTGCTATATAAGTCATTTTCCAGCTATGACGAACTAGGAACTAGGCAGTAAATGAAAAAATTGCTTTCAGGGAGTTATTCTTATGATATTTTTGTCCTTTCATCTTCTTCTCAGATTTGTAACCACACAGCCTTTAAATATTCACTCTCTATCGAATCCCAAACAATTTCTTACCTGAAGTTTTTATAAACCCCTATCAAACACAAAACAGACCCTAATAGCCATTGTGTGATCCTTTAATCCTGGTTCTTTTCCTTGCATACCGACCCTTTTCCTGCATACCCTATATTAGTATTTAAATCTCATAATTCTCTCAAAGAACCCTTAATTTTGAATTTTTTTTATCCATTGAATCATAAACTTTCCACTGTCTAGCATCAGTGTCCAGTATTTTAGGGAACAATATAGCAATAAATAAGGAACTCGTTCAATAATATTTGTCTTAAACTATCAAAAGTAAGGGATAATTGGTTCATGACATGGTAGGTGGTCATCTACCTTATCCAGGGCTTCGACCCAAAAGATTTTGCTAGTGGAAAGGAAAGGGCGTGAAATTTACAAAAATATCAAACCATGTCCATTCAAAAGTTTAAGCTTTTCAAATAGTTGGCTTATGATCATGGATAGTTTAACAAAGTTTACCACTTGAGTAATACAAGTAGGAGGACAAACGACATGGTCATTTCACATAAACATATCCAAGATATCAAATTTGAAAACCAAACTGTCAAACTAATATGCAGACTATAACACAATTCCGGACACTTTACTAGTCAATAATTCTGAACTTTAAAGTTTACATATATTATTTACAATTAATAACATGCAAACAAAATCTCTCTTCTTTGTCAAAATATTAAGTGCACTATCACATAACTAGTACACATAATGTCTCTAATTCTCTGGAAAGTATACATATATTATCAATTTTGAGTTACGTTCAAAATAATTACAACTAAATTTATTGCAAAAAACCTTTTTTCAAGTAACAATTGTACAACATTAAGACTAAGATTATCAAATTAGAATGCGACATATTAGAAGGTATACCTCTTCTTTTCTTCACCCATCCAAGTCCTTCAGAAGCAATTTTTTTAAGAACATCTTTGTCCCCAATTGATTTGACTATCTGACAAGCCGACTCCTACAGCCATCAAAAACATTAACCATAAGCATAGGCATATGTAAGCACATGTAACTTCGAGCTCTATTATACAACAAAGGGTGAAAATACGAAAAGGTAAACTCTTGAAAGGCAGATTTTAAGACTTACTGGACCCAGACCATGAACTCCTTGATAGTAGTCACTGCCAAGAAGCAAGGAGAGAGCAATCTGAAGATCACAACTCAGTCATTAGAAAATAACACAATATCCTTGAAGAAACATATTTATCTATCTATCGATATATCTATATATATGTGTGTCTGTGTGTGTTTGTGTGTGTGTGTGTGTCTATATATATATATATATATATATATAGAGAGAGAGAGAGAGAGAGAGAGAGATAGGATTACCATTCTTACACTTATTGAATAAGACATAAATGTCACTAGTTTTATTATTAGATCATCAAAACGTGTAAGGAAGAGAGGGGTAGGAGTAAACACAACAAAAATAATCCCAAAAAAGCATGTGAAAATTCTATATTCAACATGAGGCACAAGCAACCATTTCCAAATTTCCAATTCAAACAATTGAATGTCAAATATGCTTCACAGGGTAACCTCAGTTTTAACAGGCTTTTCAATTACCGTTCCCTTGATGGTGTTAACCATAAGATATATTTTAAGTATTGTACGTGGAACTATTTTTCTTGTGTGGACCTTCACATGCATAAAATCTAACTCAATTGTATTGAACAGTGGACAAAGAAAGATCATCTATTAAAAAACAAAATAAGAAAAAGAACAAGTAAACATTGTGGTTCATAAGCATGTTTTCAATGACCAGTTACCAATGAGTCCCTTCCAAGTCCAAGTTTTCTTTCGATATCTGACATCTCATAACAAACAACATATCCACCGTCTCCTAAAACATCAAGAAATGACTACTCATTAATCATATGAAAACATAATTAATACAAAAAATTCAGCATTAATTAAACAAGATGACCTACTCACCAAGGCAGATATCCCTATACACTGTCCTTGCACCAAAAAGGAATATGTCTGAATCTAGACTAAAACATCCATCCTACCATAATTATTATGAATCACAGACAACAATGATTATAGGTTAGCTGAAAGCAATGGCATAAGCATCCAATTAAATCAAAAATTACAATGTGGACAGAAAAAGAATATGAAGATAGATAAGTATACACCAGTGCTTACACATAATGATTCAAAATTCAACAAAGCACATTGAGCTTCAGCTTCTTCAATCCTGAATATAGAAAAGATCAAGATAATATTAGTTCAACAGAGCAGCAACTTCTTTATTATCCAGCAGTGCAATTTTTCAATCAACTATTAAATGAAAAACAGAGATCAGAAACATTCATTTATAAACATGAGCCTAGACTGCTTAGTACCGCTACGAGAAGACATCAAGCACATTTTCAAATTTGTATTCAAGCACATTGCCTACCATAAAAAATATTCAGCACCTTGTTTCTCTTTTAATGAATCAGTGCCCTCATATATACCAGCACTAAATTAAAGGAAAACTTATTAGATCAATTGACATTGACCAATCAACACAGTAAAAGCAAAAGACTTTCTTCTTGAACTATTATTACTATTATAAAATAATAAATTAATGTTCAGTTTTTATTGAATTTAAGTAAAATATATTTAATACTAACGTTTACCAGACACAATATGAGAGCATCAAAACATAACACTGAACCTTAACATCAATACTATTGTATATTACCCATTCAAACAAGAAATTCCAAGAGCCATCCCCAACATTTTAGCCTCTCTAATCATGCAAGAAAACTCAGACCCCATATTTCTCTGTAACGAAGTCACTTTCTGTAGCTTTGTTTCGTTTTGTGCTACCTGCATTATTATTATAAACTAACTGAAGTTAGTGCAGAGACAGTTGGAAAAGTATAAACAATACGTAAAAGTATGGAAATGTATAAATTATATAAGGGAAACCCCATCAGAAAAGAAAGATGAGAGGTCCACCAACCTCCTTTCCAACATTTAAACGACGCCTATAGGTTGATAATTTTATGGCAGGAATTGATCCATCTACCAGACATCAAAGCTTAGTCATTGGGAAGAAATATGCATGAATAATGTAAATGCAAACACATTCAAATATTCAGTTCCACAGTCACAGAACACCCATCTCTTTCAACATACTTTAACTTAAAAAAAAAAAAAAAAGCGAGGATATCACACTATTTGGTTGCCAAATGTGTAAATCTTCGTCACATTGATCCTTGAAACTAAGAAAATCCATAATAACTCCAAGATATCACTTAAGTTTTTAAGCTCCAGAACTTGCCCGGCAAGTTTAACATAAACATGTTAATATTATTACTTAAATCAAAGTTTTTTTTTTTCAAATTTTGAGCTAAAGTGATTAAAAAATTTTGGACATTTTTCTCAAAATTGTTACTTTCAGTATGTGATAGTGTATATTTCAAAAACTAAATGGTGTTTTACCCTTCAAAAAACGAAACCCCCCAACTCTGAAATTACAAAAATTGATAAACCTGTGACGAAGACGAGGCTGCAATTGAGCGCAATGAGTGCT
Organism: Vigna mungo; assembly: GCA_036885675.1. NCBI lineage: Eukaryota > Viridiplantae > Streptophyta > Magnoliopsida > Fabales > Fabaceae > Vigna > Vigna mungo. The sequence continues at coordinate 26,379,731 of CP144697.1, read as the reverse complement.
CGGAGTCGGTGAAAGAGCCCTTTAAGATACACTTTCTCCTTTACGCAAGCGTGGGACTTGCTCACGCTGTGAAGCTGCACCATCCAGCACGAGAGGTCTACGCACACCCTCTTGTTCCTGACCAACAAAACAAAGATCGGCGTCAACGGCGAACACCGTTCAGAGGGAAAAAACGGAGTTTTGAGGAAATTGAACACACTGTAGATGGTGAAGGGGAACCCTTTTCTTGCACGATTCCAGCAGGTCCCACAAGTTCTTCACGCCCATTGCAATGGAGAGCGAGACTGTACGTTGGTGAGAGGGAGAAAGAAAGAAACTTTTTCAACGAGAGGGAAAACAAAGGAAGGGTTTACTCATTTAAGATTTTGAAATTCAAAAGATAACTCAAGTTGACAAGGGTTTCATGTCTATGTTCTTTACCATTCGTCATATCATGCTTTCTCCTACTCTTAAAATATAGGTTTAATGTCTGAATAGCTCTTTTTTCATCTCAACTAAGTCTTTATTTTCTTAACATTGAATTAAATAGGATTTTCTCGTCAAACTGAGATGGCCATTAAAAAGGGTATCTTGACAGTGTAACTTTTTATTACGTGGCATTAAAAACGAATTGTATTTTTTTAATTTTTAAATTAAAAAATAAAATATATTGAGTCACATTTTCCATGCTACTTAATAAAAAACTATACGGTCAACATATTATTCTTAATAGCGTCATCTCAATTTGAGACAAGGTCCTATTTGATTCAATTTTAAAAAAATAAGGACTCAATTCAGATGTCAAAAAAGTAAGAAACCTATTTAAAATTCTGGACGAAAATAGAAATTTATTGAGACATTAAACCTAAAATATATTTTCTCGTCCAAACCACGTAAAAGTCATCACTACATTAAAATATATACAATTTTATAATTTTTAGAAGTAATTAACCAAAAGATAAAAAAAATAAAAAATATATATAATTTTGTGAACATAATATTAAAAAACTACGTAGTCACTATTTTAAAAAAATATATTTAAAATATGAAAAATTATTTAACTGTTTATTTTATTATATAAAAAATTAAAATTATCTAATTAAAAGAAAAGATAAATAGTTCAGTATATATTTTATTTTTAATATAGTAAAAATAAAAATAATTTTAACATATAAATTTTAATTTAATTAATTTTATTTAATCTAATTAAATATATAATGACTTAATAATTAATGTTGTTAATGTAAGAACCTAAAAAATAAAATATTATGGTTGATAGGTATATTAAAATAATAAAACTAGGTATTTTAATTTTAAAATAATGAAGCTTAGTATTTTAATTTTAAAATAATTAAATAATATAAATATTATTTTTTAAACTCGTCTTGTTATTTAAAACACTAATCATATCTCTAAAACTCTTTAACTTTTCACTTCTTTCTTTTATAAAGCAAGTAAGTTTTTGTTCCCTTTTGATGTTTTGTTCCTAAAATATTTAGTTCAGCGACGACGCATGTTTCATCCACCTTTCTTTTCTTGTTCTTGTTATATAAAAGTTGACAAAATCACAAATAAATTTTTCGAGACGTGTAGATCATTGTCCTTACGAACTTATTTATAGTGTGTTGCGTAAGTCATCCATGAGACAACAGGAACTTTTCAAACAAATTTTAGGATCCCATCACTAGCAATGAACTCTAAAAAGAAACTAAAAAGATAGTTTGAGGAATAAAGTTTCCTTTTGATATGTTATTTTTAAATGCAGGAAATGTTCTATTTATAAAGTAGAAACTTTGTATAAACTCATTGCCACAATAATGAATAATAAAAATTGTTGGCATTTGAATAAGAAAATAAAAATTGTGCACTTATAAACGTTAATGAGAAAATAAAAATTGTTGACCAACATTTAAAACTAACATTTCTTTTGCAATTATTATTGTTTTATAATAGTTCCATGTTGGTCAATGGTCTTAAGAGCTCGCTTTGATTTCAATTTTGTGGGTTGTAGGTGTTTTTAGAAGTTCCTTACATTTGAAGCAATTGTAGGGCATTCTTAGATCTATGTAGTTCTCTTTAAGGTAAGGGGAGCTAGTAACCTTTGTTATTGTTATTTCAAATTCACGAGTTTAGTTAGATTGTGTTGAATTTGGTTAAACTAGAATTTTGCATGCTAATGTGTATATTGTAAATGGAATGGTTTTAAATAATTAATCGATTGCTTGTTACTATGATGAATCCTGTTAGAATGAATCTTGATTGCGATTTGGTTGTACTTGTGAAGTTAGTAATGATATTGGATTAAGAAGTTGAGGATGAGAAGGCTAAGTTAGTTTGCAAGATAATTTTGGTCTAAAAATGAGGTTTCAATAGGTGACTTGGTGAAATAATGGTCTAGATGAAGAAAAGGAGTTTTAGAAATTGTTTTGTTGTTATTTGAAACTTGTTTGAGTGATGTATTTGTAAAGAAATGGTTTAGGAATGTAAAGTAAACAATTGATGGTGTCTTGAAATGGATCTTTTGTGTATTTTAGAGGTTTTGGATAATGAGATTGCAAATTAGAGGTTCTGTGTCAAAATGGAAGTTTATAGGAGAGTATTGGTAAGTTATTTTTGACTTGTTAAAGTCCTTAGTTGGTCAAAAATGAGCTAGAACTCGTGGAATTGAATTTTGGTCTCTAAGATGAGGATTTAGTTATTTTTGAGTTGATATCTTGTTGTAAACAACTAATAATTGGTTTTAAACATGTTATACATGTTTGTTTAGGTCTATAATAGCTTAAAATTCGACTTATGAGTGTTAGAAGTTGGTAAAAATGGTTAAAATAGGTCATGGATGATTTAAGGGTGTTATTTGTGCAGTTTTCATGTTGCATAATTATGTAGCAAGGCTAGGCGAGCAAGAGATGTATGCTGGGCAAGTTTAAGTGAGTTTTGACAATAAGTTCCAATGGTTAAGCGAGTTAATTTGTTGGGCTCATGGAACTTCCTGTTTAGGCTCTTAGTGGGCAAGTGGGGACTACTCGTTGTGCGAGCTTTAGAGGTTTATGGCAGTGAAGTTTAGGGGCTGGGCAAGCTTTCTTGCCATGCTTGGGAAGCCCTCTGTTTGGGCTCTCACTGGGCGAATTGTTTATGTTCGTTGGGCGAGTGAGTTCGAGTTGTTGTAGATATTTTGAATTCTCTTCTCTTTTATGTTTGGCTTTTAATGATGGAATAATATGTCAATTGCTCATTAATGTGATTTTAAATGATATGATAATATGAATAGTTTGATTCAACCCCATTTGGTTTTGAAAGAATTTCTATGGTGAAATTCTTAATGTTTGTTTCAAGTGAGTGATGTATTGATGTAGGGACTCAACTTGGAAGTTATCTTGATGTTCCAATGATTGCTCCATCTCAAATGACGAAGGGGATTACGTGGTGAGAAGTAACAGGAGATCCTAGTCTATGGACTAGTGTTTTTTGTCCATGGGTGGTAGACGGATTAACCTTGTGTGGTAGTTTGGAGACAGTTGTTTCACCACTACAAGCGATAAAGTTGTCATAGTCTGACATCAATACATCTATCTGAATGAGTTTACCTAGGTTAATAACATGATTAAGATGTTTGGTTTCTTTTGAATGAAATGAAATGTATAATGTGAATCTTAATGTGTAATAATTGTTTATTCATTTTATTATCAGCTCACCCTTCTTTTGTATCGTTTGTTGTTTGATTGGATGTGTTGATTTTTTGTGGTGATGGTCATCCAGTAGGTGTGAGCAGAGGGTTATGACATGTCTCTAGAGCAAGCCTTTGATGAAAATAGTGTTAATGTATAGACAATATATTACTTATGTGTTTTCGTTTTCCAACTTTAGTTGTATTTGAGGATCTGTTTTGTACATAGTTATGGGATTAAAAATTTTTATATATAAAGTTTAATTTATGGTTATATTTAGATAATTGTATTTATATATATTTTATATGTCCAGTTAACAGTTCTTATTCGATTTAATCAGTATATTAAATAATAAAGTCTAATAAGATCCTTTAAGTTTTTCATAATAAAGTAGTCTAATCTATTCTATATTTAGATCATATTTACATACTATTTATTATATTATAGAATTATTATTAAGTCTAGGTGAGTATTATATTAATAAGGAGATAGATTTCTCTTCCATTCTAATCTTATAAATACAAAAGAAATATTCATTTAATAATCACTTTCATTTAATCCACATTTAATAAATAAATATAAATTTTTATTTAACAATTGAAAAATTACTAATGATTATTTTTTTTCATAAATAACTAACAAAATACAATTAAAATTTTAATACTAAAATTAAATTCTTTTTATTGTATTTAAAAGCAATACATATATACTTATTATACTACCTATTCTAAAGTAAGAGATTAAATGGTATATTTTTTAGTATAAATAATTATTTTAAAGGTATATGAAATAATATATCTTTTTATATAGTAGTATAGATATTTATTTTAAATGTATTGTAAGGAAGTATTTGACAAAAAGGAGACTTTTTAGAAATATGAAATTAGGAAAAGTGCTTATTTCTATTTTCTTTTTAAAAATAACTCTGCATGGAATGACATATTTAAAAATAGGCTTAATAGTCCTGATGGTTCCTATTTTTGTAAAGTGCGTTCACTTTGGTTCCCATGTTTTTTTTTTCTGTTCAATGTTACAATCAATGACACATCACCCTTGACACATTGTCATCATCTCCTACCTCCAAAAACCTTAATTTCTCCTTACACAAAAACCCTAGCCACCACCTAACCCTGACCACCGTCGCCACGGTCACGACCAGCCACCGTCTTCTCACCTCCATCATTTTCTCTGTCCAACAACCACCCAAAAACACCACCCATGGCCACCTACCAGCACCTTCATTGGCACCACTCGTGCATCCAACAACAACCACCACGAAACCCATTATCGCGAATCAAATGAACCCAAAACGAAAAACCCCAAGTTCAGAAACCCTAACATTCCCAATTTGAACCCTCATCCCTCACTTCGCAAAACCCATACTTGCAGGGAAGAAAAAAAAACCCTAGTCACTCACAAAACAGAGAAGAACCAAGAATTTCCCAAATCAATTTTGAAACGAAAATCATACATTCCAATTTACAAAAACCAGATACCACAACAAAAACCCCTAAATCGAAACCCTCAATCGCTATGGTGGCAGCGCAAACTGGGAAGAAGATGATGGTGAAGGCGCGCGATGAAGATGGTGGCGCGTGGAGGTGGTCGCAGCGGCGTCATGGTAATGGTCTTCTGGGTTTCGTTTGCAGGTATGTGGTGATTGCGGTGGTGGCCTGAGGGTTTAGGTGTGGCGGCGCTGGGGTTAGACTTTTAGAAGGAAAGTAGGGTTTCTATTTTTGGTTGGGCTGAAGGTTGAAGAAGATGGTGACGTGGCTCTATGTTTTGTAATGAATGAAGGTTGTTCAATCTAGTCCTCATTTATGTTAATTATTTTCGAATGTGGTCCCTATGATGATGACACTGATCTAGTCCACGTCAGAACATAAATGACAGCTCACTTTCTAATTGCATATGTGGAGATCTGGCCGTTAACGATTTAAACGGTGTTAGCAAAAAGGATCAAACTGAACAAAATTTACACTCTTTAGAACAACATTGAACACGAAAAAAAACATGGGGACCAAAGTGAATGCAATTGACAAAATAGGAATCATAAGGAGTATTAAGCCTTAAAAATAAATATGTAATTTTTTCTTCGATTTAGTAAACATATTAAAAAAATACTATCTAATAAAGTTTTTAAAATTTTTTATTATAAAACGGTTCAACTTATGTTTAGTTAGACTATATTTGTATATTATAATTAAATTTGACATTATAATTAAATATCGATAATTGGTAAATTAATTATTATTTATTATCATGTTATTATATTTTTATTATTTTAATATAAATATAATTTTATATTAATCTTATAAATATAATTAATATTTTTTTTAGAAAACATTATCTTTATAACTAATACACATATCCTTACCTTACTTTTCGATTTAACTTTCTCACTAAAGTATTGAAAAGTGATTGGTAAGAAGATTCCGGTTTTTCTTAAAAATAAAAACAATTCTTATAAATTATTATACACTTTTTATAACAGAAATAAAAGAAAAATAATGATAAATAATATTTTTTTTTTCACAATATTTTAATATCATTTTATCTTATTACGTGATTGTTGATTATCCATAGTGATACTTATAATTATTTATTAATAATAAGACGTAAATAAGTAAAAATGTTATAAAAATTATTTTCAAATATTATTATCCATAAAAGAAAAACATGAAAAACAGTGTGGGAAGGACAATTGACAGTGAGTAGAATACTGCAGTCACTCGGTTGCATCTTCAAAATCTCATCCTTTCTCTCTCTTCTCCTATTTATTCTCCCTCACACCAACACTTATACACACAGTGTGCAGCTGCAGCAGCAACCAGAGAAGATGGCTCTGCAACTATGGGAGACACTGAAGGAAGCCATAATTGTCTACACCGGCCTTTCTCCGCCCACCTTCTTCACCCTCCTCGCCCTCATTCTCGCCATCTACTATGTAATTACGGGCCTCTTCCCCTCCTCCGACCACCGCCACGAGGCCCCCCGCGACTTCGAGCCCCAGATGGAGCCTCTGCGACCTCCCGTTCAGATCGGCGAGGTCACCGAGGAGGAACTCAAGGCCTACGACGGCTCTGACACCGAGAAGCCCCTCCTCATGGCTATCAAGGGTCAGATCTATGATGTTTCGCAAAGCAGGTACAGGGACGAAAGATCACTTTTTTTTTTGTTTTATTTTATTTTATTTTTGCCCTTTTTTGTTTTTTGTGATTTTGGATTCTTGGTTATGGTTTGTTTGGTTAATATTGACCGATGACCCCCACTCAGCTTAACACAAAGATCCCTTTAGTAATATTTTTGTTTTCGGTTTTTACTCTTTTTGTTTCCTGTCTTTTGGGGTTATGGGGTTTTGCTTGTTTGGTCAACGGATGCATTTTTGTGTTCTGGGTTTTTTATTTCTTTCTTAGATGTGCATTTTAGGAATGGACGAAACTTACATGCAGTTCTACTTATGCTTTATAGTTTTGTTTCATTTTTTGTTAAAATTTGTGTTTGTCTTAATAATTGGCGTAATAAACGTCTGAAATTATATCTCAATATAGATTGTAGGGGCTTCTAGTGTTGCTTTCTAGTGTCAATTTGAGTTTGTTTTTGCTCATGTTAACATTTTAAAAGACTTTACCAAGGTAAAACTGTACTTCCAATTTGAGAACACCGTCAAACATACCTGAGCAAATTGTATGTAAGTTTTTGTTAGAGAACTACGAGTTTCAAGGGTTTTCTTTCTTTTTTGTTTGGATTACTTTTGTGAAAAATTGTTCCCCTTTTTGGTATGCTTTGGGTGTATTTCTTTTGTGCACATTAGTGGAATGGTGTTAGTGTTGACAGTTTGAAGAATTATGTGATTTTTTAGTTTCTATTTTGTACTTGGAGGTCTTGATTCTGTTTTATGGAGAGCAGTGAGTTAACAACTAAAACTTGCTGTTGTCTACTATAACTTACTGTTATTTATAATGATGCTGTTATCTATATTTGTTGTCATTTTGTATGGTAAATTTTGGTTGCAAACGGGGAGGATACGAGTCGGCTCTGTTTTGAAATCTCACGTTATGCTTGGTAGGAGTGGGAAGGTGGGAAATGGGAGGGTTGAATATTGGGAATGTGTATGGATTTGAATAATATTGTATTAAACACGTTGTTGAGCCTTCACTTTTCAACTTTTGGTCGACACTTCTGTTAACCTAGCATAAGGATCTGCGTTTTATTAGGAGGAAAAGTGGGTGGATGGAAAAAGTATTGTCGACTGAAAATGACATTTGACCCAAGTTATGACCTTGAGAAAAAGTAACTTTGTCAAATTTTCCATCTTTCTCAACTGAAAGTCAAATATGCACTAAATGTAAAGTGACATTCATTTCAAGTTTTCCGCCTCCCAACACTGCTAGTTGGTGGGTATGTGTATATTGAAGGAAATGGATGAAATTGAGTGAAGAAGAACTGAATTGAATGATACTTGGTTCCATTCATTGGGTTGTTTAAAATCTGATGGAATGTATTCGGTTCCGTTTCATCTAGTATTAATTTTGTTCCAGCAAAAAAATATCCTATCATTATAATGGTAACTTTTTTCTGTTCCATCCCATTTCATTTTACTCACCGTTTTTCACTTTGTCAGTTTGTTGAGAAAATTGTCTGTCTTTTTGTCTATGCAGTGTTTATCTTCCAACGACTTTAACTGTAGTTTTCGTGCATCTTAACTGGAACTTACAAAAACATAGTATTCATATGTTCCTTAGTTTTAAGTGGTCTGAAATATTGATCAAGGTTATTACTATGTCAAGGGTTATCAATCATATTTTTCACTGTAGTGTTTCTGTCTTTAGAAATAGTGAACGTGTACATATTTAGTTTCATCAGGAAATTACGGTTTTTGGGTTCCTAGGCCTGATAGAAGTACTGATTTATCAAATTATGTACTCGATACATCAAACTCGTTCTATAAGCTAAAATTTCAATTTTTTCAGTTTGATTTGTCAAAGTTTCTGATTGAGGACTAGGTGGGTGTGACAGGCAGGGAGAACATATGCATCTTGTTTGTTGCGTGTTGTTTGTTAATTTTCATTTAATTCTGGTCACGCTAGTTATCATTAAGTTGTTTGCTTTATTTTTTTGCTGCTCCATTTAGTCTGTTCTAATTGCCATAAAAGTTTCTTAAGTCTTTAGTGTGAATTGTGTCCTTAAATAACTTCCCTTTGGCAATTTCTTTCATGCTTGAAATTCTAATTTTCCTTCTCTACTCATCCATCACAGTTGAACCCAGTAAAGTCTTAAACCTTATTTCACCGGAAATTCGCTAACAAAAATATTAAACTCCACCCAGAATAAAACAGCAGAAATTTTCTTCTGCAAACCGTAATTTCACATCCAACTTCCTTCAAATTTGCTTACATTTCCAAAAAATTTTTTAACTTCAACTTTTATAACTATTTCATATATCAAATTAATCATACATTCGGAACTACTTAAACAGAAAATAAGATTTGAAGCTTTTAGTATAGGTCTAAGAAAATTAAAAAGAGGAGTGTTAAAGATGATAAAATAAGTTTTGATCATTGAAAAGCTGAAATACCTAGTAACTATCCCAGCCACATGTTTTAGAAATTAAACTGTATAAGCTATGAAAGTAAATTAAGATTCTTGACCTGTAGTCAAATAAAAATTTAGATGTAAATGAACCGCAACTGTTAAACTAAAGGAGGAATATTAGGTTTCAATAGAGTGATGCAACAATCCGGAAAAAAGGGTAATCTAGGAAGTAGGTTAATCTGGATTAGAAGATTCACAACTCGTTTTTCATCCCTTTCCCTTTCCTTTTGTCCTGAACAAATACAGGGAAATTGGGCCATTTTTCTATTTGGATGACGTGTTGGATACTACTGTCTTTTTTGCTTGGATGATTGGTTAGAAAGGGCTTGAATTCCACAAGAACTGCCATTCAAACTCTACGAAAAGGAGTCACCAACAAACTTTTTCCTATGTATATCTTTTGTTAGTCAAAACAAAAAATGGTATTATGGTCAAAAAATTCCAAAGCATACCTGATTTTATTGGTAGAGCTGTGAAGAATATTATATTGATTTTTCTTTTGAAATCCACCAGGATGTTTTATGGACCCAATGGACCGTATGCTCTATTTGCTGGGAAGGATGCTAGCAGAGCTTTGGCAAAAATGTCTTTTGAGGAGAAAGATCTAACAGGAGATATCTCTGGGCTTGGCCCTTTTGAGCTTGAGGCCTTGCAAGACTGGGAATACAAGTTTATGGGCAAGTATGTAAAAGTTGGAACTGTTAAACCGAAAGTTGCAGTGACTGAACCGTCAGAATCAACACCCCGTGATGCCGAATCTTCCAAGCCTACTGAAGATGGTCCATCAGAATCAGCTGATATTAAAAATGACGAACCCCCTCCAAAAGTTGATGCTGATAAAGAGTAATAGTAGTTGGATGAAGAAAGAGTAATTGTCTAGCAAAAACTTGGGAAAAAAGACTGATCCTTGCCGAATGAATTCAGGAAATATAAGATAAGTTGTTAGTTTAGGCCAGCTCCTTTGTCTAAGTATTCTGTTTGATAAATAAGAAATTCTTGGCATTTATTTTCAGTTTTCCTGTGTTTAAGCTTCTTCATGCAATGTATGAGATCAAATAATAGGCAAGAACCTTTGTCTCTCTTTTTCTTGGCATAATTTGATTGATCTCTCGTCTTATTAACCTCATGAATTAGCATGTAATTGATGCATTCATTTGATTGGACTATACTATTGTGAAAGATCATAACTTATAGAAATAATCAACTTCATACCACGGTGAAGCACAAGAACTGATGTATATAAATTAGATAGTAAAGGATAAAAGAGAGTCATAGTTAATCAAGAAAGTTACCAAAAGACTTCAAAACAAAGAAATGAAACTAAATTTGAGTTCTAAGAAATGAAACTTCAAAACTTCCGTTAAGTCTAGTTATATTTAATTGAATATACAAATTAAGGTAATCTTAAAAATATTTTATTTTTTCTTAATTTAAAAAAAAATTGAACTTTGTCAAATAGTTATAAATATATTTTATTTAGATCTGAGAAATTTTGTTCTATATATTTGCAGAAAATTTCTTTGTTGGTTCACTTTTATTTTTACTAACTTTTTATTGATCTAACATATATAGGATCTTAACACTTCTTGATATTTTAAAAAAATTGGATAAAAATATTGAAAAATTCAATATTAATACTTAATACAATAATTAATAGTTTTGTTACGTAAATTAAAATTTTAATTATTAAACAAGTCTTAAATTCTACATATAATTAATAATTTATAAATTATTAAATATGAAATCAAAGTTTTAATAACCTTGTATATTTATCTTTAGTAATTGTTGCACACATAATTATGTATGTTCTTTCTAAAGCTACTTACATTCTTTTAAATAGAAATATTTTATAACTTTTGACCATGTTTATACATTTTCAAGAGTGAAAAAAAGTTTTAGAGTAATATATCTCATGCCATTTATTAATTAAAGAGAGTGATAAATAAATAAATAAATAAAAGATAAAACATAGTTGAGTTAGTGAAATGTTTTAATTAAGTTTTGAGTAGTTGATAAATTTAGAAATTTTTAATTTAATTTTTATTAAATTTTTGTGGTCTATTGAGTTTTTAATATTTTAAATTTTTTTAATTGAGTTATTATGTTAAATTTTTCATTAATTATATGAGATGACAGATATCTTCACGGTTTAAAATTATAAAATTATTATATTATAAAATTATGAAATTATATTATTATAAAATTAAAAAATTTAAAATTATAAAATTATATTTTTATTTTATATCTTATAATTTTATAAATTCATAACTTATATTTTTGTATTTTCAAGTTTGATATATTATTTTTAATTTTTAAAGTTATATTTTATAATTTTAATTAGCTTTTAAGAATAATTTTAATTAAATATAAAAAAATATATCCACTAACTATAGCTTATTTTACAAATTATTATAAAAAATAATAACAGCAAAAACTCAATTAAAAAATTTTAAATTTAATATAACTCAACTAAAATTTCAACTAAATTTTCATGTACAAATATCTAATTAAACGTTATTCATACAACAAATTTCGATATCATAAAATATACGTATTAGGAATGACAAAAATTAGTATCTAATTTGTAGGTGTGGATATTTGTAGATAAAGTTTACGATAATTGATACCCATAAATATTTATTATCTATTATATTTGTTTATAAATGTAAATATTACTTTACTTTATCTGTGAGTATTAATTATCTGTAAAAAAAAATAAAAATTTAACTTATACGTTAAACTTAATTAAAATTAAAATTTATTTATATTTTATCTAATTAAAATTAAATTTTAATTTATATTATATTTTATATATGTTTTTTTTATAATTTCATATAAATTTTATTTTTAAAATTTATAAAATATATATTTTAAACATTTGCAGATATCTAATGCTACCCGCAAGTTTTAAAATACATATGTATTTCTTGAGTATATATGAGCGTGGAAAGCGAGAAGTAGTGAGTAAATTTTGTATTGCATGTTGCATAACAAGTAAACACGTACCGGCTCGATCTGTTGTAATTTTTATTTATGCATATTGAGTTTTGTTTCACTAAGTTATAAAATGATGGCAAAACTTGTTTTTCTTTTTCTTTATTATATGTGCATACATGATTTTTTTTGGTAGCTATGAATTATTTGACATTGATTTTTCTTTTAAAATCCATCAGGATGTATATGGACGGTATGCTCTATTTGCTGCAAAAATGTCTACTGAGGATAAATATCTAACAGAAGATATATCTGGTCTCGGTCTTTTTGAGCTTTAGGCCTTGCAGTACTGGAATTACATGTTTATGGATAAGTACGTAAAAGTCGATTGAACCGCATAATCAAGACCTCCATTGAGTTGAATCTTCAAAAGATTGATGCTGATAAAGTATTATTTCAGTTTTAACAAGCAGTTAAGAGGACTCACTCATAATTGGTTAATTAGAAGTTATGTTTTTTTAGTTTTTTTGGAATTTTATGTTTTTTTATTTTGTGTTTCACGGTATGATATCTGGAACGAGCGGTTACAAAGAATAACTGAGCAGGGCCATAATTGAGCCAACTCTTATTATTGGGTTCGTAGCCCATCAATCTAAAAGGTATTTGATTAAAAATATCGAGAATCAAGATATAAATGAAGTTTGTTTATATTTTATTGTGTTTATATTCTATTAGAATTATATCAGTTTAAGGTCTATAAATAGAGAGCCAGAGACACAAGCCAGGTACGTTCTAATCACGCTACTTATACTATAATCACTCAGAAATCCCGTTGTCAATTCTCTCCTACTGAGAATCATTCTAATAAGAACTGAGGTTCTTCCATCCTACTACAGACGCCTAACTTGAGCGTCGGAGTGCCATTACAGGTACCTCCCTCCTCCGGTCAAAGCTTGAAGATCACCGAATGGTCAAGGGTGAAGGAGAGCGAACGGTCAAGATCCAAAAAAAGCGAACGATTCAGTCCCTCCAAGTGCCAGAAAGCCGGAAATCCACGTCATCCAAGTCAGTGTCTCGGTCCCACAAAATTATCATCGAAACATTTTGGCACCCACCGTGGGGCCGGGGGCATCCCATTGAAAGCCACAAGGAACCAAGACAAGCGCTCGGTATCAACATCACTGCTTCAGATCAATACCAAGAATTTTCAGCAAAACAAAAGCTACACAATATGGGTTATCATCTCTACATGGAACGTCCTCAAGATAAGTGTCTCTAAAATATGAATATTTCATATAAAATATTCGCCGAAATATTATCTTTTACTATAAAGCACGCTAATATCTAAATATTTATGACCTACCCAAAACCATTACTAATTTGTTACTGCATAATTGAAATCATGACATTCAAAATTGACTTGTTCAGAATCAACCGGAAACACCTAATATGCATATATTATTATGCGTGCACCTTCATAAAATTATTTTGCTATCAATGCATGATTTTAATCAATATTTATTCATTCCACAACAAAAATTTATTTACATATATTATATATCACAACCAATTTCACTTATTTATATATATACTAATTGCTGTTACAATAACGGTTTTGATGTTTTTCTTATTATATACAAATAATCCATAGATATAGCATAGTCATTTAGTTGTTGTGACTGAAACAATTATTTATTTATTATATATGCTATTTAATGGTTATATAATAATATAACTATAAATATTCACAATATATCCAACTACCTGAGGAAACATTTATTAATCATATATGTTAGTTATACAATATATATAACTCTTGATATAATGTGACCATTTACTCTAATAGATGATTCCAAGGGTGATCTACCCGAGTGAAAGTGCAGGGGCAAACCTTACACCGTTGATATTTCAGCGTTACAACAGTTTTAATACAGGACTGAAGAAAACATTCCTTCCATACTCGCTTAATATCTTCAACAAAGTTTATGCTCTTAGCATCTCCTTAATCACGTGATGAATAGAACAAGAAATTCTTTTCTATAAGAAGGACATATCATGGATGTATATCGGCCACTAAAAGCATCTACAAGCTCATTAGCTATATCTTGACCAAAGGATCTCGTCCATATATTCTATATTATCAAATTTCAAGATTCTAAAGCAATTACAATCTTAACCGGTCTCAATATATCTTCAATATTATATCTCTTGCAGATTACTAAAGCGGTTACAATCTTAACCGACCGGTCTCAATATATCTTCAATATTATCTCTTGCAGATTACTAAAGCGGTTACCATCTTAACCGGTCTCAATATATCTTCAATATTATATCTCTTGCAGATTACTAAAGCGGTTACATCTTAACCAACCGATTTCAATTTAATCTTCAATATTATATCTCTTGCAGGTTACTAAAGCGGTTACATCTTAACCGACGAGTTTCAATTATATCTTCAATATTATATCTCTTGCAGATTACTAAAGCGGTTACAGCTTAAACAACCAGTTTCAATTATATCTTCAATATTATATCTCTTGCAGATTACTAAAGCGATTACTAAAGCAGTTACAATCTTGAGCAACCAGTCTTACTTTCCCAGCCGATCGACCTTATAGCATAATCAAATTTTGATATTAATTGTCTAACCTTGTAAAATGCATTAGTTTGTCTGGCTATTCTTTTTCTCACCATATGCAATTCGAGTTGTTATATTTCTTTAATACAGATGACAGGATCCAACATACAAATCATTTATCTAGAGTTTACCGATCGGACTATCCACAACCTTGCAGAAAGGTCACTCCCGTCACCTAAAGAAACCTTGCGGGATGGTCACTCCCATCGTCTAGCAAACCTGAAAGTTAAACACCTTGTGGGATGGTCATTCCCGTCGTCTAGAGGGCCTGGACGTTAAAAACCTTGCAGGATGGTCACTCCTGTCGTCTAGCAGGACTGAACGTTAAACACCTTGCAGGATGGTCACTCCTGTCGTCTAGTAAACCTAGACGTTAAACACCTGGCGGGATGGTCACTCCTGTCGTCTAGCGGATCTGGACGTTAAACACCTTGCAGGATGGTCACTCTTGTCGTCTAGCAGGACTGGACGTTAAACACCTTGCGGGATGGTCACGCCCGTCGTCTAGAGGGCCTGGACGTTAAACACCTTGCAGGATGGTCACTCCTATCGTCTAGCAGGACTGGACGTTAAACACCTTGCAGGATGGTCACTCCTGTCGTCTAGCAAACCTAGACGTTAAACACCTGGCGGGATGGTCACTCCCGTCGTCTAGCGAATCTGGACGTTAAACACCTTGCAGGATGGTCACTCCTGTCGTCTAGCAGGACTGAACGTTAAACACCTTGCGGGATGGTCACTCCCGACGTCTAGAGGGCCTGGACGTTAAACACCTTGCAGGATGGTCACTCTTGTCGTCTAGCAGGACTGGACGTTAAACACCTTGTAGGATGGTCACTCCTGTCGTCTAGCAAACCTAGACGTTAAACACCTGGCGGGATGGTCACTCCCGTCGTCTAGCGGATCTGGACGTTAAACACCGAGCGGGTCGGTCGTTCCCGTCGTCTAACAAGTCCAAATACTCTAAAGGACCGCCGAGTCCAAACACGTTAAAGGCACGAAACACCGAGTCCGGACGCCCAACTATAATAGCGTTGACGGATAAAACAACATCCGGATGCTTCCAATTATACAAGTAAGCTGGAATAAATTACTTATGTCTTAGATTATTATTTTCCTTTCGGAACAGGTAAACAAGATATTACCAAGTCATCATCAACATGGGAAAAAAGTTCTAAAAAGAACCCCCATCAGCATTCAACATCTGATAAAGTTCAAACAAATGAGCAACTACTAGAAACACGCTCTCCAAACACAATAAATAAAACCTCCCTCAAACTCATATAAGTCCTACAGTTAACCAAGGCTAAAACCTAACGCTTAACTCAGACTTGGGGGAGATGATGTACGGTATGATATCTGGGACAAGTGGTTACGAAGAATAACCAGTGGGGTCATAATTGGGCCAACTCTTATTATTGGGCTCGTAGCCCATCAATCTAAAAGGTATTTGATTAAAAATACTGAGAATCAAATAATATCTAATTAAAGATATAAATGAAGTTGTTTATCTGTTTATGGGTAACCAAGTAAGTTTGTTTATATTTTATTCTGTTTATATTCTATTGGGATTATATCAGTTCAAGGTCTATAAATAGAGAGCCAGAGACACAAGCCAGGTACGTTCTAATCACGCTACTTACACTATAATCACTCAGAAATCCCGTTGTCAATTCTCTCCTACTAAGAATCATTCTAATAAGAACTGAGGTTCTTCCATCCTACTACAGACGCCTAACTTGAGCGTCAGAGTGCCATTGCAGGTACCTCCCCCCTCCGGTCAAAGCTTGAAGATCACCGAACGGTCAAGGGTGAAGGAGAGCGAGCGGTCAAGATCCAAGAAAAGCGAACGATCCAGTCCCTCTAAGTGCCAGAAAGCCGGAAAGCCACGTCATCCAGGTCAGTGTCTCGGTCCCACAAAATTATCACCAAAACAGTTTTAATATTATGTTGTAAAAGATTATTGCAGTTCTTTTATTCAGAAGATCAATTTCAATTACTGTAATATTGTTTAATTATTGAAAGTGGTGATTGCTGAAGGGGCAAGACATGAACTTGTTTATGAGACTATCCATTTGTATAATTTGTTTGTGTTTATGTGTCTTTTGACATTTTTTTTCTTCCAATTAATTATAATTCATATATTACTATTTCAAAATTTAATATGTTTTTATTACTCAAAATTGAAATTAATTTCTTTTTAAAATTTTGGTTTAGTTTAATTTTTTAATTTTAAAAATACATAAATTTAGTCATTATTAAATTATTTAATGTTTCAAAAATATTTTATAATAACATTTGAGTTATTTATATGATTTAATACTGGTTTAATATTTATTTTGGCCTCTCGAATCAAGACGTTATTCAAAGTGGTCATACCTTTTAAAAAAGTTTAAAAATGTTTCAATTTGTGTAAAAATAGTTGTTGTTCCTTTTTGTTTACGACGTTAAAAACTCTATCTGTATAGTTGTCCCTACCAAAACTAAATAACCTGTCCAATTAGTGCGCAACAAGCTTAGCCAATGAGGGACTGCCACGTGAGAATCCCCTTCCCACCCAAATTAAAACTCTTTCTCCTTCTCGAACTAGGGTTTTCGACCCTCATCTATGGCGGCTAGTGGTTCTCACATTGCACGAAGGAGCTCGTGGTGGTGTGATTAGAGGGTATTTTATGTTGTGGTTCCTTCTCTGTTTGCAGGTTTGGAGATTGATGGAGATGATGTCTATGTTTCTTCTGCAATGAAGAAGATGATGCTGCGAAGGAGATGTTTATTGGTCATGGTGGTTTTGCAATTCAGAATGCTATTTAGGTTAGGGTTTGCAAATGTTGGTCGTGGATGTTCAAATTAGGCGATTTGGTTTCTAGGATTTTATGATTTCTGATTCAGGTTTGAATCGAAGGAGAAGGAACTCGCGATTAGGGTTCGAAGGGGTGAATCACGATTCTGGTTTGGGATTTTTCTACAGGCACTGTCGTGATTGAAGGAGAATGGTTGCGATGGAGGCGAGGCACAGGTCGCCATGGCTGCTGAAGATGCATAATGAAGGTCGATGATGGTTTTACAATTTGGAACGAAGATGGTGTGATGTTCGCACATGGAGGTTGATGGCGTGGTGGCTATGGAGGTTTGATTGTTCGAGAAGATGAACCTGTGGTGGTACTAATGGCGGCATGGTGACCGTGGTGGCGCTTTGCATGAACCCTAACCCTTTCTACATAGGTTGCCAAGTTAATTGACCTCAGCGTGCCACGCAATCACTAACTGGACAGGTAATTAAGTTTTTGCCAGGGGACATCTGCATTGTTAGATTTTTAAGGTTATAAGAAAAAAGGACTAATTTGAATAGTTTTTACTTAGATATTTTTAAACTTTTTTTTAAAAGGTAGGACCACTTTCAACAAACATAACCACCAAAATAGGTATTAAACCTTTAATATATTTTTATTTTATTATTAATTGAAAAATATTTTTAAAATATTAAATAAATTTAATAAAATTTGATTGAAAAATTAAATACATACATTATAAAGTTAAGAGATTAAGTTAGATTAAAATTTTAGAAAGAAAATTTTCATGAAAATTAAATGACAAAATGATATTTAATTCTTATTTCTTATTTGTATGGACAAAGTTATAAGCATCTCATTGAAATGTTTTTCTCTCAAATGTAAGAGATTTTTGGGAAGAATTGTTAATGGAATATTGGGTCATGGTCCGTGTAAAACTGTTTTCCATATGGTTTTTTCATTGATTAATTAATTTTAGGTTAAACCCATTTGAAGGTTCTTATTTTCGTTTTTGTCCCACTTATATCACCGTCTTTTATTTTTTGGCAATTAGGTCCTTAAGAGTAGAAAATTGAATGAATTTGACCCCTGCCGTTAAATCAAGTTAACGGGGTTAACTTTTTTGCTTACCTGTGAGGGTAATGTAGACAAATATCGTGACGTGGCGGCGTGCATAGAATCTCCACAACCAGATGCTAGGATGCTCCGTGTCCCTTCTGATATAACTCTAGTAACCAGGGTATTCCCTCCTTGAAAGATCTCACATACTTTTTCAGCCCTCATCAGACTTTACAAACAGTGTGACGAAGCTAGCATCCTTCTTCACTAATCCTCTGGAGAGAAGATGCTGCAGAACCAAAGCCCTTGGAACGAGTCTTTTCTCCAAACTGAACAAAAACAACGAAGGGTACGCAATAAGCGTAGAACGATCCCACCTAAGCCGACCCACCCAAAACCTCGTCACTATATCAAGTTTCTCCATGGAACATAGCATCATTTTAGGTTCTTTCCTAAACACAACCAAAACCTCATCCTTAGACCAACCCCCATTTCTTCAACATGTGGACTTTGGCATCCCAAATGGGTTTCGAAACAGTACTTTTAGCCTCAAGGGCCACAGCGAAGGCCACCTTCAGAGGGTTAAACCCCAACAACTTCACTTCCTCCATAAGGGTTCTTAGGTTGGAGCAGAGAATAAAAGACCGAATGTTTAGCAAGTACTGAATGCCGATGTGCGCGACTCCTGCGTCGAGCAACCTTTCATCGTTTGATGCCAAGTGACAGTTGTTGATGACATAGGGACATGAGACGAAAATAGAGAGGGCTCTAAGGTCGGAGGGAAAAAACCTTCGGAGGAGTTGGAAGGTAGGGAAGATGCAGTTTTCAAGGCTGTGACAGAGGAATCAGGGGTTCCTAGCGACAATGGAAACGACGCCGGATGCAGAAACACCTCTGGAGGCCAAGAAGTGCAATTTGGGGAAAAGCATTCGGGTGAATATGAGGGCGGAGAAACCCTGGGTTTGGAAGAAGGAGGTGATGGAATTGGGTTTTTGGGCGGTGTTGAAACGAAGTCGTTTGGATAGCTTCAGTGCAACCTCTGGTGTGAAGCCGCAAATGTTGGTGAGGTAGGATATGGTGAAGGAGACAAAATTAGAAGTGGTTGTTGAGAACGAGAAAGAGGATTTGGGGAAAGAATATAAGTTTTG
Organism: Vigna mungo; assembly: GCA_036885675.1. Taxonomy (NCBI): domain Eukaryota; kingdom Viridiplantae; phylum Streptophyta; class Magnoliopsida; order Fabales; family Fabaceae; genus Vigna; species Vigna mungo. The sequence continues at coordinate 26,359,924 of CP144697.1, read as the reverse complement.
GGCTTAGCCTTAGGCGGTGGCAGATAATAGTGTTCATAGCGTCAGAATGAAGCTACAACCACCACTTCCACCGCTCACGATCCTCCCTATCGGAAACGACACCGGGAAACAAAAACAGGGTGACTGTGAGCCTGTGTTCACCGACGACACCGGCAGAGTGAGTGGTTGAGGTGCAGAGGAGAGACTACTGGGCACCAGAACAAAAGCAGAAAGCAACAAGACTGCGAGCCTGTGTTCACCGACGACATCGTTCACCAGAGGCCAAGCTCCCAATTCAATTATAAATTAACCCTAATTTTAAAATCTTTCCCAAAAGCCCAAATTTTTAAATTCATTGTTTAAAATATTGCCACGCATAAGGGTATACATCATAAACCAATATTAAAAGGTTCTGTACATGCCACATCACGAAATTTAAACATGTTACCCTCACAGGTAAGCAAAAAGTTAACCTCGTTAACTTGATTTAATGGCAGGGGTCAATTTCTTTCAATTTTTTAATCATAGGGACTTAATTGACAAAAAATAAAGACGGAAACGTAAATGGGACAAAAACACAAAAATAGAAACCTTCAATGTTTAACCTTAATTTTATTTGTTAAGTTAGTGACTTTTTCTTGGTTTGCAATAAATTATGATTAATGTATGTCGTTTTAAATTTTTTTTGCTGATTTAGTTTTTTTTTAATTATATTCTTAAACTTGTTAAATTTTATTTATATAATTTTTTAATTATGAAAAAACTTATAGAATAATTTCAATCAGACTGTCGGATTGATATGTTGACTTGTATATATTTTTTCTGTCATCAAAATGTAATATCAAATGAAAACAAAATATTTTTTTTATATTTTTTACGCAAAAACAAGCTGATGACGGATTGTCGAATTCGTCCTTAACTGAAGAGGTTATTATCAGGTTGTTTGACCTCGATCGGACTGTCAGATGTTAGACGATGCTTCTTGCACCTCCCCTTTTTTCCCAACACCTCCAAATTTATCTTTATACCTTTCATTTAATAAAGTCAAATAATAATTAATGAGATCTTAACCCCTAACAGCCAACAACCCTAACATTTGTTTGATAGTATAAACCCTACACCCCCTTACTCCCTTCCTGGTCCCACGAACATTTTGTTCAGTTGTGTTACCTCCACTTAAGCTTTTATTGTGTTATTGTTTTGATCTGTGTTTGTGAACAAAGAAACACTACTGCAGATCTGGGAAACGACCGCGGTTGTTTTTCCCTATATGTCGCGGTTCCCGAACCGCGACATATAAAGGCGCGGTAAAAAGTCTCTGACTATATGCCGCGGTTGCAACCGCGGTAAAAGGTTCCGAGAATAGACCGTGGTTGCAGAAGGAACCGCAGCCAAAAACCCAATCTTTAAAAAAAATAACAAAATCCAACTATAGGCCGCGGTTGGAACCGCGGTAAAAGACCCCGAGTAGGCTGCGGTTCTGGATTCAACTGCGGCCATATGTTTATTTTAAAAAAAAAATTAAAAAAAAAATAAAAAAAATGATGGGCTTTTGGCCGCGGTCTTGGTAAGAACCGTGACATATTCTCCTATTTTCTACCGCGGTCTTGGTAAGAACCGCGACATATTGTCCTGTAGTTTTTTAAAATAGCAGGTCTGTTTTTGTGATATCCACTACCACAAAAACAGACCTGCATATGAAATACATTTTCAACAGATAACACATATCAAATAGATGTTCAAATGCTTTCAAACAAAACATAAAGTACAAAATCTAATAAAATACAATGTACTAAAATAGAATGTTTAAATCTAATAACTAATAACTAAGAACTATTATATAATCTAACTATATACTTTGCAAGAGCTTTCCACATGAATAAAAGTGGTTTCTTAGGAAGTGCTCTAGTACTCTTGAATTTCTGCACAAGACAATATATATAATTAGTGTATATGAATTCTACATTGGGGAAAAAATCAAAATTTGGTAGATTTAAATATTACCGTTTCCCAGCTTCCTGTGATGTGAGAACGAACAATATGGGTCATCCAATACATTACGTAGTATCTGCACTCATATGACCCATTCTGTCTGTTACACTGCAATATATCATCATATAATTAGTGAATAACATTAAAATAAAACAACTATAACAAAGTATGGCTTTAGCATATGTCAAACCTGCAGAGAAATCCATGCAATCTTTCTAGTGTTAGCAATTGATCTCCCAGCAATCATCTGACTGTCTGGAATAGCACTACATATTAAAAAAAAAAACCGTTTTAGCATTCATTTACATATAACAGAAAGTCCAAACATTGAGTTGAATATTACCAATCAATTAATTGTCTAAGATTTGCGGGAGGAGGCCTGTGGAATGAGTAGAACCATAAAGCATAGCTCTCGTGCATAGACACAACAAGAAGTTGCCAATGGCGCATGAAATTCATAACTTAACTATTATATTTTGAAATCACATATGAAACTTTATTATGTTAACAAACTTCACTTACCCGGATATATAAGGCAAAAAATATATCCTCTTGCCTCTTCCAAAACTGTTGATGAGATATGCGTTGATTTGATCAAAATCATTTGATTCATGAATGGATTGGGGATCAAGGAATCCATAATCATCAGAGTGTCCCAAATTGTTACTGACCCCAGACATATACCTGAAATCAGAAATTAACTTAGATATAAGGATAGTTGATTTATAAATCAATTTTATATATAAATAATTGCTCATAGACTTACATCATCCATAGTTGAATAATTGAAATATTCAACTCTTCTGTGCCTGACCAAAGCTCTCTGACATCTTGGCCATGGAGGTATATTGGGACCTTAGAGGGTCTCCCAAACACATCAACATCATAAGCAACCTCGAAAGGTTTATCATCACAGATGTCAGCAAGTAGCTGCAATGAAGCAAGAGGATCATCCTCAGATAGAGGAATCTTCTGCTGTGCTTGCGTCTGTTGTTACATTGAAAGAAAAGATAAGTTTTGACATCAATAATATGTAAACTTTAAAATTGAGAAGTGTAAAGTAGAATTCCATACCTGGGGGTCAGAAGCTGAACGAACCAAATGTTTAGGCCAAGCGATAAAGGACTTGAATGCATGTTCCACAGTGAAAATCTCATATGTGGACAGAGGAACTAAGGCATCTGGTATGATCATCTCGTCTACTGAGACCTTCACCTCATCCTCTAATAGCTGCACACCATGAACAACAGTCGCTGCCTTATACATTGTTCCACGAGCTACCAGGGTCGTCTCGGTATCGTCTTCAGTGTATAGCATACATGGACTAGTATCGTCCATGTCATCCCCTGAGATGCCTGCTGCTGAACAACTTCCTTTCCCGCTTCTCCCTGTCAGAGTAAATGTTAGATTATAGAAAATATAGAAATAATTGCACATAAATATTTATTAACTTTACTTGTGGGAGGCGCTACATCAACCTGTTCCTGTTCCTGTACCTGTACCTGTACAGGAGATGGCATCGGGCGCATGCCATAGCTCTGAAACTGCTGCTGGAACATGGAGCTGAACTCACTTTGCATTTCCTCTCTGACCTGTGCCTTAATTTGCGATTCAAGCTCCACTCGAACCTTCTTTGTGATCTCTTGTGTCAGTCTTTGTTCTTGTGCTTCACTGTATGCATATGAAGACTGACGATATGAGGGCCCGAAATAATGTTTAATTCCTACTCCAGAACCAGTAGCACGTACACGTCCAGGGTGCTCAGGCCGTCCAATCGCAGCAGCAAGTATATCCTGGCGACCCTCTGGAGTGAATTGACCTTGAGAGCTCTGCTCAACCAACGAGTCTTGTAACATTACAAAACACCATTATTGTTTAAAATGTTCAATGTAGTATGTATAATTACAATCATTAATATTTTAGGAACAATGATAACTTACAATTCTTTCAGCAATTTCCCGTGCACTGTCGGAAGAGTAGGTGGCCGATGGTCTCACACGAGCCATCTTCCATTTCTCATGTCGAGAAGGTGGAGAAGGAGGTTGTGGGGGGCTACCACTCTGAGATGCTGGTCTAGCATCATCCTTTTCCTTGAGGATTTTCTCCTCAAGCTTCCTATACCCACCGCAAGATAATAAGTGGGGGTTTTTGTTCTTAGCACTTGTTTCTTGTGCTCTCTGTCTTTTTGCCTGTCACATATGTTTAATTAATTAGTTCATATGATATTTATTTGCTAATTAGGAATTGAATAATATGAATTATACTAACCTTCCATTCCTCTGTCTGCCGACTCTCTACAAAGATCCGCCAGGTCTCCTCATCAATGCACTTATATTTAGCACATGGTGTTTATGTTTGTACTGTCCATAAATATACCGCGAAGTCAACTTACTTTTGAAATTTCTGAAGTTTTCTGCAACAGTTGACAAACACTTATTTCTAAGTGTTGGGACATTTGGAATGTCAAATGTCAGCTGAAAAAACATAATAAAGTTATATCAGTACAAAATTATCAAAATGAACAAACTCTAATTGAAATGATATAAATAACTTACCAATATATCGTTCCATATAATGTTCCGATCAACCTCGGACACATGGTCATAAGATTCAGTGGGAATACTAATCCTATCACGTGCCACAGATCCAAGGTAAGATCGGAAGTCATCTGCATAGGGGCCAGTTGCCACACCCGTGATCACATTAACGTTCACCGGTGTTCTTTGACCACTATTTTTTCTGATCAATAGTTTTTTCATCCTGGTGGGCCCTCTAGTGGCTCTGGAGGGGGGAGCCTCATCCCCTGAATGTGGATGATCAGCCATATATCTGTTAACATAAATAACAAAATTAAATATTAATAAAAGACTTATATAATATCATTTAATTTAACAAATGCTTAAAACAGTCATCATATGAAATACTTATACAAAAATTGGAAATTCATACATAAATATATAGATTCATCCTATGTATATTCCTCATCATGATCTGAGCGAATTGCATGTACATCATCGTCAGCTAAAGATTGTTCATCCAAATTTGTTGTAGTTTGAAATGAATGGTTGTCAGCAATATGAATATTAATCAAATTTTCTTCGTTAGCTTCAATTTGTTTTTTGCCTTGAAGAGCGACATACCAATGGTCAGACGCAGGATCTTTCACATAAAAAACCTGAGATGCTTGGTGTACCATGATAAACGGTTCGTCTCGGTAACCCACTTTTCGAAAATCAACCAGTGTCATACCCGATTCATCTATTTTCACACCACTCTTATTGTCAACCCACTTACATTTGAACAATGGAACAAAAAACTTGGTGTAATCAACCTCCCATATCTCTTCTATTATACCATAATATCTTATTGATCCAAGTAAGGAGATTGATCTTTTGATGTGGAAAATTGAAGCGACTCAGCTTCTAAACTGACTCCACTATTTTGTACTGTGCTTTTATCATCCAAAGTCTTCTTATAGAATGTGCAATTATTGACTTCATAACCTGTACAACACACGACATCAAACTTCAAACCATTTGCCAGCCACAATAAAGTTTCAAAAGAATGTGGATCTTTGTCAATCTCAGATTTGAACCAAGACATAAATGTTTTGTTATGCTCCATCAACTGCCATTTCTCTGATTGTCTTGGATTTTTATTCTTAACAATGGCTTTGTGTGCTTCCAGAAAAGGGATGACCTCATATGTGTTGTTCAATATATAAAGATGCGCTTGCAACAATTCTTCGCGATCTTTTGTCACCGCATTCACACTTCAGATGCTTTTACTTGTAGAAAATTTATTCAACCATGATGTGCGAGGAACTCCAATTGGATTCGTTGATGTCATGTAATCTGAACAAAACTCGATACTTTCTTCAGCAATATACCTTTCAATTATTGAACCTTCAGGACGATATGGATTTTTAACGTACCCTTTCAAAATCTTCATATAACGCTCAATAAGATACATCCATCTTAAGTATACCTGTCCGCACAACTTGATTTCTCTAACCAAATGAACAAGTAAATGTACCATGATGTCAAAAGAAGATGGAGGGAAAAACATCTCTAGTTGACACAAGATGATAACAATCTCGCTTTGAAGTTCATCTAACTTTGTAGGATCGATGACTTTACTACATATTGACGAGAAAAATGAACAAAACCTGTTTATGGTCTGCCTAACATTTTTGGGCAAAATTCCACGAATAGCCACCGGTAACAACTGTTGCATTAAGACGTGGCAATCGTGAGACTTCATGCCAACAAGCTTTAAGTCCTGCAAAGACACTAAACTCTTCATATTTGAAGAGTATCCTTGTGGTACTTTGATACTCTTTAAACAAAGACAAACACTTATCTTCTCTTGTTTAGACATTGTGTAACATGCAGGGGGCAAATAAGTACGTTTACCAATCTCCTTGGGTGCCAACTCTTCTCGGATATTGATGTCAACCAAATCCAAACGAGCATTCACTCCATCTTTTGTCTTTCCCTGAATGTTGAGTAGTATACCAATCAAACTATCACACACATTCTTCTCTACATGCATCACATCTATTCAATGTCGAACATCTAACTTTGACCAATATGGAAGATCAAAGAATATTGATTTCTTCTTCCAAGGGGTCGTTACAGATGACTTCTTCGATGTTTTCCCAAATACATGATGTATTTTATTAACTTTTTCAAGAACTTGAAAGCCAGTAAGTGGATTTGGTGCTTCGTCCCTCTCTTGATCTCCATTGAATGCTTTTTTTAACCTTCGATATGGATGATTATGTTTTAGAAATCTCCGATGACGTAGATACACCGTCTTTCTTCCTTATTTCAATTGATGACCTGCAGTGTTTTCTTCACAGATATGACCTGCAGATTTTCCTCTAAGTTGTCTTCATCCGGTTGATCTTCTTCCATGGTGGAATTTGTAACATTTTCAGTTTGCGAGTCAATCGGAAAGTGTATTTCTTCGCCGTGCCATATCCATGTTGTATAGCATCTTAGGAAACCATTACAGATAAGATGTTCTCTAATTTGAGTTGCGTTCAACTTTCTCCCATTAAAATAATTCACACAAGGACATCTAAACTTCACTTCATCGTCACTTCTCCCCTCATTACGTTGCGCAAATTGTATAAATTCCTCTACACCTCTCTCATACTCAGCACTAATACGTGGTAAATTAATCCAATTTCGATCCATATACCTAAATTTGACGAAATTACAATTATACAATTTTGTATATAAAATTATAAATTCAATCATACAATCAATTCAGTCATATAATCATACAATAAATAATCATTTAAATTATCAATTCAAACATTCAATCACACATAATTACATAAATAAAAATTGAAATAAAAAAAGTTCATAGCATATTATTAAAAACAAAAGTGTTGATAAAAAAAATAAAAACTTAAATAAAAGCTAACATACTTTGCCTCTTCAAGAACGACCGAAACCACAACAAATTTGACAAAAATGATCAAAGCCACAACAACATATGCATCAAGAAACGAAAGCAAACATAGAGGCTTAATGGAAAACTTGACGAGGGCATAAAGGAAGTACCTGGAATGGGCTCGACAAATTGCAGTTCACGATCTCAGGGTAGAAAATGACGATTCTGATCGGTCAAAAATCTTCCACAACGTAAAAAATGGCAAATGCACCGAACAAAATGCAGTTTAAACGATGAAAAATGATAGAGAATGGAAGAAGATGGTCGCTGTTAACGGAGAAGAAGCAAAATGCAGGTCTGAAACTTCTGAAACTGTTTCGCGAAGAAGACGAAACTGTTTCGCGATTTTTATTTTTTTACCTTCAGAAGGAGAATCTGCCGTGGTTCTACACTTAACCGCGGCATAAAGGGGGCATAGGCCGCGGTTCTACACCCAACCGCGGCCTATGCATTTTAAAAAAATAATACAAAATGACATTTTTGAAATTTTTTTCAACTCATATGCCACGGTTCAGCGCCCAACTGCGGCATATATGAAAATTTTAAAATTACCTCAGACCAGGGAATAGGCCGCGGTTCCCTAGACAACCGCGGCCTATTCCCCAACGTTCAGAATCCCCTTAACTGCCTCCCAATTGCAGTTTGATTTTAATTTTGAAATTTTTTCTTAATATTTTATTTGTTCTTTTTGTTAAATTTTTGAATTTTTTTAATGTAGGTTGTATTTATTTGTATAAGATGGATAACTATCCATTTTTGGATTCTCAAATGAATTTTGATTTTATGTCGAAATTTTCTTCCTTTATAAACGAAGTCAGTGAGGGTGATTACACAGATAAATTTTCTACTGATCAAATATTTCCATCACGCGTCGATATGATTGATTGGGTTCGAAAGATTGCATTTGAGCTTGGATTTGTGGTCGTCATCATAAGATCTGACACAACAACTGATGAACCTGGAAGAAAGACATTCGTTGTGTTAGGCTGTGAAAGGAGTGGGAAATATAGGAAGTATAAGCAAGACGTGCAACCTAGTGTGTCTGGCAAGGGAAAATGTGAGTGTTCGTTTAAGTTGAGGGGTAAGCCTAGGGATGACAACGGGTCGGGTCGGGTATGGATAGTGTGATACCCGAACCGCATGTAAAAAACGTACCCGTTACCCCTCGGATACCCGTATAAAAAAACCCGCGGATTTTTTTAACCCGCGAATACCCGTTGGATACTTGTTTTCAACCCGTAAATATTTAAAAAAAAATATTTATTATTTTTTAAAGAAGGTCGCTTCTCCCAATCCCACAGAAACCATAAATTCCCTCCCGCAAAACCCCTTCCCCTCCTCCGACACAACAAAACCCCTTCCCCTCCTCTAACACAACAAAAGCCCTTCCCTCCTCCGACACAGCAAAACCCCTTCCCCTTCTCCGACACAACAAAACCCCCCAAATTATTTTTTGTTATGGTTTGGATCTGCAGGAAACCTATTCGCAACAGGTGGCACACTTCTCTTCTTCTTTCCCCTCTGCTTCGTTCCACATAGGGAGGCATTCCTCTTTTCTATTTTCTTTGGATCTGGCTAGGTTTCACAGGAATGAGAGGCGAGCTTCGGTGACCCAGGCGCGACGTTATCTCCATAGCAGTATGCGTCGCAATGGCGGCACTCCGAGGCTTCAAGGGCGTTCTCGTAACGGTGGGAACCGTAGAAGCCTCCTAATCCATAAATGATGGCTGGTTGAGTGTGGACAATGTCGCAGTGGCGAGCGAAGGCACCGGTGACGCGTTGCAAGGGGTACCGACGCGACAAAGGAGTGAATCGCGTTCTTCAACAACGAATGCCGCTGTTCGATGGAGTTGTGGATCTAGTGCGATTCGAGAGTGCCGTCAACTGGTGGATCTGGTGCGATGCAGGAGTTTCGTGAACTGATGGATCTTGGTGACAATGTTTGAGTTTCTGTTTGATGCTGATAAGGTGCTGAGGGGTGGAGGGTACCTTTGGGTGGAAACCCTAGTTCTGTGAATGAGGGTTTGCTTGAGTGGATCTAGTCCGGTGACGGCAGGGTAGCGAGAGTGAATGAGAAAAGAAATGAGATTTAGGGTTTGCTTGAGTACAAAGAAAGAATAAGAATAAAAACAGGGATACAATTTGTAATTTTATTTTTTAAACAGGTAACGGGTACCCGCGGGTACGAATAGTTTGATACCCAAATCCAACCCATTAACAAGCGGGTATTAAAATACCCGCTACTCGTTACCTGGGGGTACCTATTACTCGCGGGTACTAAATACCCGAAACGAATTTTATCCGCGGATACCCGCGGGTACGAGTTTTTTTGCCAACCCTAGGTAAACCTAAAGGACACGGTTGGGTGTTAAAGGTTATGTGCGGCTATCACAACCATGAATTAGCAGAGACTTTGGTTGGTTATCCATTTGCGGGGAGGTTATAACCAAATAAATAAATTAACTATGTAAACCAAAATTGATATAATAAACAATCACACTTAGTTTCATTACATACCAACAATCCAGATTCAGGCGACCGTCTACGACGAACTGGGGGCACTAGGATGTCATCCGAAAGGTGTCGCCTCATGCGCGGTGCAAGATTGGGTCGATCGTCGTCGTCAGTTGGACTGATGTACGGGTAGGACACCCGTCTAAACCACACCAGGTATCCATCAACGCACGCAGAGGGGTCCTCAGCTTCAACGACACTAGTAACGACATGCTCTACATACCTCAACCAATTTAGATCAATCGTATGAATATCTAGCATTGGAAGGCTCTCAGGCGAACGTGGTATGATCTGTTGAAAACCAAACTGACGCAACACGCGTTCAGGCAAATGTCGGTGAATCATGTCACTTAGTTGGATCCATCCTGAAAACATACATATGGCCAAGAATGGACAAGTACGTCTGTGCAAAGTGTATGGATGTCAGATGATCGCATCATACGTGAGCCCATCCAAATATCTCCGCTCCTCCGTAAGACTCCAACTCTGTCTCAAAGGTATGTATCGTGAAGCTCGTGGATGGAGGTCTGTGTACCTATCAGAGACTTGCCTCCTTCCCATCCCAGGAAGGTGCTCATATATCCAACTCTACAAAAAACACTACTTACTTATATTATTTTATACATTCCTAAAATATAAAAAAAAAACTTTGTAAAATTAAATGTACTTGTAGAAGAGTGGAATATTCGGCTATCTGTCTGACACCATTGAAGCTAGCATCTCCTAGTTGCTCATAAGTATGTGTCAATGCAACTACTCCCAAGATATATCTCGAACAAGCATTCAAGTCTCGCAACAGAAGGAGGTATGAGACACAAATCAATGTCCCACTCTTATTAGTAAAAATAGTGCATCCAAGCAGATGCAACAAATACGCCCGAGCAGTGCACTCCCAAAGCTCCTGCTGAATGTAATCGTGGTAGACCTCGCGGAGCCAGCTCAACCGCACTTATGGACCGCGTGACTTCTTCATCTCGGCTGAAGTTTTGGCGCGGTCGATGCCAAGCAAGTCCATAAGATGAGATCGAGCCTCATCGTACTCTAGGTCCTCCACCTCACAAAATTGCCCCATGATAGGTAGGTGGAGCAGATTGTGAACGTCATCTAATGTGATGCTCATCTCGCCTACCAGGAGGTGGAAAGTATTTGTCTCTAGGTGCCATCTTTTTGCAAGTGAAACGATCAATCCATGATGAACATACTCGTAGGATAGGTTGACTAAGGAAGCCAACCCCGACATGGATATATATGGCTCAATAGCCTCATGATACATTCCAAAATTTTTTAATTTTTTACCGTAGATCCTCACTTGAATCTCCCCTCGATCCTACATAAAAACACATAATTATATTACAAAAATAAATAAGCAATTAATCAACAATTAACATTTAGGTTGATTGCCAACCTGGCCTTGCCATATGGCATATGCAACATGCTGGGAATAGTGTGTAAGCAAGGAAGTGTCATGTGGATCTCCTGGAAATCCATCATCTTCAACTTCATCTCCATTTTCATCTTCATCTTCATCTTCTTCCTGACTATAGTCATCCTGCTCTTCAACATCCTCATGCTGAACATAGTCCTCCTCACGATGTCCCTACTGTATAAACTCCTACTCGTCCTCATAATCATGCTCATCAATGACGTCCGACGATATTCCTCTACGCGCCTTCTACGAGTAGATGCCGTAGGTCGTCTCCTTTCATCATGTGATGAAGATGATGGCTGACCACGAGACGATGAAGCCTCACCACGATAAGATGACACGCCTCTAGTTCTTACCATTTCTATTAACCAATTATATTATCAATATATTATATAAAACAAAATTAAAATTAAAAGAAATAAAATAACTAAAAGAATATATTAACAAATATTGAAACAAATAAGAAGAAATAAAAAAATTTAAAATTAATAATAATATACTAAAAAAATAAATAAAATAACAAAATTATTACTTATTTTTATAATTAATAAATACAAATAAAAAATATAATATGTAACAAAATAAAATTTACGATAGGGATAATAATAATTATTTAATTAATAAATAATTTAATAAAATTTCTAAATTCATAAAAAAAATAAAAAAGTTAACTAAAATTATATACATAAGAAATAATATAAAAAAATATTTAAGAAACAAATAAACCAATGTAGAAAATATAGTTTACGGATAATAAAAATGATTTAATTCAATAAATTAATTAATACTTAATCTAAATTCATAATTAATACTTAATCTAAATTACATTAATAATAAATAATATATAAAATTTTATAAACTTAAAAAAATTAACTAAAATTAACAAAACAACTAAAATTGAAAAAACAACAATTTGAAAAAAACTTAACAAACAAAAAAACATAAAAAATTTAATCCTAAACCGTAGTATGATCTGCGTTTCCCTCAAGCCGCATTTGATCTGCATTTCCCCTAAGCCGCATTGCGATATGCGGACAACGAAGATGCACCCCCAAAACCAAACCAACCGCAGATCCACCGGTGGTTTCCTTTTGGCGCTGGTCCAACTGCGGTGCGACTAGATTCGCCGTTTGTACTTCGGCAGACATTAACTGCAGTGCCATTTGCGGTTCGATATACGGACAACGCACCCCCCAGAACCCATCCGCTGTTCGTACTGCGGCAGGGGTTAACCGCAGTGCCATTTACGGTTTGATATGCGGCACCCCCAAAACCAATCCACCCTTCGTACTGTGGCAGGCGTTAACCACAGTGCCATTTGCGGTTAACCCTCCCCGCCGATCCCATTCGCACAGTTCATATACACACGTTTTCACAGAACAGTTCATATACAGAGGAAAAAATGCGAGCACAGATCAAGCAACAAAACATGATTCTTACATCCACAACATCAACAAGATCTACAGGAGGAAAAATACTAACATGGACGCCAGAAAAACTTGAAACACGATCTCTCTGAGAAGAAGAATTGCTACTACCTAGCTACGCTAACAGCACACTCCACACGAACGCCAACAAATAACAACTGCACTTTAAAAAATTGGTCAAAAATAGGTTGAAGGGGAGGAGAGGAAGACGGGTAAAGGGTATAATGAAGAAAGGGGGTGTAGGGTTTGTTTTGATGTGAATTACGGCAGACTTATTTAACTTTTTATAAAACCAATGAATAGGCTTATAGGGTTAGGGGTAAAGTGGGAATTAAAGTAAAACTGAAAGGTGCAGGATGAGGTTATGAAGGTGCAAAGAGGAACACTCTAGATGTTAATATGAAGTGTTTTAAGGTATATTTTAACACACGAGATTAGTTCGGATTTTTAGATTAAAAATACCATCTAACTTGTTTTTCATTCAAATTATTGGACTGCCAGACTTGATCTTTTTGTCTACTTTAACTAAAATATCATGGTTTTTTCCAAAAAAAAAATGGTGGTTGCAAAATTGTTCACAAAAATTAAAATTTCATAAAAAAACGTTTCGTATAAACATATTATCCACATTTTGGAATGGTAGATTTCAATTCTTTTTAGTGGCAGAACAATCCCTTGATTTTATTGTCCTTTAATTTTAGAAAGAGAGAAATAAAGTTTTAAAAGATATAATTTCTAACTATGATTGAATAATCAATTTATAGATTTTCTATTTGTATTTATTTAAAAAATCATCTCTACTAAAATTTCAGACGTAACACATCAAATTTTAAATAATTGTCCAGCTATCTTTTTAAGTTAGTCTCTTACAAGTTTAACTAAAAATAAAATATTTGTAAAAATTTGAAACCAACCTTTTTCTTTACCATTGTGTCTACCTTGAAACCACCATCATCTTCTCTTAAATCATTTTCTCCCTTCCTTGATACACCTTTTATGTTCATAGCTGGAAGCTAAGTGAAAATTAAAGATAAGAAACTTCTCCAGATTTTCATAATTTCCTTTTAGAAAAATACCAAAGCGATTAATCCATCGCCACAAATTTTATGATAATAGCAACTTCTCTTTTGTACTTTGTCCTTTGCTTAAAGATCATTGGGTTTCTATTTCTAAGATCATTTATGTATTTCTTGGCATTTGGTGCACTCCATACTGTTAGGCAAGTATAGCTACCATATTGTTTTGATATATAGGGTAACTATTAAAGTTTGGAAGAGAATAGATAAGATGGGTTTTAATGGAGGAAAAATTTGAACATGATGATTTTTAATTGAATTGTGTAGTACTAATAATACATGTTACTAATATATTAACACTGACATGTAGTATTTATATGGTCATAATAGGACAATGTTGATTTGACACAAAAATTATTTGTAAATATTAAAAAAGTAACAAAATTAAATAAAATTAACGAAAAAAAATATCATACATAACATTTATTGTTTACGTATAATTAACTATTTAAATGATGTTAAAAAAAAATACTAAATTAAATAAAATGAACCAAAATTAAAACTTAATTAAAAAAAAACTAGGATCACGTTAACAAAACTCAACATTAAACAAAATTAGCGTTCATTACGATCTTAATTTGAAGTGTGTGAAGCATATTTGAATCTATAATCTCTTGACACGTGGATGGACATTTATGAGGAAAGGTAGTGTGGTGTAAAGTCAAATATATCCTTGGATACCTAACCTAAGCTCCATGCTCATACTATAAACTTCAAATTAAAATTTCTTAGTCCCATTAATTTCAACCAACTACTTTTCTTTTTATTTCAAACATTCAAAATTGCATGGATTGAAAATATGCCAATTATCCATGAAAATGTACCATAGATTGATATGATGGATAGCACAATTATGGTCACATTACGGGACACACAGAAAAGGATACCATAACTTTCAAATTTCAGGATTTGGTGTGATTATAACATAAATTATACAATTAATATAAAATAATTAATCACAAAAAGTATTTTTGTAAAAGAAATAAAGTTTTCCATTTTACATATTATATATGTAGAAATACTCTCCATGTTTTAGTTTTGAGTTTTTTAACACTTAGAGATACCATTAATTCTGATTATTATTGATCCTTAAAATTGACTTAATTCAAACACCTGAACTTTAATTTCAACTTTAAAATTTCTTTTTTGTAAATAGTGTTTATCAAGTCATAGCATATCCCAACCGGAGAGAGAACTCAATGATTTATTTGTCTTGAATTTTGACTATTTGTTTTTTATTTCTCAAAATATAATAAATAATGGAAAAAAAGAAAAATGTTTTGTTTAAATTCTGAATTTTATTATGTTTTAATGTTTGGAGGTGATTTGTAAACATGAAATTAATAAATTATTGAGATTAAAATAGGTTATATAACAGTAATTGTTTTTTTTTTACTAATTTAACTCCTATTTAATGCAAGATACTATAAACATGAAAAATATTAAGGATTGATTTAAATAAATTGGAAATTTGGAATATAAGAGATAATTAAGGCGGGATTGAAATGAAATTAAAGTTTAAATTATTTTTTTGTTAAATATAAAACTTAAGGATCATGGGTTGAAACTATGTTTAAGATATCTCTTTTCAACAAACTCTTGGAAGACTAAATACATTTTTTTCCTATTAGAAATGTTATCATTCCTTTAATTTTTATTTTTTTATTACGAAAATAAATTAAAAGTGAGTTATAGAGTTTATTGATTTACAAATTATCTACTTTTTTTTATAACAAAATTACTACATGAAACAATTTCCAATTTAATAATATAAAACTTTTCATCTAGATGGTACACATAATTAAACTCAGTTTAAAAAACAAAAGTAAAGATAGTGAAGTAAAATATAGTTAAAAGTATCTGAAATGTCAAACATAAATGCATGTAAACATAGCTATTCTTTAGAAAGAGTATGCATACTTCTGTAATTGGATTTTACAGTCAAATATTTTCACACATTAAAAAAATTCAAGAATTCAATTTTGTTTTTAAAAATACGTCTCGGTCTGAATCTAATTTCCTTAACTAATGAAATTACTTAAAAACCTAGTCTTTCAGAAAATATTATTTCATGCACATTGCTATGAAAATCATACATGACCATACATTATTATTAATTGAAAATATCATATTAATTATATTTATTAAAGAGAAAGTGAATTCAAAATATATTTACAAATATAAATTTTACTTTACAAATTAATTTTATGAAATTAAATTAATTTTAAAATTCAATTTTTAATATGATATTAAAATCATAAATTAAAATTTATTTTAACAAAATTTGGTAGTATTTTATTATGAAAAAAATATGTTAAAAATCTTTCACCAAGAGATAAAATCAATTTAAAATTTATATATAAATACAAACTTACAAAATTGAATTAAACTTAAAGTCTATATGGAATGGATAATGATATTTAAACAACATTTTTTTGACAACATTTGAAAATAATTTACGTGTCATTCTGTGATTGGTCCATTGTAATATTTATGATTATTATTATTGATTGTGGAGTAATTTTGGATCAATCACGTAATGATAAGTAAATGATGTTTAAATGATATAAAAAAAATATATTCTAAGTATCATTATCGATGTCGCATAGTTATTCATCCATGAAACGGACCACTGTATGAATAAGTATGTGTTGGAGCTCTGGGAGAGAGCAACATGCATACAAAAGTAAGAACTAAGAAGAGCTTTGTGTTGTTTCATGAACTTTTCCTTTTGTTAAATGTGTTGGCCCCCCTCAACTGTGATTCGTATCAGTAACGTTACATTACAGAGACTGGTTGACAAAGAACAACTCAGAGCTTACAGTATCTCAGCTATAAAGTTTGTGTACGACACACACCAAAACTTGACAACCTACGCACATTAACACATAAATGTAGGGCTACTAAGTTGTCTGTGCAATAAACACCCCATTATGATTCAAGCTTCTTCCATCCTTGTTTCTTTATTATTTCAGGTAGAACAATATCACTGGGGGCCACATCTAAATATATAACTTGTATCTTCTCTATTTTAAAGTTACCTTACTTTTAAAATAAAATAGGTTAAATTACAATTTTAATCATTTTCTTTCAATTTTTATTTCTTGGGTTTTCATAACATGTTAGAAGATTCCATCAATGAATCTTTTATATAAGAAAACAAAGTTTCAATTTAAAGCTTTAAAATGAGATTTTTTTTTCTATCAATAATAAAATATTTAAATAGAACTACTTACTTTCAAATTAAAATTTGATGAGTTTTTTTTTATAAACTCATATACAATTATTTAAATATTTATTATTATCCGATCAGTTTAAGATTAGATGGTTCATACAATTAAGAATGTTCATTAAATCACTAGAGACTAAATGATTGGACTTCATGAATCAAAGGGTCATTATTAAACAACAATTAAACTTGATAGTGATTACTTTACACCAAAATATGATTATTATCAATTAGGTTGTGATTAGGCTGTTAGTGATATGAAACCTATTTCAAAATTTATAAATACATGTTTAAGGTAATAAAATATGTGATTGAATTTATTTATGACTAAACTTGCCGAATGCTTGTTGACTTTAGAATCAAAATATTCTTGACAAATAATCTTTTTGTTTAACCAAATAAAATAAAAAAAAATATAATGGAGACAAATATTCAAACACTTAAAAACTTAACGAAGACCTTATATTCGAAATAACAACAACAACTAATATATCTACTAATTAGAATCATGGATATAGTTTCATAGTTCTATTTAAGAATAATCCAAAAAAGCATTCACTTCCCTCCAATGTTGAATTGGTTATATGATTATGTTATTAAATTTAAATTTCAGTTTTTTTGTTGTTGTTTTTCTTTTAAAATAATGATTTATATTAATTTTAATATTTTAAAATATATTAAAATTCATTTTAATATATCAAAAGTAATATATTTTAAAGTACAACGAATAATAACACTGAAAAAACTCAACAAAATAAACTAGATTCATATCAATTCAATTGCTTATATATGTTGATATCGTGTTATTCTGCAATAATAGTTGATATCGTGGTGCTAAAATATAAGTCAGAATCCCTTCACAGAATTCAGATTTATTTTCATGTTTGTCTTTTCTTTATATAATGTTTTTCAGACTTATTCGTACTCCGTATGAGATGAAACCTGTACATAAAATAGTAACACTATTTGTGATCTGTATTTTATTTTAATTTAATATAACACAAATATTATTTTTTAAATCATTGCTTGTAATGATTAAGAATATATATCTAAATCAACATATAGAATGTTCTGTGGTCTTACTGTTTTAATAAAAGCTTTTAATTTTAATTTCTTAAGCATTACTCTTGGGAAAACCAAATTAAGAAACAGTAGAACAGCGATAATTGCTCCCTGTGTGTGAAGAAATGATTGAAAAAGTTGCATGTAACATAAATGTTAAATTGTGTACAGTAACTTACTGAGTGAGGAATGGGAGAAGAACAGATAAGTCCATGTAACATTACTCCTAATCTTTTCGGTATCTGTGACCAATTACCATCAATTATTCACCTAGCTAGGCCAATGCATGATTGAGATATAATTTCGTTCACATGTCACCACTCAGGACCACAAGTTCATACTGCAATTTACAACTAAGATTTCTAAAATTAAATTAAATTTAAAGTGAATTTCTTATCTTAAAATTAAAACTCTAACATCAATTCCTTTTCTACATCTGTTTTTTTAACTTCAGGTTATTTTTTTTTATTATTTCATACTTATTAGTATTTAATCAAACGAGAAAGATATTTACAAAAGATGTCAAAATAGTAAGAATTTGATAATAATTAATAATAAATATGTATTAAATATAATCAATATATCATGATATCTTAAATCTAGACTATTTCGAATTTATATTTATAAATTTTAAAATAGATTTCGAATCTAATTACGATCAAACTAATAAAAATCATTTGCATAATTATTTTATCATTAATTTTCGTTTCAAATTAACCAATTCTTTAGACATTCCAAACTAACAAAATCGTTCCATATTAAACTAATCAATCCAACATACTATACATAACACAATTTATTGTTTGTTAATATTTTATTTCATTCATTATTAATGTTTAATTTTATGTTTAAGATATTTCATATCTTTCAGTCCAAAAAAACGAATTTAAAAAATTACATAATTAAAAATAATAATTTCAGTAAATATAAAGCTCACTTCAAGAAACTAATTTCATGATATTGATGTAGATTTAAAATATTTTTTTTTATATATATATAGGTTTACAGAAATAGCACTCAGCAGCTAACCACCTACATGCAAGTATTTAATTTCTGACTGTTGATGTGAAGAAGGAACTGATGTATTTTCCAAATATATTATTATTAAATCAAGTTTTCATCCCAACCTTCCCCTTTTTTCCTCCTGTCGTAAAGAAATCATGGCAGTTCATAAATCTAGATTCTTATTAACCATCATGTTCCTTCTTTTCATACTAGCTATACTGCTTCATCTTTCAAGTTACAGACACATTTCATGGGAGTTCAAGGAAGAGATCAAGAAGCCAAGAACAAGAACCATCATGGGGATCCCCTTTTCTTCATTCCCACATACTTTCAATTCTGCTCAAATCAAAGAAAACAAGGTCAGTGGATTTCATACTGTTTCCCATACAGCCACTCCTGGTGGACCAAACCCACTTCATAACTGAGTCAAACAAAAATAAGCATCATCAAGAAGCCTCTCTCTAGGGATAAACCAGATCTCTGGTAACTACAAATGCTACCATTATTATTTTACTCAGAAGCTAAACATAGTTTCATTTTATTTCCTTAACTACCTTCTCATAATCCAGAAGGGTGCCTTGTATGCAATTTTTCTTTCATATATATGTCTAATACAAAACGCATATTTTACATGTATAACTTAAAGTTTTGCTTGGTGAAGAACTTGTAATGTATTTGTCAATAACCTATATGTTGATTATAATTATCTCACTAGCAATAATGTTCTTATCAATATTTTCATATTTCTCATGTACATCTTGCCAAATTATTGCTCTTAGATTTTAGGTAAGAGATTATCTTTCCACTCCAAACTCTCCTTGGTTTAACATGTGGTAGAAAAAGTCATTAAAAAGTTATGTCAACCAAGTGAATGAATGATTAAATAAAGTTCTAATATGTTTCTTCAAGAGAAAGTCCATATGCTACTGTGTATTTAAAATGAAAAATTTCTTTAACAATTTTTTTTAATAATGACAGTTTATGATTTGATTCGTTTCAGATAATTTTTTAAACATAAATTCAAACAGATCAATAAAATGATGACACGTGTCCCGTTGTCAAAAAATTATTAAAAAAAGTTGTCAAAATATTATCATCTATTTAAAATTTAATTTTTGATTGTTCTTGAACTCATAAAATAATGATACTTTTTTTCCACACCTTATATACTCGTACAAAAATTTATCGTTTCTTTATCTGATCAATCATCAATAACATAAAGCATCTTAATGAGGAACGGGTTATTAAAAATAAATGAGCTAAAAGGGGCACGTGTAGGCTCACGAGTGATGTTGGTTTGCAAAAAGAAACGAATAGAAAATATTCATTGACAATGAAAAATTGCCACAAAATTCCAGATGAAAACAATAGAAAGGGACAAATATATAGAAATCTATACAAGAAGACATGTTTTTGAAAATAATTAGGAAATCAACGTTGGGTTTAGTCAGACAATGTTACACATGACCAACTTTTATGGATATTTTTTGAACTTGAACAGCAAGATACAGTGACGAAGAAAATAGTAAATTAGATTAACCTAAAACACGTTTTCAGTTAGCTAAAATTATATACACTATGGGTATTGTTTGCATTATTCTTCTCCAAAATCTTATATGCTAATAGTCTTCTAATACTTTTTCTATGCGAAAAAGTGAGAAGAGCTTATTATTAAATCGATTTACCTGTTGTTGGGTATTTATTATAATAAAACATATTTATTTTTGTCTAAATTGTTATCATGACAAATTATAAGTTTTGTTATTATCTAGATCTTAGAATGTGAATTTTTTGATAGGTAACAAGATATGACCGATAGTTTTATTGTTTATTTGTGTGGGAAGAACTTCCTTGCTTTCGAGAGGAGAAAGTTTCACTCAAAAAACTCTTTGACGCTCAAATCAATAACTGAGTTAGAATCTATAAGTGAAAGTGAGAATGATTATGAAGTGAGTATTTTTTGAAGAATACTAATTGTATTTATAAGATCAACATGCGTCAATAGTCTATGCTCTTATTATAATAATATTACATAGGAAGAATATTAATATATAATAAATAACAACAAAATAATAAATAATAACCAAGATACCAAACTACCGAAATGTATTTACAAATGTAAATGTGATCCAAATAGATGTGAGTTGAACTGCTCCATAATGAAAAGGCTTGAAGGGCCTTATTGGGTTGCGCTCTTTAATATACCTATAGGATCAAGTAGGAACATAAGCTCTTTAATCCATCCAGTCCATCTCGACCATCCCCGTCAACCCGTCCATCAGGTGTATCCAGGCCAACTCGGTAGATCGATCAATCGGTCCATCCCATCAGCTGATCCATTACGTCCATCTCGGTCATCCCATCCAAACAATAACTAAAAACCCATACTATAAACACTAGAGTGTCAAAATGGGTCACAACCCGCGGGCCAACCCGGTCCACCACGGGTTCGGGCCGGGTTGGGTTTGAAAAAATTGTATTTCTTTTATGCGAGTCAGATTTCAACCCAGCTCATGGTGGTTGAATCCGTAGTGGGCCGAGTTGGCCCATCAACCCACCTACCTAATTTTATTTTATTAAAATTTAATTTTAATTTTATAAAAAGAAATTTATTATTATTTTTTGCTTGAAAATATTATTTAAGTTTCCTATCTTCAAAATTAATTAAACATTGTGAGTGAAATTTATTTAGATTTGAATTATAGAAAGTTCGTAATTTTTTTATTTAAAAAAATAGTAATTAAGTGAGCCAACCTGTTTACCACCAACCCGTGGTTGGTCGGGCCGGGTTCAAATTTTTTTGGCTCGCTTATAAACGAGTCAGGTTGGGTTGACTCACTGAGTGACCAACCCGTGGTGGGTCGAGTCAAGTCGGGCCGAGTTATTCGTTTTGACAGCTCTAATAAACACTAATGCCTTGTTCACTTGAGTGGATTTGAGGGAGAGTAATTGAGTGGATTTGAAGATAATTTTTGTTGTTGTAAATTTGAGTGAATTTGGAGGTAAACGAGGATGAATTTGGAAGTAAAGTTTGTGAGAATTAGTGTAAGATTTAATTTATGTGACAGATTAAAAAAATTTACTTCCAAATTCACTCTCGTTTACCTTCAAATTCACTCAAATAAACTAATAAAAGGTTTAAAAAATAATTCTGATGTATTATTTCAAGGAATAAAGTACCATATATATACATACAAGGATCCTATAATCCTTCATCTATTAAAGGAAAGACATGTGCACAAATTATAATAATATCTAAAATATAACTAATATAATATTTGATTGCCTAATATCCTTTAATAGAATATTTGGCATATCTTAACACCCTCACTCAAGTTGGTGCATGGATATCACACATTCCCAACTTGAATAGAGACTCATCAAACAATCTTCTTGACATTCCTTTGGTGAGAACATCAGCCAATTGTAACTCTGATCTTACAAAAGGAAAGGAAATTATTCCAGCTTCAATCTTCTCTTTGAGGAAATGTCTATCAATCTCCACATGCTTTGTTCTATCATGTTGAACAGGATTATGAGAAATTGCAATAGTCAAAGTATTGTCACAGTACAAACTCATAGCTTCATTTGGTTTAAATCCCAAATCTGATAGAACATTTTTAATCCACAAAAGTTCACATACACCTAGTGCCATGCCTTTGAATTCTGCTTCAGCACTAGATCTTGCTACTACAGGTTGTTTTTTACTCCTCTAAGTTACAAGATTCCCTCCTACAAAAGTAAAATATCCAGAGGTAGATCTTCTATCATCTTTTGAACCTGCCCAATCTGCATCAGTGTACCCTTCTACCTTTAAGTTTCCATTATTTGAGAACAAAATTCCTTTTCCAGGAGCAGACTTCAAATATCTCAAAATTCTTTCAACAACGTCCATATGAAGCTTTCGTGGGTCATGCATAAATTGACTAACAACATTCACTGCATAGGTGATACTTGGACGTGTATGACACAAATAAATTAATTTTCCTACTAGCCTTTGGTATCTTCCTCTGTTTATGCTTGCTGAATCTGAGCATTGAAAGAGTTTATGATTTTGTTCAATTGGTGTATCAGCTGGTTTACTCCCAAGCAGCCCAGTTTCTGATAGTAAATCAATAGTATATTTTCTTTGGCATAGAAAAATACCATGTTTTGATCTAGCTACTTCAATACCCAAAAAATATTTGAGGTTTCCAAGTTGTTTCATCTCAAATTCAGATGAAAGGTATTGTTGTAAACTAGAAATCTCATCTTGGTCATTTCCTTTAACAATCATGTCATCTACATATATAATCAAAGCTGTAATATTTCCTTTTCCTCTCTTAAAAAATAAGGTGTGATCAGAGTTACTTGCTCTATAGCCAAAAGCCTTCATAGACTTGGTAAACCTTCCAAACCATGCTCTTGGGGATTGTTTTAATCCATATAGAGCATTCTTTAATTTGCAAACCTTCATTCCATTTGAATCTGTCATGCCTGGTGGAGAATCCATATAAATTTCTTCTGAAATTTCTTCATGTAGGAAAGCATTTTTCACATCAAATTGTAGAAGAGGCCAATCTTGGTTTGCAGCTAACGACAAAAGTATTCTCACAGTATCGAGCTTGGCTACCGGTGCGAACGTCTCTTGGTAATCTACACCATAAGATTGAGTGTAACCTTTGGCCACAAGTCGTGCTTTATACCTTTCAATAGTTCCATAAGCTATATGCTTAATTGTAAAGACCCATTTGCAGCTCACAGTTTTCTTCCCTCTTGGTAAGGACACAAGATCCCAAGTGTTGTTTTTTTCTAAAGCCGCCATCTCCTCAACCATTGCTTCGGTCCATCTAGAATCTGCCAAAGCTTCCTGTACATTACTAGGAATAGAAATTGAAGATAATTGAGATACAAATGATGCATATGATTGAGATAACCTGTGAGATGACACATATTTACTAATGGGGTATTTAACTTTGGCTTGGAGGTCTAGTTCATATTTAGCTGGAGGTTGACCACGGTTAGAACGAAGTGGAAGATTATATTGAGCAGTGGTAGACTCAGTGTTTGATATGTTGTGGTTTTAGGCAGACAAGAATCAATTTCATCTAAATTAGTATTATCAGAGATAGGATCAGAAGGTACCTCTGAAGAGTCAAGCTGAACCTGTGGAGAAGATTGAGTCAATTGGTTATGATCAGAAGACACTGTATTATCCAGAAAAGAAGTGTCCATATTTAGGATTGGCTCACTTGTTGCAGAATGATCCTCACACGATAACATATCTTCGTAATCAAACATACTAACATCACGATTATACACTTCACTTTCATTGCCTCCCTGAAGTGGATAATCAACATAAAAAAATTCATGCTCATTAAATGTCACATCCATAGAAATATAAAATTTCTTTGATGGTGGATGGTAAGCACGATAACCTTTTTGAGTTGTTCCATACCCAACAAAAACACATTTGATCGCTCGTTCTTCGAGCTTTGTACGTTGATGTGGGTGTATGTGAACATATATAACACATCCAAAAATATGAGGTGGTAAATAAACTATGGGAGGAAGGATACAATGATCAGACAACACATCATAAGGCCTTCGAAAGTTAAGCACACTAGAAGGGGTTTGATTAATTAAATAAACGACAGAGCTCACGGCCTCACCCTATAAATGAGATGGGACATTATCATCTATCAAAAGTGATCTTGTCACCTCTAATATATGTCTATTTTTCCTCTCAGTCACTCCATTTTGTTGTGGTGAATAAGGACATGTAGTTTGATGCAAGATGTCTTTAGAGTTCATGAACTCTATTAATTCAGTCTTAAAATATTCCCCTCCATTGTCTGATCGAATAACCTTAATAGATGTGTTAAAGTGTGTAACAATCATATGATAGAATGAACGAACCACATCACACACATCACTTTTATATTTAAGCAAATATACCCAGGTTACCCGAGTACAATCATCAACAAAACTGATAAACCATTTTTTTCCATTATGTGTAGATTGCGGGGCAGGGCCCCATACATCTGTATGAACTAATGAAAAAGGAAAATCAGTTTTGTTATTGCTTAAAGGAAACACAACACGATGATTTTTTGCCAAAACACAAGTTTCACAAAAAAAAATCAGAAATATTGCATTTATGAAATAGTGATGGAAATGATTTTTTTAAATAACCAAAAGAGGGATGTCCCAACCTTTTATGCCACAACCAAATTTCTTTTTTGTTTTTATCTTGTATGTGATCATTCGCAAGACAAACCAATCTTTTTTTATGGTTTTATCGTGAGACATTTTTCAGATAATACAATCCTTCACTCTCTCTACCACTGGCAATCTTCTCCTTGGAATGGATGTTCTGAAAAAGACAATGGGTTGGATAAAACAAGGCAATGCAAGAATGTGATTTGATTAACTTGCTGACGGAGATAAGATTACAGTTTAGTGTAGGAACAAATAAAATATCAGGAATCGATAAGGAGGGTGAGAGGGATATAGTACCTATACCTTCAATAGGAGATGACACCCCATTGGCATTACTAATAACACTTTTAGAAGAATTAGAGGAAAAACTAGTAAATATATGAGGATCACAAGTCATATGATCAGTAGCACCTGAATCAATTATCCAATCACTACCCTTAGTAACAACAGAAAGATTAAGATAGACCTTACCTGGTCACAAATCCGGCAGCAGTAGAAATATAACTCTTGGAAGTAGTGGAAGTTCCAGAATCATGTTTCTCCGATTGATTGTCATCGGAAGAAGCCATCAGAAATATTCAATGAAAAAAGACACTGATTCCTAAACTGTAGAGGATATCAGTGTTTGGCTATGATACCATAATAAAAGGTTTAAAAAATAATTCTGATGTATTATTTCAAGGAATAGAGTACCATATATATACATACAAGGATCCTATAATCCTTCATCTATTAAAGGAAATACATGTGCACAAATTATAATAATATCTAAAATATAACTAACATAATATTTGATTGCCTAATATCCTTTAATAGAATATTTGACATATCTTAACATAAAAAACAACAAAAATTATTTTCAAATCCTCTCAAATCCACTCAATTATTCTCCCTCAAATCCACTCAAGTAAACAAGGCCTAAAAGATGAAGCTAACAAGGACAACATAATAGCAATCTAAAACAACTTCTTTTAAAACCATGAGACAAAAAGAAATATGGTTAAAGAAAATCTAACCTTCAAACGCAAAGGAACAAAAAACTTAAGTAATGCAAGAGGAAGAGGAAGTAAGAAATTTATATGGAAAAGAAAGCGGAAAATTTAAGTGACAAAAAGGCAAATGACTAAAAAACCAAAAAAGTGTAATTATGAAATCAAATTGGGCATTGGAGGTATTTCCTTAAGGTATTGTTTTCCTATATAAAGTGGACTAAAAATAACAATATTTTACTTGAGGAAATTTAGTTTTCAGTCAATATGATCAAATTTCACCAAACAAACAAACCAAATGTTAATATAAATGTGTATTAATTGGATCTCAATGACTTCTAACTAAAGCAACTCAAATCTTATTTGAATATGTATCTATTCTTAGTTATAAATCTAAATATTGTTTGAACAAATATCACTAATATTAAATAATATTTAGAGTGCAACTACTATTGGTAAAGACACTAAGTATTCTTTAGAAAAGAAGTCACTTCTAACAAAGACATTTTGAATATTATTTGAAACACATTAAGTCTTAACTAAAAAATGGGATACTATTTGAAAAATAATCACTCTTTAACACATTATTTCTCTTTAGTGTTATTTCTTCACCTTGGAAGAAAATTTTCTTTAAAAACTACATTGAGATAAAAGTCGTTGTGAATCCTCTTATGCTCTATTATTGTTTTAACTTCAAATCTTTATCTTTACTGTTTAGTCCATTCACTTGTGAATTTAAGGATACAATATATGTACCTAATAGTAAATCTTAATCTTCTTTTCAAGAACATTTTGATACTTGGAGTAACTTATTAGACTTTGGTCAAAAAGATTTTATTCAAATCGAAGGAAAAATGTAGAACTATACAGATAGAGAGTCGTTTCATAATTGTCATTGATCACTTTAGAATGTGTATTGACTTGAAACAATTTTAGCACCTCTTTCAAAATATCATTGATATTGACTTAGATTTTTTATATCTTCTTGGTAAACGTGAAAATAAGAACATTATCCTATGTTTATAAATTATACTTGTTAACACGTGGTACAACATGGATGCATATAATCTAATGAATTTTTGCTTACTAAAACATATAGGATCTATACACAAAACTCATTTCGTCTCACATAATCTATTTTATAATTAAATAACACCGAATCAAAACATATAGGATCTAATGAACTTTTCTCTAGCATTTTCTTTTATATAATATTGAGTTATTAATAATTTTCTCTCATTCTATTGTAATCAATTACATTATCTTATACATTCATACATTTATATACAATAATATTTATCAATAAATTTTACAGTGGTATATGTTCTTTACTAAATTTTATTATTAAATATCTTTCCCTGCCTTTTATTTATTTATTTATTTACGGAAAGACCTATATCTTTCTGTATAGATAACATACACGTATATAAAGTAACTTGACACTTCTGACTAAATATTAACATTTGCATCATTTATTGTTATTGAATAAAATTAATATATAATTTTCATTGTATAATAAATTAATAAATGTATGAAATATATAAGTAAAGTTCTATCAAATATGTTAAGTAATTAAATTAAAAAATATTCTTCCATAGTATCAGACAAAATATTGTTCAAACGCGGATCAATTATTATTTGCATACACTGTAATCTAATCACAAAGTTTCCTATATAGTAATAAATATATTCAAAATCATACCAACAATTACTGATGCCAATGTTTTTACACTCATAATATACATTGCCATTAATCTTAAAAATAAATAGTAGATTACAATAAATAATATAGGCATAAAATTTAATAACTCAGTCACATATTAAGTAAAATATAAACTAATGAAAATTAACAAATTCACCTTCCTAATATGATAAAGATTTTAATGCAGTATGATGGTTCAAACTTTTATACTGTCTGATGCAATGTTCTACAAACTGTTGCTTATAAGAGACACGTAATGTCTTGTTCTTCACACACTCGTTTTACCCTTTAACTATCACTTTCTGCTACCACAGTGTAGAACTGAAAAAGTAGAAAGTGATGGCTCCAAAACGCAAACAAATTGAGGGAGAGTTGGTGATGAAAAGAAAGAGACAGAAGAGAAGATGTAGAAAAGATGAGAAGGACAGAATCAGTGAGTTGCCTGATTGTGTTTTGCTCCACATAATGAGTTTTATGAGCACAAAAGCTGCTATTCAAACCTGTGTTCTGTCTAAAAGATGGAAGAATCTCTGCAAATGTCTCACCAGTCTCACATTCTGTGCCAGATACACTGGAGACATTTGTTTCAGAAAATTTGTGTCTTGGGTTTTGTCTAGCAGAGATCATTCTCATTCCCTGCTAAATCTTATAGTTATAAGTCCAAATGAGCCTGAAGTTCTAGACTTGATCATGAAATATGCTATGGTTCATGATGTGCAGCGTTTGACAATGCGTATAGATTTAACTTGCAAACCTGCATTTCGTTCCCTCCCTTTCATATTTTCTTGTAAGTCTTTGACATCCCTCAAGATTTGCAATGTTTATGATCCAAATGTGATGGTGATTCCAAACTCTTTGCACTTGCCCTTACTGAAAAGTCTGCATCTTGAACGTGTTAAGTTTACTGCAACTACTGCTGATGCTGAGCATGTTGAGCCTTTTTCAAACTGTCGCGTGTTAGAAAGTTTGTACCTTCGAAACTGCTCTATGCAAAATGATTCACAAACTCTCTGCATATCTAATTCTACCCTTTTCAGCATCAAGGTATACAGTTACAATATATTTGCTGAAAGAAAAGCTTACAACATTGCACTTTGTACTCCGAATCTTCGTTCTTTCACCATCAAGGGTGTTAATAGTCACCATCTTTCTTCTGTGTGCAATCTACCTCTTCTTGGAGCTGTGAGTATTGGCTTGTTTATGGTGAAAAGTTCAATCATCGTAAAACTTATGCAAGCACTGGCCAATGCAAGGATATTGACTCTGGGTTCATTTACCCTTCAAGCAATACTAGTTGTAAGTTCTTTTAGTATTCATTTTGCTTTTTTGCTCCTTATGTTTTTGTTTTGCTCCTTATATGAAGAGAAAAAAGAGATTGCAGTACTGAGTCATGCATGTATCCAATGTGCAGGATCTCTCTGATGGTTCAACAAGACTTCAACCACCCTGCTTTGTTAGATTGGAATCATTGAGAGTGAAAAGCAAATTGATAGAACTCTTTGATGGACAAATAAGCAAAGTTGTGAAGTACTTGCTTCGAAACTCTCCAAGGACAAGAGTTGATGTCACAAGGAATTAAATTGATCATTATAGTTAGAGATTTTTACATAAGATCCAGCTTTTGCTTGTTTTATGTCTTCCTTTCTGTCGCAGATGCTCTCTTACAATAATGTAATAAGCTACTTGTTTATCAGACTTGTTTCAGATTTATTTGTTTATTCCTTTGTTGTTGAGTAAGTGTGGTATGCAAAAATGTTCTGTCTACAATGTAATAATAGAAGCTTCCTTAAAAAGCAAATATTATTCCTGTTGTTTGCATATTATTATCACAATTTTTTTTCATGACATCAGTTTGAGCTGTCTCTTATGTGTTTTTACAACTTATTCATCAAAATCTTCATATAATCCTTGAAGAATGAAACCGATGAAGGAAGAAATTTACTTAACCAAGTAAAATATTATACAAATGAGATTGTTGAGCTCGACTAATATCTAGTTAGGGGTGGGAAAATCGAACTGAACTGTACTACACTGCTAAAAACTGAACTGAACTGTAAAACAGTTCAGACAAACTGAACTGAACTATTTTTTGTTTTATTAAACTGAATTGAACTATATTAAATTGTACTAAATTACATTATGAACTGAACTGAACTATTAACTGAATTGTAAATGAATTGTAAACTACACTAAGTGAACTATTAACTAAATTGTAAACTGCACTAACTGAACTATTATCTGAATTGTAAATTGTACTAACTGAACTATTAACTAGATTGTAAACTACACTAATTTTAACTAAACTACAACATAAACTGAACTGAACTACTAACTATACTAATTTTAAACTGAATTGTACTAATTTTTAAACTAAATAGTATAACAATACATGTTCTTTTTAATTGAAATTTATTTTAATATTTATTTTATTTTATTCATAAGTGTCTAATAAATTGATTTTTAATTATTTAATATTATTATTTTCTATTTTATTTATATTTCTTTTATTATTAATAATTATTTTATTTTTTATTTATTTATTTTATTTTATTAATAAAAAAATATAAAAAATAACATCATACACTAACACAAAATATATATATATATATATATATATATATATATATATATATATATATATATATATAGGTTTGTTAACGTGCGTATGCCTGTTTTTCAGTTGGTACATTTTAACAATGTGTACCGAGTTTTAGTAGACAAAAATACCCTCATATATTATGGATTCTAAGTTTTAAAGTCAAGGGTATTTGAATAATTTTCATTCTCAAAACTAAAAAAAAGAAAAAAAAGAAACCCTCAAACCGTTACTCACCTCCCTCATTCCTCTCAACCCTTTCTCTTTCATCTCTTTTACTCCAACATTTTCTCTATCATCTGTACTATAGTCCCAATTGAAAAAATCAAAAACACTGGTTAAACAATTTCTTACAAAAAATATGATTTTATAATGAGTTTTCATTTTATAATTTTTGTCTTACACTAGTAAAAAATAGGGTTTATACAGCACTCATTATGCCACGGTTCACCAGAAACCGCAGAATAATGGTGCGCGGTGGCAGTTTTGTAAATAAATCGAACATATATGTCGCGGTTCCCCTCTTAACCGCGACATATACCCCAGTCAACCATCACCCTTGACGCCACGTCAGGAAAAAAAATTAAATAACAGGGGAATAGGCTGCGGTTGCTCAGAGAACCGCGGCCTATTCCCCTGCCAATTTACTGCAGGTGCTGACTGATGGGAAATGTCAGTAGGTAGTAGGGGGAATAGGTCGCGGTTGCTCAGAGAACAACGGTATATTCTCATGCAGTTTTAATACAGGGTCTGACCTGATGGGAATTTCAGAAGTTGCAACTTCTGAAATTCCCCAACAGACAGTTGGTATTGCAGTTGAAGAATTCAGAACGTTAGTTAATAGGCCGCGATTTTGAGGGGAATCGCGACCTATTCCCTTATCTGAATAATTTTTAAATTTTTCAGGGATTAGGCCGCGGTTGGGCGCTGAACCGCGACATATAAGTTGAAAAAAATTTCAAAACTACCATTTTGAATTACTTTTTTCAGGAGAATAGGTTGCGGTTATATAGTCAACCGCGGCCTATTCCCCTATATGACAGCAGTTTCTTTTCTAACCGCGGTAGTAACATTTAAATAGGTTTAAAAAAAGTTGGAACAATTTTTCTTCCCCACGCGAAATTTCTGAAACGCAGAGAGCCTTCTCTTCTCCGATCATCGTTTCGTCAAGTCCGCCACTGAAACCAACGAGCCTTCTCTTCTTCTTCGATCAACAGTGCATCTTCCGTCAAGTCCGCCGCCGCTGAAACCCAGGAGCTTTCGTTTTCTCCGCCGTGCCGTCTGAAACCGCCACGCCATTCCTCTGTCGTGCCATTTCGTGTCTGTCGCGCCCATTCCAGGTACTTCCTTTATGCCCTCGTCAAGTTTTCCATTAAGCCTCTATGTTTGCTTTCGTTTCTTGATGCATATGTTGTTGTGCCTTTGATCGTTTTTGTCGAATTTGTTGTCGTTTTGGTCGTTCATTAAGAGCCAAAGTATGTTAGCTTTTATTTAAGTTTTTATTTTTTTTATCAGCAATTTTTTTTTTAATAATATGCTATGAACTTTTTTTATTTAAGTTTTTATTTAATTAGAGGTAAACAAAATTTATTAGAGGTAGACAAAATTTATTTAAGTTTTGATTTTTTTTATCAGCAAATTTATTTAATTTTAATAATATGCTATGAACTTTTTTTAGTAGATTTATTATAGAATCAAAATTATGTGATCGAATGATTCCCATAGACGAACTGTGATAATTCTCATATGTAATTATGTGTGATTGAATGTTTGAATTGATAATTTGAATGATTATTAATTGTATGATTGTATGACTGAATTGATTGTATGATTGAATTTATAATTTTATATAGAAAATTGTATAATTTTAATTTCGTAAAATTTAAGAATGGATCGAAATTGGATTAATTTACCATGTATTAGTGCTGAGTACGAGAGAGGTGTAGAGGAATTTATACAATTTGCGCAACGTAATGAGGGGAGAAGTGACGATGAAGTGAAGTTTAGATGTCCTTTTGTGAACTGTTTTAATGGGAGAAAGTTGAACGCAACTCAAATTAGAGAACATCTTATCTGTGATGGTTTCCTAAGATGTTATACAACATGGATATGGCACGGCGAAGAAATGCACTTTCCGACTGACTCGCAAACAGAAAATGTTACTGATTCCACCATGGAAGAAGATCGACCGGATGAAGGACAAATTAGAAGACATGATCTGCGATGTTGCCGCAGAATATTTTGCCAAAGCTCATGTGTATGAGACGATGTCGACTGATGCGGAAACACCTTTGTATGTCGGTTCAACTAAGTTCACACGTTTGTCAGCTGTGTTAAGGCTCATGAATTTGAAGGCGAACAATGGATGGACTGATAAGAGTTTTACAGAATTGTTGACGTTGTTGAATGAAATGTTGCCAGATGGAAATACACTACCTACTCGTAATTATGATGCGAAGAAAATTCTTTGTCCAATGGGTATGGAGTATAAAAGGATACATGCTTGTCCGAATGACTGCATTTTATATAGGAAAGAGTTTGAATTTTTGACGAAGTGTCCAAAATGTGGGTTATCACGATACAAGTCAAAAAACAATAGTGAAGATAATGGTCAGATAGAAAAAAATGGATCTGCTTTGAAGGTAGTTTGGTACCTTCCAATAGTGCCTAAACTTAAGCGTTTGTTTGCAAATCCCAAAGATGCTAAAAACCTTAGATGGCATGCAGATGAGAGAAAAATTGACGAGCTGCTTCGTCATCCAGCTGATTCAAAGCAATGGAAAAATATTGATCAACAATTCCCCAATTTGGTAAAGAGTGTAGAAATCTTAGGCTTGGTTTAGCCATTGATGGAATGAACCCATTTGATAATCTGAGTATTAATCACAGTTGTTGGCCAGTTATATTGATAATTTACAACTTATCTCCTGCATTGTGCATGAAGAGGAAGTACATGATGTTGTCTATGATGATATTTGGTCCAAAGCAGCCTGGAAATGACATAGATGTTTATCTAAGCCCACTAGTTGAAGACATGAAGTTGTTGTGGGTTGATGGGGTTGAAATATTTGACGCATTCGCTTCTGAGACTTTTCTGATGCATGCAATGTTATTTTGCACCATTAATGACTTTCCAGCTTATGGTAATTTGTCAGGATACAGTGTCAAGGGTCATAAAGCATGTCCTATCTGTGAAGAAAACACTGCAACTCATCAACTGAAACATGGAAGAAAGACGGTGTATCTGCGTCATCGGAGATTTCTAAAACGTAATCATCCATATCGAAGGTTAAAAAAAGCATTCAATGGAGATCAAAAGAGGGACAAAGCACCAAATACACTTACTGGCCTTCAAGTTCTTGAAAAAGTTAATAAAATACATAATGTATTTGGGAAAACATCCAAGAAGTCATCTGTAACGACCCCTAGGAAGAAGAAATCAATATTCTTTGATCTTCCATATTGGTCAAAGTTAGATGTTCGACATTGCATAGATGTGATGCATGTAGAAAACAATGTATGTGATAGCTTGACTGGTACACTACTCAACATTCAGGGAAAGACAAAAGATGGAGTGAATGCTCGTTTGGATTTGGTTGACATGAATATCCGAGAAGAGTTGACACCCAAGGAGATTGGTAAACGTACTTATTTGCCCTCTGCATGTTACACAATGTCTAGACAAGAGAAGATAAGTTTTTGTCTTTGTTTAAAGAGTATCAAAGTACCACAAGGATACTCTTCAAATATGAAGAGTTTAGTGTCACTGCAAGACTTAAAGCTTGTTGGCATGAAGTCTCACGATTGCCACGTCTTAATGCAACAGTTGTTACCGGTGGCTATTCGTGGAATTTTGCCCAAAAATGTTAGGCAAACCATAAACAGGTTGTGTTCATTTTTCTCGTCAATATGTAGTAAAGTCATCGATCCTACAAAGTTAGATGAACTTCAAGGCGAGATTGTTATCATATTGTGTCAACTAGAGATGTTTTTCCCTCCATCTTTTTTTGACATCATGGTACATTTACTTGTTCATTTGGTTAGAGAAATCAAGTTGTGCGGACCGGTATACTTAAGATGGATGTATCCTATTGAGCGTTATATGAAGATTTTGAAAGGGTACGTTAAAAATCCATATCGTCCTGAAGGTTCGATGATTGAAAGGTATATTGCTGAAGAAAATATCGAGTTTTGTTCAGATTACATGACATCAACGAATCCAATAGGAGTTCCTCGCACATCATGGTTGAATAAATTTTCTACAAGTAAAAGCATCCGAGGTGTGAATGTGGTGACAAAAGATCGTGATGAATTGTTGCAAGCGCATCTTTATATATTGAACAACACAGATGAGGTGATCCCTTTTTTGGAAACACACAAAGTCATTGTTAAGAATAAAATCCAAGACAATCAGAGAAATGGCAGTTGATGGAGCATAACAAAACATTTATGTCTTGGTTCAAATCTGAAATTGACAAAGAACCACATTCTTCTCAAACTTTATTGTGGCTTGCAAATGGTTTGAAGTTTGATGTCGTGTGTTGTACAGGTTATGAAGTCAATAATTGCATAGGAAGACTTTGGATGATAAAAGCACAGTACAAAATAGTGGAGTTAGTTTAGAAGCTGAGTCGCTTCAATTTTCCACATCAAAAGATCAATCTCCTGTACTTGGATCAATGAGATATTATGGTATAATAGAAGAGATGTGGGAGGTTGATTACACCAAGTTTTTTGTTCCATTGTTCAAATGTAAGTGGTTTGACAATAAGAGTGGTGTGAAAATAGATGAATCGGGTATGACACTGGTTGATTTTCGAAAGGTGGGTTACCGAGACGAACCGTTTATCATGGTTCATCAAGCATCTCAGGTGTTTTATGTCAATGATCCTGCGTCTGACCATTGGTATGTCGCTCTTCAAGGCAAAAAACAAATTGAAGTTAACGAAGAGAATCTGATTAATATTCATATTGCTGACAATCATTCATTGCAAACTACAACAAATTTGGATGACCAATCTCTAGTTGACGACGATGTACATGCAATTCGGTCAGATCATGATGAGGGAATATACACATGATGAATTCATATCTTTATGTATGAATTTTCAATTTCTGTATAAGTATTTTATTAATATCACATAAGTTTTCCTTTTATATATTTCATATGATTACTATTACATGTTTTGTTAAATTATATGATATTACATAAGTCTTTTATTAATATTTCATGTTGCTATTTATTTTGAAAGATATATGGCTGATCATCCACATTCTTAAGGGATGAGGCTCCCCCTACCAGATCCACTAGAGGACCCACCAGGATGAAACAACTTTTGATGAGGAAGAATAATGGTGAAAGAACTCCAGTGAATGTGAACGTGATCACGGGTGTGGCAGTTGGCCCCTATGCAGATGATTTCCGATCATACCTTGGAGTAGTGGCACGTGATAGGATTAGTATTCTCACTCCATCTTTTGATCATGTGTCCGAGGTTGATCGGAACATTATATGGAACGATATATTGGTAAGTTAGTTAATATCATTTGAATTAAAATTTGTTTATGTTGATAATTTTGTACTGATACAACTTTATTATATTTATTTCAGCTGACATTTGACATTCCAAATGTCGCAACACTTAGAAATAAGTCTTTGTCAACTGTTGCTGAAAACTTCAGAAACTTTAAAAGTAAGTTGACATCAAGATATATCTTTGGACACCTTAAACATAAGTCTCCATGTAGTACATATAAGTCCATTGATGAGGAGACTTGGCGGCTTTTTCAAGAGAGTCGGATGACAAAGGAATGACATGTTAGTATAGTTGATATTATTCAATTCCTCATTAACAAATATATATCATATGAACTAATTAATTCATGTGTATGTGACAGGCAATTAGAAGCAAAGCACAAGGAACAAGTGCTCATAACAAAAACCCCCACCTATTATCTCGTGGTTGGTATAGGAAGCTTGAGGAGAAAATCCTCAAGCAAAAGGCAGATGCTAGATCACCATCTCAGGGTGGTAGCCCCCCTCAGCCTCCTTCTCCACCTTCTAGACATGAAAAATGGAAGTTGGCTCGTATGAGACCATCGGGCGCCTACTCTTCCGACACTGCACGAGAAATTTCCGAAAGAATTGTAAGCTATCATTGTTCCTAAAATAATAATAATTGTAATTATTCATACTACATTGAACTTTTTAAAGAATAATGATGTTTTGTAATGTTACAGGACTCCTTGGTTGAGCAGAGCTCCCAAGGTCAATTCACTCCAGAGGGTCGCTAGGATATTCTTGCTGCTGTGATTGGACGACTTGAGCACCCTGGACGTGTACGTGCTGCAGGTCTTGGAGTAGGGATTAAAGATTATTTTGGGAGCTCTTCTCGTCAGCCTTCATATGCATACAACGAAGCACAAAGAGAAAGGATGACACAAGAGATCACAAAAAAGGTCCAAGCTGACCTTACGGCCGAGATCACAAACAAGGTTAGATCAGATCTTAGGGCTGAATTGTACAGTGAGTTCAGCTCCATGTTCGAGCAGCGGTTTGAGACCTATGGCATGCACCCGGTGCCACCTCCTGTACAGGAACAGGAACATGTTGTGCCTCCCACAGGTAAACTTAATAAACATTTATGTGCAATTATTTCTATCTTTTGTATAATCTAACATTTATTCTGACAGGGAGAAGCGGGAAAGGAAGTTGTTCCGCACCAGCCGTCCCAGGGGATGACATGGACGATGCTAGTCCATGTCTGCTATACATTTTAGACGATACTGAGATGGTCCTGGTAGCTTGTGGAACACATTTTATGTCAGCGACTGTTGTTCATGGTGAGCAGCTATCAGAGGATGAGGTGAAGGTCACAGTGGACGAAATCATCATACCAGATGCCTCAGTTCCTCTGGCCACAGATGAGATTTTCACTGTGGAACAAACATTCAAGTCATTTATCGCTTGACCTAAACATTTGGTTGGTTCAGTTTCTGACCCCCCGGTATGAAATTCTTCTTTACACTTCTCAATTTTAAAGGTTATTGATGTCAAAACTTATACTATTTTTTCATGTAACAACAGACGCAAGCACAAGAGAAGATTCCTCTATATGAGGATGATCCTCTTGCTTCATTGCATCTACTAGCTGACATCCTTGAAGATAAGCTTTTGGAGGTTGAGTATGATGCTAATGTATTTGGGATAGGCTCTGAGGTCCCAATATACCTTCATAGCCAAGATGTCAGAGAGCTTGCGTCGGGAACACAATAGTTGAATATTTCAATTATTTAGCTATGGATGATGTAAGTCTATGAGCAATAATTTATATATAAAATTGATTTATATATCAAGTATCCTTATATCAAAGTTAATTTTTGATTTCAGGTATATGTTTGGGGTCAGTAACAAGTTAGGGCGTTCTGATGATTATGGATTCATTGATCCCCAATCCATTCATGAATCAAATGATTTTGATACGATCAACACACATCTGATGAGTTGTTTTTCAAGCGGCAAGAAAATATACTTTTTGCCTTATATATCCGGGTAAGTTAACTTTGTTAACATAATAAAGTTCTATATGTGATTTTAATATATAATAGTTAAGTTATTATGAATTTTAGGCGCCATTGGTAGCTTCTTGTTATGTCTATGCAAGAGAACTATGCTTTGTGGTTCTGCTCATTCCACAGGCCTCCTCCCACACAACTCAGACAAGCAATTGATTGGTAAGAACCTCAATGTTTTGACTTTCTTTGTTATATAAATGAATGCTAAAACAACTTCTTGTTATATATAGTTCTATACCAGCAAGTATGATGATTGTTGGGAAATCAATTACTAATAGTAGAAAGATTGCTTGGATTTCTCTCAAGATTTGACATATGCTAAAGCCATACTTTCTTATAGTTGTTTTATTTTAATGTTATTCACTAACTATTTACAACTATGATCATATATTGTAGTGTAACAGACAAACTGGGTCATATGAGTGCGGTAATTATGTAATGTATTGGATGACCCACATTGTTCGTTCCCATATCACAAGAGGCTGGGAAACAGTAACATTTAACTTTAACAAATTTTGATTTTTTCCAAAAGTTAGAATTCATATACACTAATTAATATCAATTGTCTTGTGCAGAGGTTCAAGACTACTACACCAGTTCCTGAGAAGCCACTATCATTCATTAGGAAAGCTGCTGCAAAGTATATAGTTAGATTATATAATAGTTCTTAGTTACTAGATTTAAACATTGCATTTGATTAGATTGTATTTTATTAAACTTTGTACTTATGTGATGTTGAAATACATTTGAACATGTGTTTGATCTGTTGAAATTGAATCTGTATACATGTTTTGATTTGCAGGTCTATTTTTGTGGTATTGGATATCACAAAAACAGACCTGCTATTTTAAAAAAAAGCAGGGGAATATGCCACGGTTGTTACCACAACCGCGGTAGAAAGTAGAGTATATGCCGCGGTTGTTACCACAACTGTGGTAGAAAGTTCCACCTGTTTTTTTAAATTAGACTTTTGGCCGCGGTTGTGGTACAAACCGCGGTCTATTCCTGCCTTTTTACCACGGTTCCAACCGCGGCATATAATGCTAGGATTTTGGATTTTTTTTTTAAAAACAACACAGGTTTAGGCCGCGGGTGTGATAGGAACCGCGGTCTATTCTCCAGACTTTGTACCGCGGTTACAACCGCGGCATAAAGTCCCAGACTTTTTACCACGGCTGAATATGCCGCGGTTCGGGAACCGCGGCCAAAGGGCGAAAACAACCGTTGTTGTTTCCCCTGACTGCACTAGTGTTATATAATTTTATCTAATTTTCACGAGCATAATGACATATGAAGGAATTGGTAATTCGTCTGAAAAAATCAGAAAAACTCGTTGTTAAACAATTTCTTACAAAAAAATGATTTTATAATGAGTTTTCATTTTTTAATTTTTGTCTTATCTAATTTTATCTAATTTTTCACAAACATAATGAAATCAAAGTGTAATTGGCCTGAAAAAAATCAGAAACACTCGTTATTAAACAATTTCTAACAAAAAGTGATTTTATAATGAGTTTTCATTTTATAATTTTTGTCTTATCTAATTTTATCTAATTTTCACAAGCATAATGACATAAGAAGGAATTGGTAATTGGCCTGGAGGTTTTTTAAGAGATGATGATTCAACATCTGTAGATGATGAAATTAGAGAGGTTAGTGAAGATGATGAAATTGAAGAGATCTTGAATGAACCTTTTCCTGAAGGCAAATATGTTTAACGACGAGTATTTCTGATTTTTTTTCAGTTGGATCTACCATAGGGTGACAGAGAAAAGGTTGAACTGAAAGAGATGAAAGAGAAAGGGTCGAGAGGAATGAGGGAGGTAGTAAGGGTTTGGGGGTTTCTTTTTTTTTCCTTCTTTTTTAGTTTTGAGAATGAAAATTATTCAAATACCCTTGACTTTAAAACTTAGAATCCATAATATATGAGAGTATTTTTGTCTACTAAAAACCCCATATATATATATATCAAAACTTGGACAATGTAAGAATCTGAATAGTTTAACATGTTAGCTTTATATTATTTCTCAAGATTTAAGATTCCAATCTCAATAATCATTTGAATCAGCTTTGAAGTTTCCTTCGTTTTGTTAGTAATTAGAAAGTAGTATTTATCAATGTTCATCCACATGAACTTCTTCTGTGCAAAGATAATCAAATCGTGTGTGTGTATATATATATATATATATATATATATATATATATATATATATTTATATATAACTTAAAAAATAAAAAAATATAAATTACATTTTTTATTTTTATTGATAAAAAATATAAATTTTGTGATAAAAAAGTTGTCTTAAAAAATTAATTATTATTTTTTTTATGTGAACAATTTTTTTATTAATATTTTATTAATAAATAAAGTTTTCTTGACAAGACGAAATAATTGAACTGAAACTAGAAAAGATGTAAGAGTAGATACAGTTCTCACAGTTAACTGAACTATAACTGTTATAAGTTCAGTTTTTAAAAACTAAACCATAAAATAGTATACTAAATTTTTAATAAAAGTGGATAAGTTACTTTTAGTATAACATAATATAGTTAACTGTAACACAGTCCGGATTAGTTATTTTTGCCCCGCTATAGTATAGTATTCTGTAACAATTCTTTTTATCAAGTATCATGTTAATAGTCTCATATCATTTTAATATTAAGATTAAAAATAATTTGAAAACGTCTGTTTTGTTTTTCATCCACCACTTGACACCATAGACCCTATTATTATTCAATGGGAACCATCTTTCTTTTCCCTTATATTTATGAAATTTTAACCTTTTCATAACAGTGGTATAGTTTCTTTTAAGGTAATAATATGTTAAGACAATCTTTTATAATATTTTGATACAACACATATTAAATTTTCATTAAACTTAAAATATATCAAGACAATCACAAATAAATAATAAATCAGTAAAAAAATAACACGTATATTATATTAAAATATTATAAAAAAATCCGTGGAAAAATATTTTTTTTTTAATCGAATATATCTACTCTAGCATGTTTACAAGAATGTGATGTGACATAATTTTTCTTGCTTTTGTAGTCAACATAACACAAATGAGATTCATTTACTTGTCAGGTTGATTAAATTGTTAAAAGAAAAAATGTTGAGTAATCCATTTTATATTATAACTTCAAAGATTTTCATAATTAGGCCAGAAAGTATACATCTCACTTGTATAATAGGCTTCAGTTTTGATATTATTCCTCCCTGATGAACTTCTAGAAGCAGTATCCCATACCTATAAATATCAAAACTCTTTTGTAAATGATTAATAATGACATCATAATTCAACATGATTTAATTATAAGAGTCAAATTATAAAGAAAAATAAATAATTTTAAGGCTTAATATATCTGTTAGTCCTCATATTTGTGTGAAAATCTCAGTTCGGTCCTCAAATTTTGAACTGTCTCAATTGGGTCATAATTTTTGTAAAAATGCACACATTTTACCCCAACCGTTAACTGATCTCAAACGGCGTTAAGTTTAGCTGACGTGGTATGCTGACGTGTTGGCCTAATCCCTTCTTGGTCCTCGTATTTGTGTGAAAATCTCAGTTCGGTCCTCAAGTTTTGAACTGTCTCAATTGGGTCATAATTTTTGTAAAAATGCACACATTTTACCCCAATCGTTAACTGATCTCAAACGGCGTTAAGTTTAGTTGACGTGGTAGCCAGAGGACATGCTGACGTGTATTATTTAATTATATGAATTATTTTTTAAAATAAGCAGTGTTTCACGTGGCACAATGCTTATTATTTAGTTTATTTGAATTAGAGATTTTATTCATCTCTCTGAGAATCAGGGATTTTACACAGATTATCTCGTCGGCTCAAAAAATAAAGTCACCGGAAAACTCGCGTAACCAGTGCAATCAGTCTCACAGCCTTTTCTGCAAATGAACCAACTTGGTAACCTATAGGTTCATCACCAGCATTTAAACTATTTATTCCACTGATAGTAGAAGATAACTGTTGCACAGTGAGATCAGTTAGCGATTGATAAAATGTGTGCATTTTTACAAAAATTATGACCCAATTGAGATAGTTCAAAACTTGAGGACCGAACTGAGATTTTTACACAAATACGAGGACCAAAAAGGGATTAAGCCAACACGTCAGCATACCACGTCAGCGAAACTTAACATTGTTTGAGATCAGTTAACGCGTTGGGGTAAAATGTGTGCATTTTTACAAAAATTATGACCCAATTGAAACAGTTCAAAACTTGAGGACCGAACTGAGATTTTCACACAAATACGATGATTATTAAGCCTAATTTTAATTGTTATTTTTCTCCTAAATCCTAGTTGTACTATACTATTTTAATGTACGAAGAAAATAATTTCAGAAAAATTAAATAAAAAACCAAGAAATGATTCACATTTAAGATAATCAACTTGATTTAACTTAATATAAACATATTTTAAAAAAGTAATGAAATTTGAAAAGTAATTAAAATTAAAGTTTATTGTATTGCTTCTATTTAGTTGGCTTGCAAAAAACATTCTCTCAATTCCATTCTTTCTTCCTTTCCTTCCTCTGCAGGCAGTGAACAACTTTTTCCTTGTTTCCGAGAAAACCCTATTTCAACCAGCACAGTTGATTTCAGCATCCTTCTCTTCACCGCAGCAAAGATTTATCTTACAATGTCAGTGATTAATTTGATTTCGTTTCTTCCTTCCTTTGCTTGTATGTTTCTTATGTTTCCTCTTTTTAAGGTACATAATCGTATATGTAAACTTCAGAAGAGTGTTCTGAATTGATTCTGGGTTAGAGATTTACCGTGAAATTGGGTATGGGCTCGAAAATCGGATCCGATTTAGTTTGTAACCAGTTTCAGAGTGTTTTCTGTGAGAAACACTTTGGTGACGGAACCCTAAATGAGTTGTTAGACGCATCCAACCAGAAGCTGTCAATTCATTAGTATTATTTTAGAATAACAGTACTAAAACAATAATAAGTTGAAAACAAAAGAAAAGCGGTTTGATTAAGTCATGTTGAGTGGGATCGATTTGTTCTCCTCATAGCCCCACCCATCGAAATGGACAACTTCTAGAGTGCCAAGAACCTGTTTGATGAAATACTTAATAGAAATTTAGATATGTGGAATCTAACGGTACAGGGTTGACCAATTTTGAAATGTTTGAAGCCAAAAAGAGTATTATTTACTCTACTTTTTAGAATGAAAGAGTTGGGTTTCTTGAAAAAGGGAGTAGTTAGAATTTTTCTACAAAACCATATATACAAGTATAGTTAATACCCACAAAACAGGAGATGAATAAATGACTCATGGAAGCCTCTAGTCCGAGAACATTTCAGGGCTAATATTGATGCTTCCGATGTCACCAACAGAGGTGCTGGTTAACGGGTGGTGTTTAGCGACTACTATGGCCAGATTTTGGCATCTGCTACATGCCTACATCTCATCTCATCTACTGTTGTGAAAAGCAGTTGCAGAAGCTCTTTGCTTTAGATGGGCCATCCAAACACCGAAGGATTATTGTTCCCTAAAGTGATTTTTGAAATTGACTGTAAGGTTCTCCAAGATTCTTGGCATTCAAGGGTTAATCCACATAGAACATATATACATGGTGTAGTAAATGAGTGTAATGCCCATGCTCTTGGTTTGTTGGAATTAGATTTGCTTG
The DNA here is from genome assembly GCA_036885675.1 of Vigna mungo. NCBI lineage: Eukaryota > Viridiplantae > Streptophyta > Magnoliopsida > Fabales > Fabaceae > Vigna > Vigna mungo. Next base: position 26,316,019 of record CP144697.1, on the reverse strand, counting down.
CTACAAGATGAGAAGGAAATAAACCAGCTGATAGAGACAGAGGCACAATGCACTAGCCGTGACCTGTGAACTTCATGAGAGAGATAAACAAGATGTCCGAGTCAGAGAAAATGTTAAAGAAGAAATAATTTATTTCTTTTTCATTTTACTATTTCTCAATTAGTATTTTATGATATTCTAGATGGGCCATTTTGACTATTCTGTTGACTAAAAAATCCTTATAATCTGATGCATCCCAATCCAACACTTGTTATTGTTGTACTTTATGTGATTATGAAATTGTTAATTGTGCATTTGATGCTTTTGAAGTCTTATGGATCATTTTGTTTTCCACATAATTTATTGTATAGACCTGAATTAGAGAAGGAACACTAGGACTCCGCAACCATGGATTCACAGGGCCAGACAACTTCTTTGCAGAGACTTCAGAATGTAGAAAAGGTAAATTTTGAAAACTTTTACAAAAGGGTCCTGAATGTCACAACATTATAGTTTGTTTTATTTGATTACTTTTCCCCTTTTCTGCTGGTCATTGTAGAGAATCGTGAAGGTATTGGAGCTTGCCGGAGGAGTAATGGATGAGCTTGCAAGCCCTGTTGGTCCTAGGAAAGATGTTGTCCAAAATCACTGCCTTGAGTTCATGCAATTA